>OX940886.1:31043874-31515905 GCA_954871355.1 Cabera pusaria
TAACAACGAGATATTTTATAGTATGAGGATGAACACAGGTTACTAAATTCTTAGTGTACGTGAACAAAGTTGCGGGTATCACCTAGTAGTTTATAATCTTAAACAGTGTCAATTCTGCAATTTGTGTTTCTAAAACAAATTATTTTAATTATAAATACTCTTTCTACTATTTAAAGCCATTCACTACATTAGTAATAGTGTACTTCATTATACATGATAACGTGTTTACAAATAACTTGTTTTTATATTGTTTATCGAGTAGGTATTTAGAAATGGGTTAAGAAGAAGGAAAACAAAATCATGGTTTTATTCTTGGAATCTTGAAAATATGACAAGTTTCAAATGTTAGGATGGTGTCAGATTCGATGCATCAATTATTACGTCCTCCAGTCTGCAGTAATGAGCGCCGGATCCGCTCCCAGCTAACGAAGACAAACGGTGTCGCTCACCGAACATCTACAGGGAGGGGTACGCGGGGAAGGGGGACGTGTCTATGTTCATTATAAAATCTCACAACAAATCAATCATAATCAATATTCAAACAAGGATTATAAAATCAAATGTCTGTGATTGACAATATCAGTTTTAAAACTAAATAACTATTATTCAATTTATTAGATAACGAACAATATATATTTTTTGAAAACCTCAACATAATTTTAATAACATTAAAACTAAAATATATACTACTACTAAAACTATGACACAGACTTTAATCTACAAAGATAAATCATGTCAAAATAAGTTATATTTAAAATGAAACTTTTTTTAAAACGTGATGTGACACTAAGGCTGAGTTGCACCATCTTACTTTAACCGTAACTATAACTATTAACCGTTTCTTTTTTATGGATTTTGACAGATTTTTGACGTTTGTTAAAGTAAGATGGTGCAACTCAGCCTTAGAGCCATTCGATCTATATATATGAAAGTCATAAAGTCGCAAGTCTCACTTCGTGAAAAATTTAAGGAGATTAAAATTCTCACAGTGACATGTCAATATATATATGAAAATATTATGTATGTACGCAAAAATTTTAATGATTATAATAAGAGGTCCAATGTACATAATTTCAATACAAGACACAAAAATAGATTCATTTTACCTCAATTCAGGTTGTGGAAAGTTAGTGGTTTTTTTTTTGGGAACTGTATTCGATTTTATAATAAACTTCCTAAAAATATTGATCAACTGTCTATGAGCAGATTTAAAACCTTTGTAAAATCCAATTTAATAAAGAAATCGTACTATACATTAAATGACTATATGAATGACAAAAATGCTTGGCCTGAATACCACAAGCTCCAAGATATAATGTAAATTGTATGATAATATAATTGTTTGTTGTAAAATTGAAAAATATTTAATATGAATAAAAAAAAATGAATTAAAATAAGTGACCCATAGAGTTTCTTGGTGCTTCTTCTCTGATGGGAGTACTTCCGAAACACCAGTAGATTCAACAGTCAATCAGTTTTCGTCTTTTGTTTGCAGATCTAGGGTTGCCTGTTACGACGGTATTATGCAGCTGATAGACGGACAATCAGTTCCATTCGGAATATGATTTGTACTGCAATTAGTCTGCGTTTTATTTATTTATTATGTTTCATTATTTCACAATTTTTTGGATAAAAATTGTCTGAAGTACTGAAATATGCACTGGGTTGCGGGAGCACGTAATAGTACGGTTGGCAACCCTACATTAATCAGGGGAATTAAACATGTGTTTTAAGTGTGACGTTCGACGTCTAGATGAAAGTTGAATGGCAATACCTTTGTATTTTTTTTGTAAATTCAAAGCAATAAGTTATGTTTCTGTTATATCTATAATATTTTTTATTGAATATGATCTATTTAATGTTATTTGACGTGTGTAAGTGCAAATTTTAATTTGCCCATATACTGAATAAATGCTTTGACTTTTGACTACGTAGGACTTAGTCAAGACAAATCTAACGAGCTCCAAATTGACGGGTTTCTCATTAGTAGTTTAGAAGTTTCTATGACCATCTTCCGGCTTCATCATCAGACGAGCTTGAGGGTGCCATGACGTTGCATTGGCATTCGATTTACATAATGTTTGCAAAATTGCAGTTCAATGAAACACCGGAAAGTGGGTCAAATTAAACTTGCAAGTTTTGACCCGAACATACATACACACATTGTCAAGTAGAGTTCTGAGGTATTCCACTCCTTGTCTTCAGATACTGATGTGTAGAGAGCGAGCGTCACATGATTCTTGTCTCGTAGTTAGCATGCCTCAGACCAGACGTTAGGTCAGTTTAGAAGACAAGTCGGGATAGTTGCGTAATCCAGAATTAATTATTGTTATTTGAGCTTCTTTGAGTTATAATTTAATATTTCACGTATTCATTTTCCCAAGCTCTCCATACAAAAACGTCAGATAAGTAGTTATGCAAATTATATAGTAAACTTTCACTCAATAAAATCTTCTTTATAAACTAGGATTCAATTAAAATGATTACAATGACATTTCTAAAAAGAAATTGATACAACAGCTACTGAAATTGACTTGCGGGGCACGGAAGTGGGTTGTTTTAGTTTTTAGATATCTCCCTTAACAAGAGCGTTGTCTACTTCCTAATTAAACCGATGAAGGGGAAAATATACAGAATAACAAGCGAATCTGAAGTACACACGAGCATATCGGAGTTTTAAATATGGCACCAGAGTTATTTGCACTCCAATTTTGCAAAGTCACAATCATAGACGTGTTCATCGTAAGTCGCATGCAGCCAATTATTGTCCCAGACGTGCGCTAACGAAGACAAACGGTACCGTGCCGCCGCCGCCGGCACCACGTGCCAAATATCAACCCTACCAATGGATAAGTGTTACGATTTAGCGATTTAACATAACTCCTTAAGTTCAAATTTTTCTTTGAGACGTTCATAGGTTGTGTACTTTGGGCCTAGTTATGATTTAAATTGTACTACTATGTCAAGAAAGTAGCAGGAGGTGATCAATGAAACAGAAAAATGTGTATTATTTGGCTCCATTTTAGCTACTATTTATTTTCAGAACTCAGAACGTTCTTAATAGTTAGAGAAAAAGATAAACACATTTTGTAAGCCATCTGTTGAGTTTTCAGGAACTATCATGTTTTTTTTGCTTTAAGAAAACGTTTTATAACTGAAAAATTAAGTTATTTGCGTGAGAAACATTTTATGTTATTTGGTCTATGATTGAGATTGAGGTTGAGAATTTCACTAAAAAATGTAAACAAGTTCAATAATCGCTATCGTTCCTCTTTTGTACCGCGATATGTCCCCACTCCCCACCATAATATACATAATTTATCAATCATTCATCGGAAGCTGCGGCCTGAGAATAAAAACGTCACGTCGCACCAAATTGGTGACGAGTCATGAAAATTGCTCCTTGGTGAGAAAATATATTTCAGAGCAGCTTTCAACTTTGTTATTGTGTAGAAGTAAATTGCAGGTATTTTAAAAGTGTTTTATTTAACCGACGTAAGCTCTACATATTCAATTTACAATACCTAACGTAACTGTAGATCCTCACTATTCCTGCTCAAAATATTTACTCAAATATATACTTTGCGGTGTATTGGCTATCAATTATTTTGCAATGTATGTGTCGGCAAACCGAAATCTCGTTCCAAGCTGTCAGGCTCAACGTTTCGATCCCGAACTAACCGATAACTTAACCAGCATTCATAGCTCGTTAATCTTTCTGACCCTTCCACGTCATTGGACCCCGATGAATGTACCGTGCGACGTACCGCGGCCGCTGCAGCCCCGGGCGGAAGGTACACGGCGCTCCGGTCTCTCGGCCGTGACCTGACGCATCGTTTATTAGGACCTGATGGACGCGTTCGTAGATAAGGGGTGAAAAGTTGATCGCCTGTATTGCAAGTCAGCGTGAAAGCAATCTATATCAAATCTAATAACGAAGCTCCCTATTTTTGTAAAAATGTTCTGGACTGATGAATTAAAGTGTACACAAAAACTGAGTGGCAGGATCCCGCCGGACGGGATCATTCATCAGGCTCGCGGAAACAAAGAAACATTATGTCCGAACGCAAAACAAAACGCGCGCTTTTAATCTTTATTCACGCTCCATGGGCAGTTGTAAACGAACAAAAATAATCCGGTGTTATCACGAAACCGAGACAGGAATTAATCGGTCTGTGCAAGTCCGGCGGGACGATAAAAGCGCATCGTTCATTCGTTTGTCCGCGAAAGGAACGAATGGAAGCAAAATGCCACGTAGCGTGGGACATTAATCTAGCTGTCGGTGCGCTGTGGATTAGGACGCCGGACGCCAGAGTCCCGCGTCCCGGGGCCGGTGCGTCACATACGGAATACGATATGAACGATCGCGTCACTCGCATTGTGACGCTCGAAGCGGTATTTACCTTTGACCGTTTGTGCTTCGTATTTACAAAACATCGTGCGCGGAGCACGAAGCTTACGAGTCATAGGAAGTTGCAGCACGGTTTGCTGATACTGATGCTGTCATGAATTAACTTGAAATGTTTGCTACGCACTGTACTCGTATATATTTTGAACTTGCAAAAGTTAAATAAAGGTTCTTTATCCATGGGCAAGTCAACCTATTAGTAACAAACCGTGAAAAAAAAATCACTACTTCTCGTGACACCATCGCGGCACTGCATTAAACTAGAGTTGAGATATGTTGGGGATAGGTTAGCCCACTAGGACGATGCTGGGCCACAGCACATAAGGCGGCAGGTCAGATCGGTCATAAACGTGCCATAAGTAAAGTAATAAAACTTGCTAAATGTGTTATTTTTAAATATGAGCTTCGGTAAAGCATTCAAAGTGAGTACTGACCTGAGTCCAGGTATGTCAGAGACGGGCGCGCCGTCCTCGGTGAGCCAGGTGACGACGGGGGCGGGCGCTCCGTGCGCGGCGCACGACACGCGACACCCCGTGCTGTTCGAGAACGATAGTCGTGGCGGCGGCTCCATCAGGAACATCAGCTGTGTCCACGACCCACGCACTGTACAACAAATAACTCTCATTAGACTTGGGAGTGGTTAATTCAGTGCTTATCAGGCAACTCAATTTTGGTTACAGTTCGATAGATAACGTAAGAATTGTTCATACGAAATGTGTACGCACCGCTTTTCTCGCACTTATTTATTTCTTTTCTCTCAGTGCATCAAGAAGCGGAAACGGATATGATGCGACGTGATAGCCCAGCTGATCTTTAGATATTCGTAACAGGACGAAACCTGATTAAACCCTATCAGAAAAAGATAATAAGCGCGAGTAAAAGCCGGCGCCAGTCGCTACTGCCCAGCTCTATTATCAAATCAGCTCGGTGGTATCATATTATTATATTGTCACCAAGTATACGCAAGTATACCAAACTTGAGTCATCCCAAACGTCAGTCAGGAAGCGGTTCTAATTTAGCTTTCAAAATCTAGAACATACAAGTGAAGTTAAATAAAAGCTGGTAAAAATCATTATCGCGATGCCATACATTTATTTTCGATATGAATTAATTCCAGTATTTTTAAAAGCTCTGTTTATTACGTTAGTTACAAAAATTTACAGAAGTTCGAGCTTTTGATGTACCAGAGACCAGCAGAGACAGGAATTGCTTCGTCTAACTTCCACATTAATGTAAACAATTCATGCATCTGTCACCGGCGCCATGTATACATTCCGATCCTAACGTTAATTACCCTCTTTCCTTCCCCCCACACCCTCCTTCCACCCCCTTCGAGAACTCGTGACGTTTCAGCGTAGATTCACATCACTCTACAAAGCGTGTCATTGTTTACGCTATTTCTTCATTATTGAGTGAGTTTTTATTTACACAACTTCTTCGGTCGGAAAATGCCAATATTTTATTTCCTAATAATGTAGAAGTAATGTGTCACTAGTTTTATGCCTATAGGTCCTTGAGTTACGAAACGGTCAAGCCGGTCATTTCAACTAAGGTGTAGGGTTTGTAGAGAACTTAAGACTAGGACTGACGCCTAAGTACCTCAGTGAATACGATAAGGTTTAGCTAATATATCAAAACAAGTTTGTTGAAACAATCGACGCGTTCAGGCGGCCATGAAACAAACTTGTAATGTTTGTTCGAAGCCAATTAAAAACTGACGAACAATTACGCTCCTCACAGTTACTGAATTAAAATAACGAGGGGTTAGAACGTAACGCTTTCAATGAAATTAGATTGTTTAAATTGATGGACCTTCACAAAAATATTTATTCTCTTGTTGACTCCGTTCCTTAGATCAACATTTTCTCACGTAATATTCTGAATTCAGAAACAAAAGATTAATAACCTTATTTGAAGCCCTCTCAAGGGATCTTATGTTTTTTTTTTAAAATAATTATATCATGTTGGAAAAGTAAAACATTTGCATCTAAAATTGTTACGTTATTTACCACTGTGTGAAAATAGATTACAAAATTTTACCATTTCAGTCGTTACATAGAAAATATAAACTATGCTATGATGCACTATAATGTATAAAACATAACCCTCCTTTTTGCTTCGCCGTAGACGGGTAAAAATTATTTAATATGTGTAATTATTTTTCTTCTCTATAGCAGCATTAGTTTCTGGACCGTAATTAAATAAAATAT
Organism: Cabera pusaria; assembly: GCA_954871355.1. NCBI lineage: Eukaryota > Metazoa > Arthropoda > Insecta > Lepidoptera > Geometridae > Cabera > Cabera pusaria. The sequence goes on from OX940886.1 coordinate 31,050,494, forward strand.
TATGTTTCTTTGAAGTGTTTCACACTTTATATTATAATACACTATTATAATATATATATACATATATATACACTTTATATATACTATATACACTATTATACACTTTATATGCATAATTGGGTTAACAAATGCAATCCAATAATTTCGTCGTAACGATACTTCGCACCGTGGCTTAATTGGCAAAGCACCGGAACATGTTATTCCGGAGGTTGAGGGTTCAAGTCCCGTCGGTACGATTAAATTTTGGATTGCGTTTAACAATTTACGTAATTAAATAGTTTAAAATCGTTTAAAAAACTAAAAGAACCGACTTCAAACGTCGCGCTAGTCAAAGTAGCCAGTAGACGTAGTAACTATTCTATAATGTTTGCCAGTAGTTAGTAGTTTTACAGAATAATGAATAATAGTACGTGGTCGTCGAGATAAATAAATGCATCGTAATACAAATGTTGATATATTAAAAACGGCTCGGCCGATTTCGTTAAAATTTAAATGGGACCACCTGTATAAGGGTTAAAGGGTACCCTTCACCCTTTGAAAAAAAAAAAAAGAATTTTCCATATAGGTTCAGGCATCTTCGAGTAATCGGTAAACAAATATAAAAAAAACTGACGAAATGAGAACCTCCTCCTTTTTGTGAAGTCGGTTAAAAATTAACGTAATCGAAACGAACACGAACGTACGAGCAGATAGGCTTAGTTAGTTCATAACATAACGTTGAACCAGGATTTTAGGTGTAGCTCTGTATACCTCATTTTATGCATTTTTTTCCTAGATTTATGTAGAAGAAACAATCGATTACAATAATAATATTAAATTTACTTTATATAATAAAATGTATACTTAATAAACATTACGAACATAAAACATACATATATGTACATTGATACAAACGTAAAAATTTTATGAAAGCCAACAAATCCTATTTCAACACTGCCTGTTATCAGATGAATCATAACGTAAGACGAATCATCGCCAAAATTGTTCTCACGCCGACACGTAATTTATCTTCATAACTGTTACTAAATCCAATAAAGTCGACAAACACATAGTCCGAGAGGCAGATATGACCATCCATTTTTTTACGTCAAATAAGACCTGACTTTAATATCCTGTATGACGGCGAGAAACTTAATAAAACGAAATTACACGGTCCTGGGCTTAGAGGGGCTTAGGCGAAGGAAGCACTCAAATTTACTGCGTCGTCTCTTACACTATAAAAAGAGCATTTGAACGTGTTAGGAGCACGTAAAATATAGCTATTAGTGATGGCGTGCGGGTCTGTTGTCGATAAGGTGTAATCGATGCTGGCGGCTCCGTAGCGAGGAGACAATTTCAAGAAACCAGATGTCGGAATAGAAGTATCAAGTATCGATGATTTTAAAAATATTAGCTATATTATGTAACCAATATTTAAGTCACAAATTCGACTATTAATACAAATGTTATAAGATACATAATATAATTTATGTAACGTACTACTTATAGTATGGATTATAGATTATAGAATGGTTACTAGATAAAGAGTTCTATGGTCTTAAAGAATATTTTCATATTTAAATAGTAATGTAATATAGCATTTGTAAATAATGTATGAAGCATTTAGTATTGTTATTGAGATTTATTATAAATAATTTGTATTCTCTTTTTTAATTTGTAAATTCTTAACAACAACTTCTCAACTTTTCTCTTCTTCTTTTCTCTTTTCTCTTCCTCTCAACTTTTGTGTTAATTTTTATTGTATGTCCGGAATGGACAAACTGTTGGGATAATATTTTAAATTTAAGACCTGAACGATGTACACAGTTTTACGCAATAAAACATTTGTATTCTATTCTATGTAACGTAGTGAAAAAACTCCATATTAAACGTGACTGAAATCCTTTACAGGCATGTGCGTTGATTGTATCTGGATAAATGCGAAATAATTATGTTTAACGTGGGAGAAGTACGGAAGTGTTATCGACAACGTCAGTGCCATCTCAACCGATGTTCGGTAACGGAGCCAGGTGCCCGATATTATTTTATGGCAGTTCGCCGCGAGCGCCGAATTGTACAAGTTACTTTATTATGCGTTCATCGAGAACCAAATTTAAGGTGAAACTTCGCCAGTTAACTTCAATGATGTTTGACAAAATATAGACTTTTTAAAAGTTAAGGGGTCTTTTGATAATTTTCAAGGATAAAACTTGGTAGACACGAATGTCTTAGAAAACTTTCTGTTTGGGTGTTCGAACTGTAAGGACGTGCGCCAATTTTTGGCGGTCGTTCTATATCTTACGGACAGAGGGATAAGCGCCTGGGATATTTATATCTATATAAATTGGAGTAAAGTCAGTTGTCCAGGGTTATATATCACAATCGTCTCCCACATTGCGTAACATATTTCCACAATTTGGACTTCCACTAAGATTTGCTTTCTCTTAATTTCTAATAAAAAAACAATAGTCTTCATACTCAGAGGATCCTATTCCATTCCTCAAAAATTTATGGTTTTGAAGGAGAGAATGCACATGAATTACACATTGATTACCTTTATGTTTTCATACTCGCATGAAGCCAGCATTGACATTTTGAAGAGATGTAAACTGAAGCCTGGAACACAATTAATGGTATAATAAAGTAAATCCTGACTATCCATAGGAATTCTGAGTATCTAGAATCCTGATCCTAAAGTAAATAATACAATAATGGTACAAACTCGGGCTGAAACTTTAAAAATAAATCTATCATGACCTAAGATTAAGGCTTGCCCTTAAACTATGACCCAATGAAGGGCTCAATACCATTTTCGAAAATGTAATCACTTAAACTTAAATTAATAGTTATATAATCCGGCTCCAAACGGCAGTAAGGGTATTGCTTAACCCTTTTTAGTCCTAAACAAGGCTGTTACTCGAACCATTTCGGTATTTCGGGTTTGGCCTTTGATAAAAGTGCAAGCGTTTCACTATCCTTTGAAACTTTTATCAAACGATTTTTCTTACTGATGTGCAGTCACAAACAACTCATGTTTTTTTATAACTAAACAAAACTTTGCTAGGATGGAAAAATTTCAATCGTGCCGTGTCAATATTGAAAAGAACATTTTCTATCAGGTCAATGGACCTTTTAATATAAAATAGAGACGCAGAGGTGTTGATAAAATACAGATACAACATTTTTGAGAAGTGGAAGTCGAATTACGATACTATTTGTTGTCAAAAAGGAATCTGGTATCGAACACTGTAACAAGAGCCTCCTCGAATACCATGGTGGACTAATATTAAGTTGATTAGGAAGTATATTGTGGTGGCACATAGACTTTGCTCCGGGCACATGCCTCTCAACAAATTTGAACACCTTATGAGAAGGTCAGACTTCCCCAATTGTTCCTCTTGTGGAGTCCCAAAAGATGTTTATCATCTTCTGATCGAGTGTGCACGGACCGAGTCTATGAGAACACATAAGATTCAAAAATATGATATAAATCTCTTTAAGATGGGCATTTTTCAAACAATTCTATCATCACCTGTGTGTGATTCGGCTAGGAATATCTATGTTTCTATAAATCATGTTGCGTAAGAGTTAATTTGACATATTATTTTCGTATTTTTTGGTCATATTTTACAAAAAAATAAGATAAAAAAGTATGACATTACTTGTATTCAGAAAGTAAGTATCTCTATGAATCTCGATAAATTGATGATTTAATCATAATTATATCACTCGGTTTTTCAACCAACTTCCAAAAAATAGAAGGTCCTCAATTCGTGTGTATGTTTTTTTTTATATGGTTACCAATTATGAACCGATTTTAATTATTATTTTTGTTACATGTAGGATATATTTTCAAAGTGGTCCCATTTAAATTTTATCTACATCTGATCTGATAAGTATCTTATATGATGATGAATGTCCTCAAACTTGCTACTGAACCTGCCTCGCGCGGCATGGAATTTTTTTTTTTTTTTTTTTTTTTTTTTTTTTTTTTTTTTTTTTTTTAAAAAGATTACTCGCAATGTGGGTTGCACATTACTAGTATTCTTGTTAACCCCTCCAACTAAGCTTAATATGCTTGTGTCTGGAGTGGGTTCACGTCAGTAGTGAAATGGGTGGGGTGGGATTCGAACTCACGACCTCTCGATCGCCAGTCCGACACCCTATCCTTTGGGCTACTGCCGCCTTTTTGGGCTACTGCCGCCTTGAGAAATTGGTTGTTAGGGTTCCGTAGGCGAATGGGAAAAAACGGAATCCCGGTTTTATGAGTTTTTAAACCATCTTCATTTTATGCTCGATAGTTTTAAAATATGGTGTTTGTGACGTCCTAATAACTAACTTAAGTTTCTGTATTTAATAGCTTCAAAATGGCAAAAGGTTTGCTCTTTTCAAACCGGTCTAAATACAAGTGACACATCTACTACATTGTGTGTGCTTCTTCCCTTACTTCATTGTGAAGACTTTTTAATTAGGTAATAATAATAAAATTGTCCATTTATTACGATTCCACTTTCGCATGCCAAAAATCGACGCAGATAATCACATACAATGTTGTACTTACACGTCCTCGTACTATAACAATCGTGTATGTTCCGCCTTTTCTCTAGACCTCTGCAGAAAGGTCTCTGATATGGCAATATGCATGCACGACATGACCCTGTTCGCAAATTGAAATTCGCCAAGGGTCCCCGTCGTCGCTAGGGTCTCCACCGGCTCCGGTATACTCAGCTGTTTGTATTCATTGCTGTCTCTAATGAGGACATATTACGAAAGTAACGGCCAATTTTGATAAGCATTACACGAGACGTATTACAGACCTTCGAAAGAGACCCCCATAATGAAGGTTTTTTTTAAAAATCATATATGCTAGCGTTTGACCACTATTTGACAGGTAATTAAGTGGTGATGCAGTCGACGATGGTAGCACGCTAGGCCTAGAATGAGGACTGGCTTTTAAGGACAGTTGCCGGAACACAGTAGACGTAGTTTGGCGATAGATTTTATAACTTGAGGGTGGTAGTTATGAATTGTAGACTTATTTTTAAAACTCTTAAGACCATACTCATGGGGTGATCCCACTGTCAACTCATCGAGATCTGATAAGTATCTTCAGAGATTAGGAGATAAATACCTCAAACATGCTACTGAAAGTTACTAGCACGGCATTTAAAATCAGTTTTTTTTTGTTTTAAACGATCTCAAATTATAGGCAAACGATTCAACTGAATTGGCTAAATATTTGCAGTCAGTATAGTGGAATAAGTGAAAGTTTGAACATTAACGTTGTGCATTTGATCTACTCTCCCTCCGTCTTACGAGTTTTTGATCAGATCATGTGTTCTGATGCGAGTTTAACATTATATACCCATCCCAAAAAGTTCACAACGCCTCTAAAGAAGTTTTCACTTCAAAAAAATATCTATGTACGATGATGCACCCAACACTTATTTCTGCCAGAATATAATGATTAAGGAATGAAATGGAAGTGTATCGAACGTGGTATCTTATCTTCTCCAGCAGCATCAAACGTTGGCTCATCATTTTCGATAGATCCTGCGGAGTGGTGCGGCCGCGGCTATAAACCCGCGTGTAAGGGCGAGGCGGAGGCTGCGGGGGCTGCGGGGGGGACAAAGGGGGGAAGAGGGGGAACGGGACGTAAAACAACCCTATATTTAAACGTTTAGCCGTAAAATGGCGCGCGAAGCGACTCCACTCGAGTCAACGACATTCATTAAATTAGTTTATGCCCTTTATACGTATTTGGATGTACATTATGTTGGTGGATTAAATAAAACTTGAACCATTTGGTGGTCTGGTGGGAGAAGGAATACTTGCGTTATGTGTCTATATCAAGTAGTAGAACCATATAATATCTATGGTCTCCCTGACTTGCTACCAAAAACTAACTTACCACTATCAAGGAGAAAATGTGCCTTGAGCACACATCCCTTGAGAGTTAGAGTTTTCTAGGCACAGACTGTTGACCATCGTCAACTAAATCATTGCTTACTATCAGGCGAGATACTGGTCAAACGTTAGCCTGTAAGATATAAAAAATAACGCAAATGTTCCATTCGGTGTTTCAAGCCCGTTAGCCCATGTCAGTATACCATACCTACAGTTGGGCTTGCTATCGAGATGTAAGTACCTGCCGAGTATAGATTCCCAAGACATCGATGAGTGGCAACATCACAATCCTCAGTTTATGACTAGAGTAACTGCTTCTGTACGAAACGTTCTGACGTCTATAACGTCCTCTAAGGAATCATTACACTGCGAAACTGCGAACCTGTCGACTTTGCCAATAAAACTCTAGTTTAATTTTAGATTTCTTTAAATTCAGTAGATGCTCCAGTTACTTAATAATTTCACATAATTATATAGAAATTACGAGTTTATAGTATCAAATTTGTCATCAATCTAGTATCGCCGACAGAATTTACCTGTTTTATCTAAATGTGTTATTGATTATTAACTAACTTAATTCCTAGGCTTTGCTAAAGGTGTTTAGCGTTATTGAGTAACTTGCGTTAGCAGTGTCACCGAGAGCTTCGTTTTGCGATCACCCAACCCGCCTGCCCTACGTGTGGCTATTATGGGTACATATCTCCTTCTATGCCTAACGTATTTACCATCTTCGACCGCATCATCACTTAGGTGAGATAGTGGTCAAACGCTAGCCTATAAGATATATTTAAAAAAATGGCACTAATACAACGGCGCTCAGTTCCCGGTAGCTATAACCCCGCTAGTCTTGGCCATGGCGGTCGCCATGGTAACAGCAGGGCAGAAGATGCTCAGAATCTCCGGGCTACAGTAGGCCGCCAAAACCGACTGAATCTGGCTACGCTAACGGACGCACGCTACGGCTCGATGCACAGTTGGCATAACAAGAAAAGGACCTGACGAACATAAGATGGCACATTCTAGGGTTATATGAAATCCGAAAATAGAGGGAGGATACCGTGACCCTGGCATCAGGCCATCTTATGTACTTTAGAGAAGGAGAACAACCATCCCAAGGCGGTGTCGGGTTCTTCGTACACAAGGTCCTCTCTGACAACGTCTTAGAAATCTTCAGTGAGTCGACAAGGGTAGCGTATCTTGTGATCAAACTCACCGAGAGGTAATAGCCTCAAGGTTATCCAAGTATACGCTCTGCCTTCGGCATACTCGGATGATGAAGTGGACGAAATGTGTGAGGACATTTCCAAGGCCTAGTATACCACCCGAAAGGATCACTTCAACGTTGTTATGGGAGATCTTAACGCTAAAGTAGGAGTACAAGCAGGCGACTAATCGGTAATAAATTGAGACTTAAAAAGAAACAAAGATCAAGCTAGGTCATCTTTGAGTAGGATTCAGCATCCATACAACATTTTCTCAACCCTTTCCGTTCCCCGTTCATTAAGTACCGACTCTCCGCTCAATAGTCAATATCTCGTACTTAATATCAAAAACAAACTTTCTGCCTTAATATCTGAATACTTCTATACCCCGTCCCCCTCTCCCTCCCCTCACCTCGCCGCAGGGCATAAAGGGCTCATTAAAACTAAAGTTTTGTTTGCGGCGGTACCACATGTGGAGGCTGAACCTATGAGTTCATAATTTTATTATTTATTGACTTGACTCTGAAAGCCTTATTCATTCTGTAACCATAACCTAACCTAAATATACTTTAAACCATAAGACAGTAAGGAAGAGCCGTCTTTCTATTCCAGGAAAGCAAGATTAGATCATAACTCTGCGTGTCCGTTTGCAATAAAAATAAAAAAAAAGCTATACACTTTTGGGCATAAATCACGGTGTTCCGGCAGAACCCAGCCCTTGAGAGTCAGAGTATTCTAGGCGTCTTCACCCTCTTTGACCACATCATTGAATACCACCAGGTGAGATAGTGGTCCAACTCATGTCTATAAGATATAAAAAAAAACTTCTATAAAATATGAAAACCGCAATCGCAAATTAGAGCATGGCTTTTCGATAGTCGGGTTTTAATTATGAACTAACTTTTATACTTGTTTTGTAAGTACATAACTGTAGGTAAGTCTAAACCTAATGCAATGTAAGTTAGAAAGTGATTTCTTACTAACCTCATTGCTACTTTTTACCTCCGACGCAAAAAGAAGGGGTGTTCTATTAATGCGAAATGAAGCAGTACCGAGCACAAAATTATTTAGAAAGTAATATAATTCATCTCCCTCACATACTAAAAATAATAAGTTTTCAGAAAATAAAACTTAATTTAAAAACGCCCCCACTGATGTATGTATAATCTTTTCATTGAGACTATTTCAATGAGCCCATACACGACGTCTGCCGTAAGTTGGTGAGGAGTTGAGTAGGTATTCTGAAGGTTGGCAACCCTACATTAATCAGGGGAATTAAACATTTGTTTTAAGTGTGACCTTCGACGACTAGATGAAAGCTGAATGGCTCCATATTTTTGTTTTGTTTTTTTCAATTCAAAGCATTAAGTTATGTTTCTGTTATATTTATAACTAGCTGTACCCGCGACTTTGTTCGCGTCGAATAGTGTCTTTGGGTAGAATTTTTAATTACTTAGGGTAATTATTTTACAAATAAGACACATGCGTATCGGTCCTACATCGCACCGTACAACGCCGCGCTAAACCCCCTCCCCGTCTCCCTACCCCTGACCCCTCCCCTCCCCCTTTCTCCCCCCCCCACTCCCCTCTCCCTCTCCTCCCCTTCCCCTTCATCTTACTTCCCTCTCCCCTCCACATTCCCCCCACTTCTACCTCCCCTCCCCTTTACCTCCCCTTCCCCTTCCCTTAACTCACCTCCCCTTCCCCTCACCTCCCCTTCCCCTCACCTCCCCTCTCCCTTTCCCCTTCCCCTCACTTCCATCTCCCCTCCCCTCCCTCCCCCTTCCCCATCCCCCTCACAAACTTTGAATGTCATATTATTTTATTTATCTCGAATCAACAGCCTAAAAAATAAGTTTCAACTTCAAGCTTCTAGCTTTAAAAACGAAGATACTTCCATACAACTTTTCATCCCCCCTTTCAGCTCCTTACAACCCTCTTTTCGCATTAAAACGTAGCCTATGTCCTTTCTCAGGCTCTAGACTATCTGTGTACCAAATTTCATTTAAATCGGTTCTGGGGTCGGTTTTGGGGTGAAAGTGACACAGACAGACAGACAGACAGAGTTACTTTCGCATTTATAATATTAAGTTAGGAAGTTAGGATAATAATTATTGAATATGATCTATTTAATGTAATTTGACGTGTGTTAGTGCAAATTTTTAATTTTCCCTTAAACTGAATAAATGCTTTGACTTTTGACTTTTGATTCCAGGAGATACCCCAGCATTAGGTCAGTGCTACCATTGCTTCATGGGTATCCTTATATTCTACCGATACCATATTCTTAAGATACCACTGAAGTGACCGGAGGATACCGAACTTCGAATGTACCAGACCTAGGCAAGTTTATCTCATAGCGTCATAACATCAACTACTACTAATAAAGTCTTAAAACGGTTAAACAGATTTTCATGAATGAAAGCTAAGAAAACTCTTGATTAAAACACCAACCATACAAAAAAAAACTAAATTTATATCGGTTCATCCATTTGGGCGCTACTGTGCCATAGACAGGGACACAGATACACACGCCAAACTTATAACACCCTTTCTTTTTGCTTTGGGGGTTACAAAGATTGGAAAGGAAGAAAAACAAAAGATTAGACTGTTATTGCATTTTTGACAATAGCTCGTAGTTTTGAGGGCCCGGTCGTGTCAGTGGGAGAATGGTCGGCTTTGATGCCAGAGGTACCGAGTTCAATCCCCGCCGTGCACCAATGAATTTTCTATCGAAACTTTTATGTCCGCTTTTCACAGTGACCCTCCAGTGAAGGAAAAATATCGTTAAGAAACCAACAACCCCCGCATGGTAGTAGGACACTATGTAGTGTCCGCCTGGCCAGCTACCACCCAAGTCAACCTACTTAAGTCAGAAAATCTGTCGCCAATCATCTAATGTGTTCCGGCAGCTTTCCTTGAGAGCCAGTTCCCATTCTAGGCCTAGCGTGCTTCCATCCTCGACCGCATCATCACTTACCAACAGGTGAGATAGTGTTCAAACGGTAGCCTATAAGATATTAAAAAAGTATACTTGCTAAGTTTTTGTACACACGACCAGTAATTAACAAAATCAAGATTATAAAGTTATCATGCTTTGTAAATTGTTAAACAATCCAAAATTTCATCGTACCGACGGGACTCGAACCCGCACCCCCCGGATTACACGTCCAGGTGCTCTGCCAATTAAGCCACGGTTCGATCCATCGATACGACGAAATTAGTGGATTGCATTTGTTAACCCAATTATGCATGGGTTTGAGTCCCGTCGGTACGATGAAATTTTGGATTGTGTTTAACAATTTACAAAAATATAAAGTGTGTGACACTTCAAAGAAACATAATATTTTATCATGCTTTATTTTACATTGCTATCTATTAAAAAGTTCCTAAATTCGTAATACTTGAGGATGCTAAAATCAATTTTATAGTTTATTTTATATTAAACTATTAAACTAGCTGACCCGGCAAACGTTGTTTTGCCATATAAATAAAATGGCTATTAAAAAATAAGGGTTGATCGTAGAAGGGTGAAAATTGAGGATTGTATGTATTTTTGTATGTTGTATCATAAAAAAATAGAAATTAAAATTTTGTCTAAAAAATAAAAAATAAATTTAGGGGTGGACTACCCCTAACATTTAGGGGGATGAAAAATAGATGTTGGCCGATTCTCATAGATACCGGATGAGCACAAAAAATTTCATCAAAATCGGTCAAGCCGTTTCGGAGGAGTATGGCAACGAAAACTGTGACACGAGAATTTTATATATTAGATTTTGCTTATTATTTGACTGGCTTAGTGCCGAAAATTAGCCTCTTCACTTAACAAAATCTCGCTTCTATCAATAATACGATGACAGTGACAGATCCTTAATCTGTCACTGTCATCGATATTATTGATTAGTTACGTTAGGTTTTTTTCAAAGATAATATAAATACTTGTTTTTTTTTAAACGCCTCATTCTGTTCTAGATGTTACGCATACGTATCACAGCTACAGACATTGCGAATCCTTGGTTCAGGTTTTCTATGTAAATATTTGAGTTTGAATGCGGTCCCATATATCAGCTTGAATGCCTCCATAGTATGTAAGGTAAGGCCGTTAATACACTGCAGTGCAATTACAGTTGCGTAATTACGCCGCCAGAAGTCGCGCGCGCGCTTCCGGTGCCAGGCGGAAGTTGCGCACAGCGCAGAGTTTCGCGACGCCAACGTATTGTTTCGGCGGGTTTATACAATTTATTGTTCGAGTAACAGAATAAAGTTATAATAATATCTGTTTTCCAAATTTAGCCCGGTACAGTTGCCATTTATAGAAAAAGCAAATTTCGAAATATTTACAAATTATTAACAATAACATCAAGAGGTTACATAATTTGTGACTCTACATTTGAAATAGCGAGCACACAACTCGGAGGATGTCGCATGCCATCGTCAGGTATTCGTCGACAGCCCAAGGTTTATGTTTGGCATGCACGATGTCACATAAGGGTCGATGGTCGTTCCACCATTCATCCGAGGGTAGTTACAAAATAGTTGAGGTGCTCTCCATAATACGCGCAAAACTTACGACATAATAAGGTAGGTTAGGTCGTCGGAAACGAGGAGCATTGTTACATACGTAACTGGCTGAGCTTTGTGAGCGGAGCGGCGTGCGGCATGCCGGGCGCGGAATGCGACGACAAATATCCGCTCTCTCGCAGGCACGACTACATGCCGTGCGAAATTGCGAACAATTTACTGACAATTGTCAGTTTTTTTCATTTTGCATCCTTTCTTTTTTTATACAGTTATCAAAGCGAAAAGCATTTATTCAGTATATTTTGTTAAAATATGTCGTTTACCATATACGAGACCACATACAAATAATATTACGTATACCAAAAAAATTATAATATCACAACGTACCACCACTTTGCCAATTAATTTTCAGCTGTGAAATAGGAATGTCTTTCGATTGAAATAAATAGTGTCCAATAAAATTACAGGTCATGTGAGACTCAACATTTTTATATCTCAAGGTAACAGGCGCAGTGCAGTGAAATGCAAAATTCTGGCAGTCCAGAATTTTGCATGCCGCTGTAACTGAAATAGGTAGACGTCATCGCTTAACATCAGGCGAACGTCGTGCTTGTCCTGCTACCCATTACCATAAAAAATACTGTATTCTTCTATATATTTAAAGCAAAACGGCGCAATTTAAGACACCAAAATACTAATTGCGATTAATGAAGTGTTTAACATCCTGATATGTTTACATTACGTTTATATGTACTACCATAAGTGAAAACTAAGTAAGGCTATTCGAACCATTAATTTGTTTCCTAAATCTAAATTTAAAGCTGTTTGTTTTCCATATATGTAAAAATAAAAATAAAATAAATACAAACGTCACAGTTTCGAAAGGTAATGATTGAATAATCGCACCGAAGTTGCAACAACAATGCTTAAAAACTTAAAGCTTTCACTTGCTTCAGCTTACCGAGTTAGGAAACTTTCAAGCTGCAGTGTTGAGGCCCTCGCTGGAATTACCTCATAACTTTATACCTTACCCTACCTGCGTTAGTTTCGATGGTACTTCTACTGCTTCAAAGTGAGGCCCAGTAAAGTAAGTGTGCTAGCAGACTTAAAAAAAACGTTAGAGGCTGAGATTTATTCATAATAATGAACAGCTTGTAGATAATATAATCATCGTCACATGTTGTTGTATCTTTCAAGCGAACGCTGAGTTTTTTTTAAATGAATCATCTTTAGCAGCACTGGGGTAAAATTTGTCGGGAGCGACGTAAGCGTCATGTCATATTTTATCTTTATAAACGTCCTTTATTGTAGAACTGCGTAACTACAAAGACTTGATCAGTAACGTTTGTGCATTTGGTCTGCAGGCTCTCGCTCCGTCTTACGAATTTTCGATCAGGTCACGTGTCCTGGCGCGAGTTTTACATGTTTTACCCATCCCAAAAAGTTCACAACGCTTCTTAAAGAAGTTTTCACTTTAATAACTAGTAATGTTGAGAAATAAAGTGAATGAACTTGAAAGTCTCACTAAGCTTAAGCGTAGCTTTCAACGCACCCACTTTTATTTCTTTTACAGCTTTACAAAGAACGAGGAGATTCTCAATGCGCCTGTTTTTTAACCAATTTCAATAAAGAAGGAGGAGGTTCTCAATGCGGGAGAAATTATTTTTTGTCCTTGTCATAAATATTCCGCTTCTATGCTACGTTTACTGTTTACTGTTAGCGACACAAATTGATATTTAATGTAATTTTAACCACTAAGTAACCTAGGACCACGATCTAAATAAATTCATTCGTACATTCATAAAACCAATTTATCTGCACGTATCTTTCTCAGCAATGTTTTATGAACAAATCAAAGCGATGTGCCTTGTATGGTGGTATCATTAGCGTGTGTGGGGAGTAACAAACTGATTCATTAAATTGAGCCGCTCCGAGGGGCTCGGTAACGATTCTCTACATTAGTAGAACATATCCGGAGCTAGACGGTTATCGGATGCGCTATTATTAGTGTGCATTCAAGTCATTTATTGTTACCGTATAGGTATGTTAAATTGTCGTTTATTATTTACAAAACTACCAGCCTATATACAAAGTGCCTGCGTTACTACTGGTTAAACCGAACTATAGTTAATATAACCAGTAATAAGCTGGGGTTTTTGATAGGACAGAATTAATGCCTTGTGCAATGCCTGTTATATTATACTTAATCATCATCATTATCATCAGCCTTTCTCTGTCCACTGCTGGACACAGTTCTCACCTATGGCACGCCACTGAACTGAAGTCAATCTTCAGCTCTTTATTTCCAACCGCTGGCCGCTGCCAGCCAGTTTGCGTATATCATCGCTCCATAACACTGGCATTACACTTACATACCACAGATACATGAAAGTTGTAATCATTCCTGAAGGTCTGTGTTCTATTTCATACTTCAAGTATTTTATTTGTCAGAATTGTTAGGAGTAAGTTGTTGTTGATGACACCCCAAACGCCCACACTGATATTATATACAATTATGAGAGTAATTTTGATGTCTATCAAAACTAATAGACAATAAACTGGCCAAGTGCAAGTCGGACTCGCGCTCGTAGGGTTCCGTACCACACTACAGTATTTTATAAGATCGAGCAAAAAATACCACTATCATTTTTCGCCAGCAAAAAATAATAATTAATAAATATTTCGTTTCTTCTAACGCCATCCAACGTCTAACAAAGGTGTTAGGGATCGACATTTCAATATAACGCCATCTATGGGACGTTCACCTAACTAAGCGTTCATAGATGGCATTAAATGCCGAAAAAAACACGTTTCTTGTATGGGGACCCTCTATTATCTGTAACTTTATTTTGTTTTTAGTATTTGTTGTTATAGCGGCAACAGAAATACATCATCTGTAAAAATTTCAACTGTCTAACTATCACGGTTCATGAGATACAACTTGGTGACAGACGGACAGACAGACAGACAGACAGATGGACAGACAGACAGACAGACAGACAGACAGACAGACGGACAGCGGAGTCTCAGTAATAGGGTTCCGTTGGTACTCTTTGGTTACAGAACCCTTAAAAGTAACTATAGTAGTAGTTTTCTTATCGGCTACCGTTTGACTACTCTCTCGCCTGGTGGTAAGCGATGATGTAGAAGAAGATGGTGAACATGCTATGCCAAGAATGGTCTGACTCCACATCTGAAACGTTGTAATTAAAAAAGGTTTCCAATATTCAGTGATGCATATTGAAACATAAATCAGCATAACGTCCGCTCGTGAGTAGCTCAGTGACAGCGAGCTGAGAGGAACGTCGCGACGGAATTTGCATCCAACAGAGGAGGGCTCTTGACTTCCGACGGAAGCCGCCGCGTCGGAGGACTCACATTTAAATGTGTGTTTGTAGTCAGAAGGGCTTCTCACACTCGCGACCAATATTACCATTTTGAGACGTTTACTTTTTTACAAACCTTTATTTTACTTGCAATAATTGTATGTATGTATGTACGAATACATCCAGACTTAATATTATAAAATCGTTTGTTCCGATCCGATTTTACTGAAATTTAACAAGGAGATATTTTATAGCATGACAATAAACAAATGCTACTTTTTAACCGACTTCACAAAAAAGGAGGAGGTTCTCAATTCGTCTGTGTGATTTTTTTTTGTGTTTGTGGAAATAAAATCGTGATTTTTACATATAACTTAAAGAACTCAGATCACACAAATGTTGATTGACAGAACTTTACAGTGATAAAATCCTTGATATAAGTGAACGAAGTCGCGGGAATAAAATAGTTGTTTTATACAATCCTAAATTTCACTATACGGACGGGACTCAAACCCGCGCCTTCCGGAGAACAAGAAATAACTGTGGCTGTAATTCAGCTGCGACGTACATACGAGAAGTATATCGCGGTGGACATCCTCGAAATCTGCGGAGTCATGCCGTTTGACCCCTGTTTTGAAAATTCATCACGCAAGAGCTGTGCGTCTTGTCGAAGTTTACGTTGTACCTGTGCGCTTCCGCCACGTGCGCGATTTTTGCTTTCGATTACGGTCAGTTGAATGTGACCAGTTACCAGTGCTGGTCGGACGAACTCTGGCGAGGGCAAACATGAAGCAGATCCTGCACTACTCTCAAGAGGTGGCGTCGGGGAGTTCCAGCAGTTCGATCACGGGGTCTAAAATTACAAAGTATTTACATCTCGTAATATTTGAGTTCGGTGAAACCTCCTCAGTACCCCGTGCGGAAGATCACGGCACCCATCATGATAGTCCACGGAGCGAACGACTGGGTGTCGGGGTGGTGCGACGTGCACACCTTCACGAGGCCAGCGTCGAACATCGTTGACATGTTGTACTACGTGCCGCGCGACATGTTCTACTACATGGACTACCTATGAGCTAGAGATGCAAAGAGGCTTGTTTATGATAATATTTTGAGCGTCAAAAAAGCTACACAGTCAAATGACTTGTTGAAATTTGAATCCATAATTAAGATAGTTTAAAAACTAAGACAACCGACTTCAAGCCCTGCGAGTCAATTTCAGTAGCAAGTTTGAGATGTTTATCGTCATATCTCTGGAGTTACTTATCAGATCTTGATGAAATTACAATTGGAAACGTACCCTATCGATTACAAAAAGAATCATTCGAATCGGTTCACAATTAACGGAGTAATCGCGTAACATACACACAAAATAAAATGGCCAAGTGCAAGTTGGACTCGCACTCGTAGGGTTCCATAACACAGTTAAATATTCCATAACTATGATTTTTTGCAACTACAAAATTAACTTCGTTTTTCATAGTGCTTGTATGAAAAACAAAGTTATCTTTGCGGTCGCCATATCTCTAAAACTGCTGACTGTATCTCGTCAAACCAATTTTCGTTGTTAGTTTTTATTGAGATCTACAGCATATATTTTTTTTAGATTTTTCACTCCCATACTTAAAAGTTAGAGGGAGGGGGGACACACATTTTACCACTTTAGACGCGCCTATCTTTCAAATGATTGTCTCTGAGAAAAAAATATTTTAGGAACCTCAATGTCATTTTTGAAGACCTATCCATATAGACCCCACACGTATAGGTTTGAAGAAAAAAAATTTTTTTTGTTTCAGTTCTATGTATGGGATGACCCCCCTTAAACTTTTATATTTTTTATTTTTGTATAAATATCGGAAAGCGGTTTACAGAATACATCTACCTACCAAGTTTCAATTCTGTAGTCCTAACAGTTTCGGCATAAAATGGCTGTGACATACGGACGGACAGACAGACAGACAGACATGACGAATCTATAAGGGTTCCGTTTTTTGCCATTCGGCTACGGAACCCTAAAAAGGAAGAAAAAAAACATACAGACGAATTAAAACCTCTTTCTTTTTGGAAGTCGATTGAAAATATAAATTGTTTGTTGTAATTATATTCCGCTACCTTTTGAAGTTTAATGAAACAAACAATTCAGTTTTATTTCCCTATAATAATAAATCCTCATATCCCAAAGTATAATAATATAGTTTATTTTTTAGTGTTTGTGTTTCGTTTAGCAAAATAACCTAAACATAGTGAGGCCTATTTTGAATTTGTCTAGCATTTAATGTATTGGCCAGAAGCCCAACGTCTATGCAGAAGATTAAATTCAAATGAGATGTCAAATCCCAGCACTAGGCTTGAGATCGTCACAAAAAGATCGGAATTGAACTGAATCGAGAACCTCGGTCCTGTGCTCACTGGGTACTATTAGACCGGATAATTGACTTACTTCAGGTTGTATACGTAGGTATATATATTGTAGCTGCTATAGGTAGATCGACAAAAAAATCAAAAAATCAGTCGTACTAATAAATAAAGCCTAAAAACATAAATCTGTACACAGAGCAAACTGGCCATTTTTCAAGGACCACAAACTCTTGACAACTATCTTATCACCACCATCAAAACTATCATGATGTAAGTGACCATTCGGTATAAGATGAAATCGGAAATTAATGTCAAATTAATGCTGGCATTGAACATCAAGTCGGGACTCGACAAACTGATTGGTGACATACGTTATTGTACTTACGTTGGCTCCATTTTATGTGTTTTATAAGTCCTCTTCATCTCAAGGTTTCCCGAAAGATTGCTTTTAGTGATAAGGCCGCCCATTGTAAAACTTCAAAGTAATGCATTACTGTAATTAATTATGTATATGGTATACTTTCATGTTATGTGTAACTGAAAAAAATTGTTCTATTCTGCGTACCCACGAAATGTAATTATTAGCTGTTTAAGGTACGGACACACTGTAGCATCTTGCGTGCGCGTTCTAGGCGGCGATCAAATAACGCAGTAGTATTTGTACCGACTGGTTCACACCAAACGCAATCAGAAAAGAATTGAAAAGTACTGAGAACGCGCCTGCAGATCCCAGCACGCCGCGGTGTGGCCATACCTTTAGACTTTGACGCCAATGTTTAGTTTGGGTAAAATCGTGTTTGAAATTCATATTTGAGAAATTCCATGTATAAACGAGGCATAACGCTATGTGTTATGATTGTTTCCTCATTACCATGTATGAAATAAACTTCATTATAATAGGGCGCGGTTCATACATGGTGGGGAAGTTTATCCATTACAAAGACGATATTCATCGTCGTTCCGAGCGAGCTGCAGGCCCACACAACCCAGCACAACTGATTAAAGTTATTCATCTCACCGCTCACCGACTGATTCTATTAAAGATAATCGCTTCAGACATTCCTCGGGAGAAGTTCCGAGTGTTCGGAGACTGTGCGGACTAACAATGAGCGTTTTGTTTTAACAAAGGATTTATCGGGTGTTTACTGGCAGGACTGAAGGGCCCGGATGCGGGATTAGCGCGCTCGACGGTCTCGAGCCGCTGATGTGTCGCTTTAAGGGATTTCTGATGTTCATACTTGTGTTCCCAATGATGATGTTTTCAAGTCGGAATTAGCGCTGGTTGGAGCCGGTTGGATTATATAAATAAGCACCGATATTAGAATGCGGAAGTCAGTTTGTTTGTTGTTGTAGTTTCATGATCATTTTGATGAGGAGTTGTCTTCCTTTATATCGATTACGTGTACCTGTAATACAGAATAGTACGTATACAATAATCAAATACAATATACCTATGTTACATACGTACACGTCACTCGCTCTATTTGAAACTGAAATATCAAATTAATTAATAATTTTAATGAAACCCGCGGCGCTGATCCCGCCGGCATTCGTTTAATGAACATTTCATATTCACCGCTAAACCTCCGAATATAATCGCGATCTTTAAAACTTGTTTCTCTTTAATAAAGGTGGTAAGGTTTATTAACATTGTCGGAGCGCTTCGCGGCGGCGCCGCAATAGCAGCCGCACATTTATTACAATAATGTTTACCCGGAATACATCGCAGACTCAACATTATTAAAAGCGTTTGTCTTAATATAATAATTGGTGCGAGTTCGCCCTCTAATGCGCGCTCTTCAAACTTACAAAGCTCTTTATCGTCCTCTCTCATACTTAGATGGCTCGCCCTAAGTACACAATTAATGTATTGTCAACTGTAGTGTTGATTGTGTGGCACTAATTTTAACCCCCGACGCAAATAGAAGGGGTGTTATAAGTTTGACGTGTGTAGGTATCTGTGTATATGTCTATCTATGGCATCGTAGTACCTAAATGGATGTACAAACTATATTTACTTGTATAGTTCGTGTGTATTATATCAGATATTGTTCGTATTATACAGTAAGTATAACAATACTTACTGCACAGTGCAGGCAAGTACAATAAAATCCTTGTCTTATTCATTAAATCATACTACTAAACATAAACTCTAATAAATCGATCAAATGTATACAAGATTTATGAACAATTTGTTTTTTTAAACAAAAAGAAGCATCTATGCTAGTAACCATGGACAATTTACTAGTCTCCATGGTAGCAACGAAAGGGTCTGAAGTCTAGCCTTAATTATATCATAGTGATGACGTCACCACACGAATATCGCATGAAAGGTCTGTCGGCGCATCCTGTAATGAGTCGCGGTCGCTAATGAACTCCTAGAGTGAGCTCACTACAGTGAGTAGAGACCAGCTTCCCTGCCTTCTACGAGTAAGTGTTAGCACGTAGCGTAGCGTGAGAGTTGTGACTAACTTTGTGTACAGTCATTATAATAATACAACGAGTTTTTGGTAGTGATTCTGCTCCAAAGCAATCCGGTCTCAAATCTCAGCTTGGGCATAAAATTGTGTGTTGTTAATGTTTGGAGGTCTTATATGTTTGTGGTATATGATTGATCTCTGACTGATTATAAGGTAGTTGCTAGATCGTATGCCACGGGACTATACCTTAACAATATCTCGATATAATTCAATATTCAATAACTTTTTCAATAAAACAAAGGAACACGGTACTGTCACACTTGAGCTCAACAATAATAACTGAAGTGCAATAGCAGCGCTCACCTCGCTTGGAATGTTCAATATGACATGAGACAGAATAGCGCGGCGTTTATGGCTGTTGAGATGCTTACAAGTTCTCTAAGGAAAATTTTTGCACAGGTATTTGTATGTAGGTCGTCAAGTTTGAGGTGTACCAACTACTTTGCAGTGGAAGGCAACCAGGGTCGTGCAATCATTTCAACATTATATGGAAGGGATGACACAACTTGTAGTATTTATCTTTTCTTTTTATTCACTTTTATTTGGTGATAGAAGGAGATTATGAACGAGTGTGTAAAAGATTATCTGTAACCATTCATTTCAAGGCCTGGGTTGACCCATTATCTTGAATTAAATATAACCAAGCTTTCAGTAGTTTGTTATGTAGATTTAATTCTATGGAAAAACAAGTATGTCTGAAATTCGGTGCTTTGCTCTGAAATCGGGTGCTTTACTTTTACCAGCAAAGATTGTTGTCAAGAAAAGTATAATTATTTTGAACAATTCGTGGCTTGAAATGTGAAAACGACGCCCGGCGAATGGCGGTGACGGTTTCCCCTCGAGAGCCCTACAGCTCTCTGAACGCGGCTCGAGGACAGCCTTTTCACAAAAGCTTAGGAAAACCGCAACTCCCAACTTTTAAGTTTGGAAGTCTAACAAAAGAGATGACATTATAATTACTAACTAAAATATAATAAAATAGTATATAGGTACCATTTAACTTAACTTTAAAAATGAAAAAAGTAATTCACAAATAATTATATGTATGAGCGATTAAATATTGAATTTGTTTACGTCTTACAAATTATTATGTCAAATTTTTAGAGTAAAGTGACATAAAATTTAATAAATGACATAGAGTGAAATGACGTAATTTAACGAATTACTCGCTAAAACCGAGGAAGGTGTCCGCAATCCGCTGGCACAAAACTTTTATTTTATTCTTGGCAACAATTGTAGCCAGCTTCCCACTACCCTTTGACTTTGCTAACTTTACAGTTGTTTATTTGTAGAGATGTTCACCAAACTCAATTCAAAATCCGTCTGTAGCGCCAGCCATCTTTTTACAATTATCTTGGTCCGGTCCAAGAAGGCGGGATCTCGACCAAGTGTAAATAACCCACAACTTTTAATCGAGCTAATGATCTGCGAACTGCCCGCAGATGTCAGGGGTCTTATTATTGTGGTTGATCTGTTTGTTCATTAAGGTCTGTTTTACAGGTGAAACATGAATCAACAATATTATTATAGGAATAGGATTTAAAAAAATATTAAATGAGCTAACTTTGACAATTATCTCGCGCAGTAGTGACCGATGATGTGGTCGAAAATAGTAATGTCGCTAGCCCTAGAATGGTCTGATATATATAAAAAAACATTATCTTACCTTAGCTGGCTTAGTAGATATTTCAAACGAAACTTCATTTAGCACTTGGTGATAATTTCACAACTGAGCTACCAAACATCCAACAGGAGCGGTAATCCCACTCATACTATTACGGTTAGATTAAATTGAAAGAGTTAAAGCTGGTCACTGCACGGGTCTAACTCTAAGCGTATAATTTCCATTTCATATTAGATCCTGTCTGCAAACTTCTATATTGCAGGCGGTGAGGGTGAGTGCAAAATTAACATAGTTGCAGTAATAACGCTGGCCCGCAAGAGGTCGAAAGCTGCAGTAATTTCACTGCGCGCACAATGTAAAGCGTGCTGTTGCAATAGTCGAGAAGTCGTTAATTGTCAAGTTTTATAGTTGTAGCAACTATGTGCCGCGGAAACGTTGAACTCGTAAAGTTAGTACTTTACATGTGAGCTGGGAATGCTTGATATTCATCTCATCCTCCAGACCTCGTGTAAGTTTAAAACGACTCTTGAAATTATATCACCAGGTGAACTTTATGTGTATAATTTAACAATCAGTTTAGCCAACGTCAATGTGTCAGTTGTGTGGTCGATGTATCCAATCAGAATAGTTACTATTCTGTATACTGTATACACGGTGCGAAGGACGTAAAATATTGTGATAAAAAAAGGCACGATCAAATATTTCATCACCCTACTGAAATATTTATATGACAGAGTTTGGAAACGTAACACGCTGTGGACTTTACAAAAATATCGTCCAGGTAGGCAAATACATTATGTAAACGTGAAAATTGAGTAGTACCGCGCGACGGCGTGAGCCGGCCGGTCGACGGCGCCCCTTCATATTTACCAATTTTTTGGGTAACTGCCTTTCATCACGTGTGGCCGAGCTTTGATGGGGTTACGTCATTTATTTACTGCTGATGAAATACACAAGGCTGATGTGACGGCCAGACGTAAAACCTGCAACGTGCGAACTTTTTGTGATTTCGAATAATTAATGAGATAGGTAGTTGAAATTAAAACAAAAATAAGTTCAAAAACTAAAACCCGACTACTGAAAAATCTCGCTTTAAAAAGTATGAAACAATAAAATATTCTCAACTGAGATTGTTATGTACAAACTATTCAATGCCTATGTATCGCGTTTTAAATAAACAACTTACTTGTAATACATATTTTATTGTATTTCATACATGTTATGCATATTGGTGTGTACCTGTGGTCATTATGCTACTTTGCTGAATGTATTGTTTTGTTACGGTAGGTGACATACGACCACGGCTATCCTCTGAGCACCACTATGAATATGTATGAAGTAAAAAAAATATTTATTAAAAGTAAGTTGTTTATTTAATACACGGTACATTGGTATTGAATAGTTTGTACATAAAAATCTCAGTTGAGAATATTTTCTTGTTATATACTTTTTAAAGCGTGATTTTTCAGCAGTCAGGTATTCGTTTTTGAACTTAGTTTTTATGTAAAGTATTATGGAGTTTTTGCATAATTTTATACTTGCATACAATTATCTACACTAATATTATAAAGAGGAAAACTTTGTTTGTTTGGTTGTAATGAATAGGCTCAAAAACTACTGGACCGTTTTTAAAAATTCTTTCACCATTCGAAAGCCACATTATCCATGAGTAACATAGGCTATTTGGAAAAAAATAGGGTTCCGTAAGATATTTGGGTTTAAGCAAAACAACGTTTGCCGGGTCAGCTAGTATACTATATGGTTGAAAGAACTTACCTAAGTGAATTTCAACCAAGATTATACGAGGTGTAACATCCTCGAGATTTAAATTAACCATGTAGTCCGTCTTTCGTTGTAGACGATGCGATACAACAAAAGACGGACTAAATGGTTAATTTAAATCTCTTCGGATGTTACACCGAAGTATAATATATGGTTGAAAGAACTTACCTAAGTGAATATCAACCGGGATTATACGAGGTGTAACATCCGAAGAGATTTAAATTAACCATGTAGTCCGTATTTCGTTGTAGACGATGCGATACAACAAAAGACGGACTAAATGGTTAATTTAAATCTCGAGGATGTTACACCGAAGTATAATATATGGTTGAAAGAACTTACCTAAGTGAATATCAACCGGGATTATACGAGGTGTAACATCCGAAGAGATTTAAATTAACCATGTAGTCCGTCTTTCGTTGTAGACGATGCGATACAACAAAAGACGGGCTAAATGGTTAATTTAAATCTCGAGGATGTTACACCGAAGTATAATTACATATATACCTGTCAACAAACTTTCAACTCCCTTTTCAACAACAACTCTCTTTTACGACGCCGTAGTCAGATAAAAAATAGTTTTCTTGACTTTGACGGGATATATCTCGCAAACGATACGCTCGAGGAAAATATGAAAACTCTTTATTGTACGCCATAATGAAATAAATAACATCTTAAAATAAGTTATACATTAGTACAATGGGCGGTCATATCGCTCAAAGCGATCTCTTCCAGACCACCTTAGGACGGAGTGGACAGTACGAATATGTAAAGGGCTAAGGTGCACATTTAACAATTCTCATAATTGTTAAATGTGCATCTTATAACAAAATGCACATGAAACACCGATTTCAAATTCTATCTCTATTTCTATTTTAATAACTGGCCAAGTGCAAGTCGGACTCGCACTCGTAGGGTTCCGTAAAACAGTTAAGTATTCCATAACTATGATTTTTCGCAGCTACAAAATTAACTTTGTTTTTCATAGTGTTTGTATGAAAAACAAAGTTATCTTTGCGGTCGCCATATCTCAAAAACTGCTGACTGTATCTCGTTCAAACCAATTTTTAGTGTTTGTTTTTATTGAGATCTACAGCATATATTTTTTTTAGATTTTTCACTTTCATACTTTAAAAGTTAGGCGCGTCTAAAGTGGTAAAATGTGTGTCCCCCACACATTTTACCACTTTAGACGCGCCTATCTTTCAAATGATTGACTTTGAGAAAAAAATATTTTAGAAACCTCAATGTCATTTTTGAAGACCTATCCATAGACAACACGTATAGGTTTGAAGAATTTTTTTTTTTGTTTCAGTTCTATGTATGGGATGCCCCCCCTTAAACTTTTATATATTTTATTTTTGTATAAAAATCGGAAAGCGGTTCACAGAATACATCTACCTACCAAGTTTCAATTCTGTAGTCTTAACAGTTTCGGAATAAAATGGCTGTGACATACGGACGGACAGACAGACAGATAGACAGACAGACAGACAGACAGACAGACAGACAGACAGACAGACATGACGAATCTATAAAGGTTCCGTTTTTTGCCATTCGGCTACGGAACCCTAAAAATATGATGTACAAGACATACCTTCATTTTGTACTATTAATTATTCTGTGCCTCTATTTTAATCTCCCTATTCAACGATACCACACACGATGGAGAGGGTAGAATTTTTTTTTTGTTCTAAACTTCGTGCCCTCTAGAGGGCGCCATGTTCAATTTAATGTGACGTCACATAGCCTATATATTTTATAGAAACATAATAGGTATTTAATGTAAGCAGTGCCACATCTATCGTTGCATTTGAAAACTGTAATGATTTCTTTCGAATAAGTTATCAAAGATGGCGCCACCAATGCATAATTGGGTTAAAAATGAAATCCACAAGTTTTTTCATGTTGATAGTGTCGGACTGTGGCTTAATTGGTCAGAGTACGTGGACATGTTATCCGGGGGGTGCGGTTTGATTCCCGTCGGTACGATGAAATTTTGGATTGTGTATAACAATTTACATCTTTATATCTTCTAATACTATAAGAATCTTTGTCCTGACATACTGACTGACTCACTGACTCACTGACTCACTGACAGACAACGCACAGCCTAAACCGCTGGTCGTAGAGACTTGAAATTTGGAGAGTATATTTGTCTTAGTACGTAAGGGTGTACTAAGAAAGGATTTTCCAAAATTCACCCCTTAAGGGGATGAAATGGGGGTTCAAAGTTTGTATGGAGAAACAAGATTAGATCGTCTTTTCTATCCGAAACTTCACATAAGTGCTTCAGTAAAAAAATAAGTAAAGACGTGTTTCAGGTTTTTTTGGAATTCCACCCCTAAGAGGGTGAAATGGGGTAATAAAGTGTAAAATCAATATTGTTTCGGATTGCGCTGAAATTTGGCATGCAAATAGTTATTACAACGTTAGTTCCCACTGAGAAAGGATTTTCCAAAATTAACCCTCGAAGGGGATGAAACGGGGGTTCAAAATTTGTATGGAGAAACAAGATTAGATAGTCTTTTCTATCTGAAACTCCACACAAGTGCTTCCGTAAAAAAATAAGTAAACACGTGTTTCAGGTTTTTTTTTAATTCCACCCCTAAGAGGGTGAAATTGGGTAATAAAGTGTGAAAATCAATATTGTTTCGGATTGCGCTGAAATTTGGCATGCAGATAGTTATTACGACGTTAGTTCCTTTTGAGAAAGGATTTTCCAAAATTAACCCTCGAAGGGGATGAAACGGGGGTTCAAAGTTTGTATGGAGAAACAAGATTAGATAGTCTTCTCTATCTGAAACTTCACACAAGTGCTTCAGTAAAAAATTAGCTAAACACGTGTTTCAGGTTTTTTTGAAATTCCACACCTGAGAGGGTGAAATGGGGTAATAAAGTGTAAAAATCTATATTGTTTCGGATTACGCTGAAATTTGGCATGCAGATAGTTATTACGACGTTAGTTCCCTCTGAGAAAGGATTTTCCAAAATTAACCCTCTAAGGGGATGAAACGGGGGTTCAAAGTTTATATGGAGAAACAAGATTAGATAGTCTTTTCTATCCGAAACTTCACACAAGTGCTTCAGTAAAAAAATAAGTAAACACGTGTTTCAGGTTTTTTTGAAATTCCACCCTTAAGAGGGTGAAATGGGGTAATAAAGTGTAAAATCAATATTGTTTCGGATTACGCTGAAATTTGGCATGCAGATAGTTATTACGACGTTAGATCCCTCTTTGAAAGGATTTCCCAAAATTAACCCTCGAAGGGGATGAAACGGGGGTTGAAAGTTTGTATGGAGAAACAAGATTAGATAGTCTTTTCTATCCGAAACTTCACACAAGTGCTTCAGTACAAAAATAAGTAAACACGTGTTTCAGGTTTTTTTGTAATTCCACCCCTAAGAGGGTGAAATGGGGTAATAAAGTGTAAAAATCAATATTGTTTCGGATTGCGCTGAAATTTGGCATGCAGATAGTTATTAATTACGACGTTAGTTCCCTCTGAGAAAGGTTTTCCAAAATTCATCCCTGAAGAGGATGAAACGAGGGTTCAAAGTTTGTATGGAGAAACAAGAATTGATTGTCTCTTATATTCGAAACTTTACATAAGTAGTTTAGTAAATAAATGAGTAAATACGTGTTTCAGGCTTTTTGAAATTCTATTCCTAAAAGGGTGAAGTGGAGTAACAATGTCTGAAATCAATATTGTTTCGGATTGCGCTGATATTTTGCATCCAGATAGAAATTTTGACGTAGGTATCCGCTGAGAAAGGATTTTTCAAAATTCACTCTTCAAGGGATGAAGCGGGGGTTCAAATTTTGGATAGTCATTTTATTCGACATTTCACACAAGTACTTCTGTAAATAAATAAGTATATACGAGTTTCAGACTTTTTCAAAATGCCACCCTAAAAGAGTGAACTGGGGTAAAAAAGTCTGAAAATCAATATAGTTTCGGATTGCGCTTTATTGGGTTTTTCGGGTTTTAAAAATATGAATCCTGATTTGTCTTAGTCACGCGATAACATGAAAACAGGTGAACCAATTTGGCTAATTTTTATTTGATGTCTTTAATGATAGAATCGTTTTTACAAAAGAAAAGTTTTAAGTAAATAAAAGGAGTTTTTAACGCGGGCGTAGCCGCGGGGGACTTCTAGTATATATATATAAAAAAAAGTCGTGTTATTTACACTATTTATAACTCAAGAACGGCTTTACCGATATGGCTGAAAATTGGTGAGGAGGTAGCTTAGACCCAGGAGACGGACATAGTATACTATTTATTTTGGTGATTTTTTTTTTTTTTGGTGAATGTTTGCGTGTGTAGGGAAACAGCACAATGTTGAAGAACATGCTATTTGCATTCTCACCAAAATTCCACAGAAAATCTTCAGTAAACACCTCATCTTTACTGAAGGTATGACTTAGACTAGACTTTTACTTGAAAACTGAGCTGAAATGTGACTTTGACCCATCTCTACGACCAAAATTGATAAAGACTTGAAATTTTTTAATATTTGACACTGGCTAAATACACTAATCGTGTGGAGACATAATGAAACTTAAAAAAAATGTATGCTTACAAGCAATCGAGACAATAATAATCAAAGCCTAATCAATTTTATATTTTGTCAGAATGTAGGTAAATACAGAGATATGCAAGAATGTGATAGCCAAGTTATGAATGTCGTATGTATACAGTCTTATCCACAAGGCAAAAAATATTAGACAGTTATTCATTAAGTAAGTACCTATACTTATTCAGAATTAAAATTAAATACTGGTGATTATATTTTCAATTCAAATCAAAATTAAACTCAATCGAACTAATTTCAAGTTAATAACTTATCTATAACAATAATAACATTGTTTCATTGCATCATGTCTTGCTGACACGCGGTTGAAGTACTTGATTGTTGTATTTTTATTCTATATCTGTATTGCCACAACTTTATTATTTACTTGATAATCAAAGTGCAATAATACATTACTGAACTTAATATCTCTTTTGTATTCATTGTATTACGTTCATAAAAGCCTAAATTAAGTTAATCTAAAAGGTAACACGACATTCGTTGACTGTTAGGTGGTACGAAGTTCGCCAGGCCAGCTAGTATAGCCAACTAGTATAGCCAGCTAGTATAGCCAGCTAGTATAGCCAGTTTGTATAGCCAGCTAGTATAGCCAGCTAGTATAGCCAGCCAGTAGCCTATAACCAGCAGACAAACAATACGCGTCTTTGTCTAATTATGATAAATGGTTTAAAAGTTATGAGGGAACAGATGAACATATATACCGGTCAAAAACATAACCCTCCTTTTTGCTTCGCCGTATTCGGGTAAAAAGTACGAGACACCTATAGCAATTTGTTTATAGATAAGTTCATTACAAAATATTTTGAAATGAGTTGCCACCAACACAGTTAAATAACAATAAACGCAAAAAAAGTCCGAAGAAGTTCCTCTTTGCTAACTCACAACTTTTAATTAGCTTGCTGAGTTACAATGGGAGTAATGACTCCGTCCGTTTAAGTTTTAAATTCAAATGAAGTTAACGCAGAATATTTCTGTAAACTGTTTGCGGATTGTTTGCGTCCGGAGATAAAACAATCATATCCTTTAAACACAAGTATAAAAAATAAGTTTAAAACTTATACCCAGACACTGACAAACCACGTTTTAATTACGAAAAATATTTCCAATTACTGGGTACATACTAAACAAAGCCGCGAGCACAATCCATTTTTTAACCGACTTCAAAAAAAGGAGGAGGTTTCTCAATTCGACCGTATATATATTTTTTTTTTTTTTATGTTTGTTCGGGGATAACTTCGTCATTTATGCACCGATTTTCATTATTCTTTTTTTGTTCGAAAGGAAATATCCCAAGTGTGGTACCATGGTAATTTTATCGAGGTCTGATTAGTATCTCCAGAGATATTGAGATAAACATCTCAAAATTGGTACTGAAAATGAACATTGAAGTCGGTTCTTTTTAGTTTTTAAACGATATTATTTACGGCATAGTGGTCAAGTCAAGCTTGTCTGTCTGGAGTAAAATAAAAACTGGAATCTGGTAAGCTTACAAGTAACAAAATTAAAAATTTTGTACACCCACGACAATGTCCTTTAGAAAATTAACGTCATAACATCTATCTAAAAATCACCACTGATTCATTACGAACTGTTTAAAGACAAAATTGAACTAGTTTTGGAGATGGATTTGCACAAACAAATGTTTACTGCAGCGCCCCCTGGTGAGTTGACACCGTAACACCTATTTAAGAACATACACCTATCAAATACGAACTGAAAATTGGATCAAAATCGGACAAGTCGTTTTGAAGAAAAATAGCAACATCTATTTGCACCAACAAATGATTACTGCAGTGACCCTTGGTGAGTTGTCACCGTAACACTTATAAAAAAATGCACCAATTACACCCATAACCAAAAACCGCATCGAAATCGGACTAGTAGTTTTGGAGAAAAATGGCAACATGGATTTGCACACACAAACAAACAAACATCCTCTCACCCCAAACGCATATACAGTCTCCGTTCCGTCCTGGGTAAAGAGGTAAGTCGCAATCACACGCGCAATCATCTCGCGCCACGCGACCGAAATGAATCCCGTCGCAGGTACAATGGCGGCCATATTGTTCGTCGGCAATTGTTTTTTAAAGCCAGACACACATATTGTGTTTCCGAGCGCGTAATAACGCCCTGGCTTATGAAAGGAAAGGAGTGGTTTTAATGCGAGACTGCGTGCCTGGTAGTCATCCTGTCGACGGGAGCTCGTGCCCCTATCGCGACTTGTTGGGTAATTTAGATATATTTAAACGAATGTATGATAAACCAGACGATCTTTCTGATCCAACAATTTGACTTTCAAACAAAGTTTTTGATATACCATTTAAGACGCTTACACTATTATGTTTGTATACTACCTGCTTTAGTGATGTCCGCTAAATATTGTTTGTCGGTTGCACTCGGTTAATCACTAACTGCCGAACAGCCAACACACAGCCAAATATGAGAATGTTGCTCAGAATTTCCATAGAAAGTCATGCCCTAAGATTTATTGGACGGGAGATGGACGTTTTACTACACGGATTGAGTACTATAAATTCAGCTAGTCTTGCGCCTCCACGTTCCAGTCAATTTGCTTTCCAAATGTAGAGCTAAGATATTTGGGTCTGAGTATTAGGCTCCCGTAGACAGCGGGTGCAAAGCGAGTTACGTCCACATTAGCATTGCAAACGGTCACGCGCGGTATGCCGAGGCTGCCCTACAAGGTAATTACTAGATAGATAACTTAACTCGAGAAGGTGTCAGCGGTTGCCTCGTAACTGATTTTATATTTATGAATGGACACCGGGTGCTGTCAAACCGAATTCATAAACTTGGCAACAAGGTATCGCAACCGCACCACTCACTTATTCATTTTTAACCGATGAAAAAAAAACGGAGGAGGTTATTATAGTTGTGTTGAAAATTTTGCATTTTTTTAAGACTGTCGTGAACGAGTTCTTGTTTTGAACTATTGACTGTTGAACATTATTATGTGTTGTAAACATGTTTTTTTTTCATATCTGATAGGCTAGCGTTTGTTCACTCTCACCAGTCTCACTATGTCCTAGTAAGTTTTACAGATATCCACGTACTAGGTTAAAGTTTTACAGATATCCACGTAAAGTTTTACAGATATCCACGTAAAGTTTTACAGATATCCACGTAAAGTTTTACAGATATCCACGTAAAGTTTTACAGATATCCACGTACTAGGTTAAAGTTTTACAGATATCCACGTAAAGTTTTACAGATATCCACGTAAAGTTTTACAGATATCCACGTACTAGGTTAAAGTTTTACAGATATCTACGTAAAGTTTTACAGATATCCACGTAAAGTTTTACAGATATCCACGTACTAGGTTAAAGTTTTACAGATATCCACGTAAAGTTTTACAGATATCCACGTACTAGGTTAAAGTTTTACAGATATCCACGTACTAGGTTAAAGGTAAAACTTCGATTTTATTTTTCATAAACAGAAAGTTTTGTATGTTAACTTAATAAATACTCGCGGGTAGCATTGCCTCATAAACTTTCGACACTTTTCATTGCACGACCAAGATATTTTGTAGAATATTATAGTTTAATACAAACAGCCTCTACAAAATTTACGAAGGAGAAGTTTCGTAGCTAGCAGCAATTGCGAACAATGTCTCGAATATGTCAAGCGTCGAACTCAGGCAAGGCGACGCCATTACTTCGCCGATCCCGAGTAAAAGTGGACAATAAGCAAAGGTTGAGTGAATCAGCACAAAGTGCATTAAAGTCAGCTGCCTTTTAGGTGCGACCGTTTGTTAGCCTCGGCGCACACGGGCCACCGGCCACAAGCCGCCACCGGCATATTTCCTATAGTTTTCATACATTTTATATGGACTCGCCGCACACGGTGACGCCGGTGGCCGCCACACGCTACATGATAAAATGTATGAAAACTATAGGAAATATGCCGGTGGCGGCGTTTTGTGGTTGTGGCCCGTGGCCCGTGTACGGGGACCCTTACTCTTCGAGCGGAGCGGTCCGCAGTTACATCTTTTGAGATTCTCTGACAACGTGGGAAAATTACCGTGTTATCATTGCGTCGTAGTTTTCATTGGCTGCCTTAGATTTTCAAGAGAGGGTAATGTTGTCAGGCCAGGTATGTTCGTTTGTTCCGGCGTTCTTGTTCGGCGCTCTAGAGACCAAATTTGTAAGCCGATTTTGATCATTAATTTAAATATCGATTTGTGTCACTAAAGGTATGAAAGTAATCAACATTCAATATGACGACAACCAGACGCCATATTATGAAAGAAAAAAAAATCAAGTTGATGAACTATGAATGCCAAGCAGGGTATCAATTATCATTGAATAGGCATTAATTTGTAAATCATCTTTTGGTTATACGGTTTATAAGCTATGTTATTCAATTTTTTTTACGAGCAATATAGGTATCAGTATTCACCCGCAGTTGGGTTTGATGTGTTTTATTACATTATCTTGTTAAGATTTAATACCACCGCTGGTCATGTCAGTAATTGTAAGCTACTATTTTAGTGATCAATATTACTAAAATGTAGCTTTTATATCAATATATAAACGTGGACCGAAAATCGGCTGAGTTCAATCACCGAAGATCAACTGAAAATCAGAGATGCAACTTGATACCAACAAAAATATATATATATTTATGAAAACAATATTCATACTAAAATATGTATATAATATTCATGTAAGGGGGATCTCCACGAGTTAGCAAAACAATAAAGTCACCAAAAATATTAGGGTATCAGCATGTATGTAGAGCTCATCGGCAGAGCGTGGCCACGTGCCGCTCATATTTGTGCGACAAACGATCAGACGCTGACGGAACAAAGAACAGGCCTCACCGGCGACCATCTGCCGGCATGAACCTGAATCTTTGATGGCACACTCTTCTGCAGTCAAAAACTTTCACGTCGCAGCTATCATCTTCAATCTGGGGTTCTTTTTTATTTATATTTTTTTTTAAATCTTACTAGCAATGTGGACTGCACATTACTAGTCCCCGCCAACTAAGCTCAATAATTATGCTTGTGTCTGGAGTGGGTACACGTCAATAGTGCAATGGTTGTGGATCGAACTCACGACCTCTCGATCGCCAGGCCGACGCCTTAGCCATTGAGCTATTGCCGCTTAAAGGCAATCGAATGGAAATGCCATGGAAAATTGGCAAATATTAAACATTATATCTACAAGCTAAATGCCATAGCAACCATATATAGCCTACTGATATGCTAATAATCTAGCAGGAAATAGGCATAATTAATGTGATAATTATATATTTTTTCTTTTTATTGTTTTAAATCAATCAAATAAATATTTAATCAAATTTAATCATATAATAATAACCTATGGATCACTAATAAGTATATTGAAAGGAAATTATTATTGAATTTATAATATTATTTTTATGAGTATTAATATGTTTAGTTCTAACATTGATTGAATCGATATAAATTCAATATACGAGACCAACAGACAATAAGTAATAATAACAATAAGTTAGTTCTATTTTAAATTAATTAGTAATATCCTTTATCCGTTGTCTTTATGTGTGCTGCATGATTTTGTATTTAAATGTATAATTTATGAATTTGTAGTAAGTGTAAATGTACTCCGATCTATGTATATCTGAGTGGTTCACGTACAGAATATCTAATTTTGTAATACTCTAATAATGTTCTGGGCTCCCAAGATACAGGCTTAGGCTGCGTCCCCAGTAGGCAAACTGTTAGCCGCCGACTGAGTTAGCGGCGTATCGGTTTAGTACGCCCTTCCATATATTTCAAATGGAATGTTCACAGTTTGCTAGTTTTGCGCCAGTTTGCAGCGTTACGCCCGCCGACTATCTTAGTGAACTGTTTGCCTACTGGGGACGCAGCCTTAGCCTAGTTTGGGGCCCGTGGCGAAACTTGTACTGTACCTATTTATGGCCATAAAATTTGATCCGGAGCCCTCTCGCTTAGAAGTAAATCCTTTACGCCAATGGGGTTCTTAAAAACACTTAAAAGGCGTTTGTGACGTTGCAGCGTTATAAGTGTTAAGGTACAGCTTCACCGATGCGATCTGCGGACGCAGACGCGGGCGCGATCAGATAGAGCAGTAGTTTGTGTAACCGACTGGTTCACACCAAACGTGATCTACGGTCATCAGAAAACAATTGAAATGTAAATCGCGCCTGCAACACAGATTGCAGGTCACAGCGGTGTCGCCGTACCTTTCATTGTCAATAATTTTTCATGTGATGTGCTGCAGAGAGTGCATATTGTCGCTGTCTCACGTCACGTCACATCAGCGGCGAGCGGGAAACAATTACTGAAACCGAGACGCGTAATGACGTCGAACCCCTGCTGAAAATTGTATAAACCTCCACATGCCCACCGACAACAATACCACAAATTTCCACAAATACGAACCGTATGAACATACGGTAAGTTTCACATTCAGAAAAAAAATTAAAGCGCATGCTTCAACGCAACATTTAAAAATACATTTGATGTATATTTAATTGTTGCGTTTAGTAAGCAAGTTTAGTATGCGTAATTTTTTTTTAATGTTTAAGTACATCTAGATAAAAAAAAGTATATTGAAGTCTTGAGTTTACCACTCGTAACGTCCGGAGCCGTCAGTCTGTATGAAGTGGTTCTAATTGTTTTACAAGTGCTCTCCTTACTGTCGCATGTTTTGCTCCGGCAGTGGCATCTTAGTGGTTTGTAGTAAATTCAGATTACATATTTTGACACTAGAATCCACCTTTGCATTTGTGTTCACGTAGATGTGTACATACAATTAAGCCAT
Source organism: Cabera pusaria (assembly GCA_954871355.1). NCBI lineage: Eukaryota > Metazoa > Arthropoda > Insecta > Lepidoptera > Geometridae > Cabera > Cabera pusaria. The sequence continues at coordinate 31,085,072 of OX940886.1, forward strand.
GCTCGCTTGTATGACAGAAGAAACATTGACCATATCGACCTAGATGCTGAATGTCTGGATTATGGTTTTACATTAATTGGATCATCTTGAAAAAATTTACAGCATTATGAAAAGTTGTATATGTGTTTAAGTTACGTTTATACTCGTATGTACCACAGAACTAATCTACTACTCATCGTAACTTTCATGAAATATGTGTCAAAATATTCGTTAATATAATTTACTAGATGTGCCCCGCAGTTTCGCCTGCGTTAAAAAAGTATCCTATAACCTAATCCACAATACTGGCTTTCCTTGTGCAAAATTTTAGCTAAATCGGTCCAACCGTTTGAAGTGAAGTTGCGAAGAGGCCCAAAACAAACATACAAACAAATATACAAACAGACTTTTAAATATATGATAGTGGTGTTAATGGGACATCAGCTAAATGTGAATTCCAGATCGTATAGCAAGCACTCAACATGCAGGGATGCAGTTCATTGAACATTGTACAGAACACAACTCTTAGGTAGTTAAGGTTTAAATTTGAACCTTGTATTACGATTAAAGCTATTTACCAGTTACACAATAAGCAATTTGTAGAAGTAGGTATTCCCTCGCAGTTTATCGCGCGGCTTTTACACGTTAGAGTAGTACTAATTGCTCGACGAGTGCACTTGTCGACTGCGCGGGAGACGGCCGTGGCGGCCACGCTTAGTGTAAGTGGAGCTTTACAACGGAATCTTTGCCACGATTGTTCTACTGAACTCAGCGCAGTCAAGATGTTTTATCATAGAAATCAAGAATACAAGTAGATAAATAATTAAGATTAAGTTTAAAAACTAAAACAACTGACTTCCATGCCGCGTTAGTCAGTTTCAGTACCGTCAACCGTGGCATCTTTACCATAATAAAATAAAAAAAACGTAACAAATCGAATACAAAACTACCTTATTAAGGTATTTTTATTAATCGACGAATAAAGTATGCTTCTCCGTAGATTTTTAGATTCACTCGCTCTTAGAATTCCAAATCCACTAAAGTAGCACCAAAAACATCATGCAGGTAAAGATACCAAAAAAATTGCAACTTTACCTGCACAGTATTTCTCCATAAAATGAAGCCTTTTTATCTGAAATTGGTAAAGATGCCGTTCTTTTTTACGTGCTCTATTTAGATTTAGGAGTAATTTAAATAAAAAAAGCTTTTTACTGGCAGCACTGGCTGGTAGGTAAAGATAACACGGGTTTCATTGAAATGTTTATACTAATTGTGTTTATCACCAGGGCTGCCACTAGTTCAAAAATGCAAGTTAAAAAAACGTACGTACTCTACCTACCTAATGTACCTAATCTACCTACTCATATGTAACTAAATATTATCACACCTAACTTACTACCAACCTTGCTGGTTTTCAAGTTAGCTTATCTCATGATAAATATGTTCGTTTCTTTGTATACCATAAATATACTTTTTAGTGTTCCGTACCCAAAGGGTAAAAACGGGACCCTATTACTGAGACTTCGCTATCCGTCCGTCTGGCTGTGTATCACTAGGCTGTATCTAATGAACCGTGATAGCTAGACAGTTGCAATTTTAAAAGATGAAACCCTCCCCTTTTCATATCAAGTCGGTTAAATAACAGGGAGAACCCTAGCGACAGGTAAAGATGCCACTTTAAGGACTGTGGTAACTTTACCTAATGTCAACTGTCATTACCTATGCGAATTACTCTTATTTTTTTTAGCAACAACCATAATAACAGCTTCCACATCTTCCTAGAGATGTTTTATTTAGTACTAGAAGTGCCCCGCGGCTTCGCACGGGTAGAACATATATGCTTACAAAATTTGCATCAGTTTGTTGCATCGAATATAAAATATGAACATATTTAACAACCATCGTCATATTTCATCCAATTTACACAAAACCTTAACGAATTATGCACCTAAACCTTCCTCATAAACACTCTGGCTATTGGTGAAAACCGCATGATAATCCGTTCAGTACCTATTGAGATTTTTGCGAACAGACAGACAGACTTGACGCAGTGATGAACTTTGTTTTATAATACTTACGTATTGATATTGGACGGCCCTTTGGCGTAAAGGATAGTTACCCTGATTCTGACCCGACGGTCGTTGGTTCTAATCCTAGCTATATACCTACCAATGAAAGTTTTATGTGCATTCATGAATCATGAGTTTTCGTACAGTGGTAGTGGAATCATTACATCTACCAAAAAGTAGCTTACCACCAAGGAGTACATCTGCCGCCGTAACCTTACGGCGTTCCCCGACGCAAAATGTAGGGGTAATAAACGTTTAACGTGTGTATCTGTGTGTCTGTCTGTAGCATCTTAGCACCTAACCAGATGAACCGATTTTGTTTTTATTATTGATAGTTTTTTTTGTTTGATAGATGTCTTCATCGAGAGTTTTCTTAGCTTTGATTCATGAAAATTCGTTCAATCGTTATAAAATTATGAGCTTTTTTCTAGTTAATTGCGCTATGAAATCAACTTTCATAGGTCTGATCAATTCGAAAATCTTCTTCATCAACGATATTGTAAGAACATGGAAGCATTGACCTGATGCTGGGACATCTCCTAGACTCTACAGAATACTCAAATCCTCACCAACTTACAGCTCAGATTTTAAATGTCGTGTTTAGAGTCATTGAATGCTTTTAATGAAAATATTATACATAGATCAGTCGGGGTGGTTTAAAATATTATTCTAATACTATAAGAATCTTTGTCCTGACATACTGACTGACTCACTGACTCACTGACTCACTGACTCACTGACAGACAACGCACAGCCTAAACCGCTGGTCGTAGAGACTTGAAATTTGGAGGGTATATTTGTCTTAGTACGTAAGGGTGTACTAAGAAAGGATTTTCCAAAATTCACCCCTTAAGGGGATGAAATGTGGGTTCAAAGTTTGTATGGAGAAACAAGATTAGATCGTCTTTTCTATCCGAAACTTCACATAAGTGCTTCAGTAAAAAAATAAGTAAAGACGTGTTTCAGGTTTTTTTGGAATTCCACCCCTAAGAGGGTGAAATGGGGTAATAAAGTGTAAAATCAATATTGTTTCGGATTGCGCTGAAATTTGGCATGCAAATAGTTATTACGACGTTAGTTCCCACTGAGAAAGGATTTTCCAAAATTAACCCTCGAAGGGGATGAAACGGGGGTTCAAAGATTGTATGGAGAAACAAGATTAGATAGTCTTTTCTATCTGAAACTCCACACAAGTGCTTCCGTAAAAAAATAAGTAAACACGTGTTTCAGGTTTTTTTTTAATTCCACCCCTAAGAGGGTGAAATTGGGTAATAAAGTGTGAAAATCAATATTGTTTCGGATTGCGCTGAAATTTGGCATGCAGATAGTTATTACGACGTTAGTTCCCTCTGAGAAAGGATTTTCCAAAATTAACCCTCGAAGGGGATGAAACGGGGGTTCAAAGTTTGTATGGAGAAACAAGATTAGATAGTCTTCTCTATCTGAAACTTCACACAAGTGCTTCAGTAAAAAATTAAGTAAACACGTGTTTCAGGTTTTTTTGAAATTCCACACCTGAGAGGATGAAATGGGGTAATAAAGTGTGAAAATCTATATTATTTCGGATTGCGCTGAAATTTGGCACGCAGATAGTTATTAAGACGTTAGTTCCCTCTGAGAAAGAATTTTCCAAATTAACCGTCGCAGGGGATGAAACGGGGGTTCAAAGTTTGTATGGAGAAACAAGATTAGATAGTCTTTTCTATCCGAAACTCCACACAAGTGCTTCAGTAAAAAAAAATGTAAATACGTGTTTCAGGTTTTTTTGAAATTCCACCCTTAAGAGGGTGAAATGGGGTAATAAATTGTAAAATCAATATTGTTTCGGATTACGCTGAAATTTGGCATGCAGATAGTTATTACGACGTTAATTCCCTCTAAGAAAAGATTTTCCAAAATTAACCCTCTAAGGGGATGAAACGGGGGTTCAAAGTTTATATGGAGAAACAAGATTAGATAGTCTTTTCTATCCGAAACTTCACACAAGTGCTTCAGTAAAAAAATAAGTAAACACGTGTTTCAGGTTTTTTTGAAATTCCACCCTTAAGAGGGTGAAATGGGGTAATAAAGTGTAAAATCAATATTGTTTCGGATTACGCTGAAATTTGGCATGCAGATAGTTATTACGACGTTAGATCCCTCTTTGAAAGGATTTCCCAAAATTAACCCTCGAAGGGGATGAAACGGGGGTTGAAAGTTTGTATGGAGAAACAAGATTAGATAGTCTTTTCTATCCGAAACTTCACACAAGTGCTTCAGTACAAAAATAAGTAAACACGTGTTTCAGGTTTTTTTGTAATTCCACCCCTAAGAGGGTGAAATGGGGTAATAAAGTGTAAAAATCAATATTGTTTCGGATTGCGCTGAAATTTGGCATGCAGATAGTTATTAATTACGACGTTAGTTCCCTCTGAGAAAGGTTTTCCAAAATTCATCCCTGAAGAGGATGAAACGAGGGTTCAAAGTTTTTATGGAGAAACAAGAATTGATTGTCTCTTATATTCGAAACTTTACACAAGTAGTTTAGTAAATAAATGAGTAAATACGTGTTTCAGGCTTTTTGAAATTCTATTCCTAAAAGGGTGAAGTGGAGTAACAATGTCTGAAATCAATATTGTTTCGGATTGCGCTGATATTTTGCATCCAGATAGAAATTTTGACGTAGGTATCCGCTGAGAAAGGATTTTTCAAAATTCACTCTTCAAGGGATGAAGCGGGGTTTCATATTTTGGATAGTCATTTTATTCGACATTTCACACAAGTACTTCTGTAAATAAATAAGTAAATACGAGCTTCAGACTTTTTCAAAATGCCACCCTAAAAGAGTGAACTGGGGTAAAAAAGTCTGAAAATCAATATAGTTTCGGATTGCGCTTTATTGGGTTTTTCGGGTTTTAAAAATATGAATCCTGATTTGTCTTAGTCACGCGATAACATGAAAACAGGTGAACCAATTTGGCTAATTTTTATTTGATGTCTTTAATGATAGAATCGTTTTTACAAAAGAAAAGTTTTAAGTAAATAAAAGGAGTTTTTAACGCGGGCGTAGCCGCGGGGGACTTCTAGTATTATTATATATATATATAGATGAATATTATTTTCTACAATAGATCATATTATTATACTATATTGACTTCAAATTGATTGTGATCGGTGGGGATCTATAGCATAGCTAAGCTTATAATAATATTTTCGTAGTAACTATGACCTAATCTGTGGTTTCACTGCAGATATTTTATTAATTTTGCGATGCGTGTATGTGAAACCCGTGATATCTTCTAGAGTTTTCATTAGAATTATATATTGTATGGGACAATTTTAATCTATAATATGTGGCCAAGCTAATAAACGTAATTATTTGGATAAAGATTAATACTATATACTTGAAAATAGCCCTGGAACTTATGTAATATTTTTAAACAAAAAATTAAAGATTAAAATGGTTACTGTGAGTCAAGATATGAGATAGACATATGCTGTCGCGGACTTTTTTGTAGGTCTTATTAAGTTGTACAACTCTTGCAAAGAAAGTATTCTTCTATCTATTTTGAATTAAGCAGCGTTCGTAAGAAACGTGTTTTTTCGACCGTTTTTTTGCCGACTTAGGTTGCAAATTAGGTCTCCACAAATGTACCTTTTATTTAAACGGGATAATATATAGCCTATTTTTATTCCGAAAGTCCATTCTATGTATTAGTGAAAGAATTTTTCAAATCGGTTCAGCAGTTTTTGAGCCAAATCATTACAAACATACAAAAATACAAATGTTCTCTCTTTATAATATTAGTATAGATTATTATATATATAGATGAATATTATTTTATACAATAGATCATATTATTATACTATATTGACTTCAAATTGATTGTGATCGGTGGGGATCTACAGCATAGCTAAGCTTATAATAATATTTTCGTAGTAACTATGACCTAATCTGTGGTTTCACTGCAAATATTTTATTAATTTTGCGATGCGTGTTTGTGAAATTCGTGATATCTTCTAGAGTTTTCATTTGAATTATATACTGTAATGGACAATTTTAATCTATAATATGTGGCCAAGCTAATTAACGTAATTATTTGGATAAGGATTAATCTATTTTCAATTAAGCAGCGTTCGTAAGAAACGTGTTTTTTCGACCGTTTATTTGCCGACTTAGGTTGCAAATTAGGTCTCCAAGAATGTACCTTTGATTTAAACGGGATAATATATAGCTTATTTTCATTATGAAAGTCCATTCTATGAATCGGTGAAAGAATTTTTTAAATCGGTTCATTCGTTTTTGAGCTTACTCATTACAAACATACAAAAATACAAATGTTCTCTCTTTATAATATTATTAGTATTAGTATTTTTATTAGTATAGATATATCAATTTTACGTACATCCTCCAAGTATATTCGCCGGAACAATTAAAAGTTTTACCAAAACCCGCAGCGACTATTGTCCCGTGTTTATGAACAGACTCTTATAACTTGACATTTGACAGTGTTACCAGGATGAAAAAATAGATATGTGACCATTAGTTCATTACAAAACTACTAAAGTATTTATACAATATCTACCAATTGCATTTTCTGATGAAAGTGATTTTTCTTAGCACTAGTCAGTCGTAGGTAAAGTTAACAAGGAAAGGTAAAGATGCCGTTGTTGACGGTAGCAAATTTGAGATATTTATTGTCATATCTCTGTATATCAAATCTCAATGAAATTTAAATAGGACCACTTTATAAATAAAGCCTACATGTAAAAAAAGAAATAACTCAAATCGGTTTACAATTGACGGAGTAAACGCGTAAAATACATACAAAAAAAACATACAGACCAATTAAGAACCTCCTCCTTCTTAGATTTAGGTTGATAACACTAGTCTTGACTTCATTATCATTATTTACTTAATAATATCCAGGGTTGTTTAAAAAGATTTTTCCTGTTTTGATCTATCTAAAATTTCCCATCAACCAATAATCATATTAAAATGTATGAACATTAATGTACTTTCAGTCGTAGGAACCCATGGAAGGGACGTCATCGATAGCCAGTGTCAACACATACAAGCAATCGAAGTTTTCTTGGGAAACTCAAAAGCTCTAAAAATCCAACACGATAACCAAACATTTTCAGAACAAACTATAATACTTTCCTCGTTATACACGATGTTCCTGTTGACATTCATTTTTACTTCATTTTTTTTTTGTTTACCATTACATTGTTTTGCCGAGTGAACAAGTTCTAACATGTACGCTACGTGCCGCTGCTGGTTAGATGAGGAACGAGATGAGATGTGGATTTAATTGAGGTTTAAAATAAATGTTGACTATACCTACTAACTAAAGGTTAAGAAGTAAATATGTTTTCTTTGACTTATCTTTATATATAGTAAGATCGTTTAAAAAACTAAAAACAACCGACTTCAATGCCGCGCTATTAATTTTCAGTACCAATTTTGAGGTGTTTATCTCCATATCTCTGGAGATACTCATCCGACCTCAATAAATTACCATGGTACTACACTTGGGATATCTCCTTTCTAACAAAAAGAGAATAATCAAAATCGTTTCATAAACGACAAAGCTATCTGCGAACAAACATAAAAAAAAAACATATATACGGTCGAATTGAGAAACCTCTTCCTTTTTTTGAAGTCGGTTAAAAATTAATCCCAATGTCCATTGGTCACGGCATCACGCGTGAACGGCTGGACCGATTTCGCTAATTCTTTTTTTGTCGTGTTTTTTGAAGTTATACTTCTTTTGGCGCGATAGAGAAAAATGATGAGAGTGAATTTTTACGATGCGCGCGCACACCGACACCTAAATTTAACACCGTGAAGTTAGTTCTAGGTGGTACGATGCGCGCGCACACCGACACCTAAATTCTACACCGTGAAGTTAGTTCTAGGTGGCATTACTATGTTCAAGTTGTATATGTCATATTTAACGTCATATTTTAACGTTAATAAAACCTTTTTTATTTAAATAAAATCTTTTTGATAAATTTTAATAATTCTCGTTAATCACTACAGCATTTTAGTTTTTTTTTCCATACGCCACAGAAGTATCACTTCTAACGCGTGTACATAAGTACACACACTCTTTCTAACGTCAGGAAATGGTTCTGATGAAAAAAAAAATTAAACAAATGAAAGTTGTTATTAACGCAGGCGAAGCCGCGGGGCACAGCTAGTAATATATAACATGAATCTTATAAAAGAAGTTTTGTATTTTAGTTCTACACCTTGGCTACATAGAAATGCTTGAACCGAATATATTTGGCAACAAAACCGAATAATTTTGCCGAATACAAATAATGGAAAAGATGCCGAATACGCTGAATACCGAATACCAAACGAATATTCGGCGCATCTCTAGTTAACACAAAGGGTAGGGTAAACCAGTGTTTTTCAACGTGTGGGTTGCGACACTCAGACCTCCTGGGGGGGTCGCAAAGCCTCTATAAGGGGGTCGCGGGGGGTCGCGAAGCCTCAGTAAAGGAAAAAAACAAAGTTTGAAAACATAGGTACTTTTACAGAAAATATTAATTAAAGGGCATTTAAAGGTGTTTTTACTGAGAGTGCTTATAATATTTGTTTCAAAAGAAAAATATGTAATTTGTTTCCTGTAGGCCACACGAACGAAGCCGCGGGTAGAAGCTAGAAATATAACAAAATACACATTATAAACAGTGCAAGTAGGTCGATTTATAGTATAATATATACTGTAAAAAGGATTTATATTATTATAGTACTTAACACTTTAATGCTTGTATACTGATAAAGTAGGACCTAGTGACACTAAATTTGTAATTTTAACTCTAACAACTCTGTAACCTAGGGACACAAGCTGAATAAATTCATTCATTCATTCATTTATTTTTTTCATACAAAGGGGGTCGAGTCGCGTCACGAAAAAGGTTGAAAAACACTGGTAAAAATCGTTCATAGATGGCGCTGTAGTAAAAACACATTTTTTGTTTGGGGACCCCCTTTAATTCTTAACTTTGTTCTGTTTTTAGTATTTGTTGTTATAGCGGCAACAGAAATACATCGTCTGTGAAAATTTCAACCGTCTAACTATCACGGTTCATAAGATACAGCCTGGTGACAGACGGACAGACAGACAGACAGACGGACAGCGGAGTCTCAGTAATAGGTTCTTTGGTTACGGAATCCTAAAAAACGTTGCACCCTAACAAGACTTTGCCCGGAAGAACATTCCTGTGACGACAAATTAATTCTCTCCATCTTTGTTTTTATCTTGCTCACAGTTACCGTAATCGTTCTCACAGTTACAGTACCGTATCTGTCAAAAACCAAAATCAACGAGAAGAAAGATGTAAAAGCATTATTCAAGCTCATATTTTTTAGTCTTCAAAAGTATATGCAATACCAATCTCCATTGTGTATAATCTTATTGGGACTCTTCTTCTAAAACTATTACATTCTCCTATGTTTGAAGTATTTATCTCCATATCTCTGGAGATACTAATCAGATCTCGATGAAATTAAAATGGGACCATCTCGGAAACGTACCCTACCGATTACAAAAAGAATCATTCGAATCGGCTCAGAATTGACGGAGTAATCGCGTAACATACACAAAAAAAAAACATACAGACGAATTTAGAATCTCCTCCTTTTTTGTGAAGTCGGTTAAAAACAATATCAACGGTCAATCAACAATCAGTATAAGTACAATCAGTAACGCGATCAGTACCTTTGAATAAATAAAATGTAAGGGTTGCTTGTTATTCTTACTGTCGTGACAGCCTAGCATTACGCATGAGACTGTTGTTTCAGAGACTTTTTCATAGCCTACGTAATAAATTATACAGTATTCATAAAAAGATTATTATTTTAAATAACTAATCCGCGTCTAATATATTAAAACTGGAAGCTGATACGTTCTCTGGCCGTGATGTCAATAACCAGAGCTCTACGCTAATACACGTGTAATAACCGAGGAAATGAGAAGCCACGGGACAAGACATAAGAAGCAACGAGAGAAAACCGCAATGTAGGGTACTAACTATAACTCCCAGCACTGACCTCTAAATAGAGAAGCAGAAATATTTTTTTTAATACAGTTGCTCAAAAAGTGGCGTATTGCAGGGACGTATAGCGTTCGGGATGTGGGCTATTACACACTCGTGCTTTTTCTTTACCTTTCCCGAACTCGTGCATTCTCTTTCCCAACTGTCAAAATAATGTCTATTAAAAAGAAAAACCAATAAAGTTTTCACTAAAAAAATTCAAAAAAGTTTTTATGATTCATGCAAATACGTATATTTCTAAAAAGAAGCTACTAATTTGTTTCAATAACAGATTTAATGATTTGATGGAATGAGTTAGGTTAGGTTTCATTTCATTTCATCTCATTAAATTTCATTTTCATTTCATATCAATAAAAAAATTCTACTGAAGACTTGGCTGTATGAGCATAGTTCCCTTTGCCTACCAGAATGGGTGAAAAAAAAACTCTGCTTATATTCTACGGTTGGCGCCATTTTTCCGAAATTTTCTTTGCGAGTTTAGTTGTTTGTTGCACAAAATGAGTAATATCGACCCTAGTTTTTTTGAATTAACACCACCGGAACTCAGTATAATTGCACAAAATGCTTCGGAGAACATTTTACCGGAAAAGTCAAGAAGTCGCTACATATCTACATACGACGAATTTATTGCGTGGAGAGAAGAGAAAAAAGCAAATAGTTTTTCAGAAAATGTTATGTTGGCATACTTCTCCGAACTCTCAGCAAAATTAAAACCTTTCTACGTTATGGTCGAGGTTTTCGATGATAAAAAGTATGCTGAAAATAAGGAACAACGTGGATATAAGTGAATACCCAAAATTAAACGCTTTATTAAAACGACATTCCCCAGTTAGTATAAAAAACTGTACCAATTTCAATGTATATTTGAATTATAACTTTCCCAAGAAATAAATGTTAATTTAGTTGAGTTTATTGTGTTTTTACTATTTTATTAAATTGCTTCATTTTTTCGCAACTGTATTAAAAATAGTCGTTCGTACACGTGCGGAACCGTCATTGCAACTTGTTCCGACTGTCAACCCTCGCCTTCGGCTGCGCCTCGGCTCGGGTAGACATTTGTCGGAACTCTTTCCAATGACAGCCTTTCTGCACTTGTAATGAAATATACTATTAGATCAGTTTTTCGGGGTAGAATGGCGCAACTGTTATCGGTTCATCAGTGAACGCGTTCTGCGTGCGCGATCTAGGCGGTGATCAGATAGCGCAGTAGTATTTATACCGACTAGTTCACAGCAAACGCGATCAATGGCGATCAGAAAAAGGTTGAAAATCAGATCGCGAACGCGCACGCAAGACGCAGGACGCCGCGGAGTGGTCGTACCTTTAGGTTCCCGCGCTGTCATCACGAGACACTTACCGATGCGCAACAATTTTGCCTCGCGCCTCTACATAATATGAATCGGGATGTATATGATGCAGACGGAAGAAAAAGATGGCGTCTTCGCCATTTCAAGACTTTTGTATAAAATCTACAGAAAGCAAAGAATAAAAGTTGTAGAGTAATAAGTTCAGTCAATTTAATGTCTATGGAAACATAACAAATTGTAAAACAAGGTTCCCAGAGTGTGCACTCGCCCACTCGCCTTCTTCTGAGGTTTAAGCCACAGCTTGCCTCAAACACGTACTGAATATGGTAGCAGCTTATAATATGGTGGCAGCCTATAATTGTAGAACGTGACAACAAAATATTGTATCATTTCACATTTATCTTTTTACCAAACCACCGTCAACAGAAGACTGAAAAGACAACAGGCACTATAGTTTGTTCTGTACGAGCATATTTAAATCTGTAACCAAAGACTAACGCAAGGTTCAAATATGGGCTCCGAATTACCTACCTAGTTACTGCAATAAATAAAAACTGATGGAAAAAATATGACATTACAAAAATAACAACACATCCGAGGTTATTGAATTTCATGCAAATCAATAAAAACACAATAAAAACAAGCTACAGAAACTCAATTCAGTATTAAGGTAAGAAAATTCGGTTATTTATTATTTATGGAACTTGAGCATTTCCGATAATTGTTGTCAAGTTCCGAGACTCAGGAAAATTAAATTCCTTCGAGGGCCCGCGATTTATATTTCGCGATGACATTGTTTACATCTTCAATATCTTAAATACCTGCTTAGCCGATGCTTTAGATTCAAGTGGCGCCAATAATACTTCGCATAATTGGAACGATTTAAACGAAATTATTTAATTACTAAATGGTACATATTATTTGATGTGATTTTTAAACATCAAGATTTTATCATCTATTTTATCATCGTTTAAGGTGTAAGAGAAAACGATTCAGCATAGACTAATTATATTCGAGTGTATCCTCTGGAACTAAGTGTATTTTATGATATCACTCCCGCATTAATCATTAGTATACCTATACAAAAATGTTAACAGTAATCATAAATCTAAAAATGTGGTCTTCAATAAACGTAAGCGCTATATCTGGTCTCCTGCCATCTCGGCAGCGTTATCCATGATCGTGGGGTGTAAAAACCCTTGAAAACTAATTTATTTTGTACGAATCCGCCTCGCCGCGCACCCTTTGTAGCGCGGGACGCGCGGCGCGTGGAGCGGCGGCCGCGTTCATAAATTAAACGTTTAGGCTTATATTGTTCTCGAATAATACTCACTTTGTCAGTTTTATATTGTCAACTTATATTTGAATTAATTTTTAGTAGCTGTGACAGTTTGGAGCTTCGCGTTGTTTATGTTATCAGCAAACACACATGACAGTGATTTCGTGTATAATTTGTAATAGCTGCATTATTGAATCAAAAATGTATTCTCATGCATATTATATCATCTATCAACACCAATATTATAAATGCTAAAGTCAGTTTGTTTGCTTGGGACTCACAGTCAAACGACTTGACCGATTTAGCTGACAAGGATAGCCAGTATTATAGATTAGGCTGTAGGATAATTTCTAACGTGGGCAAAGCCGTGGGGCATAGCTAGTGATTTATATTATTCATCCATATATTTATCATTGTAACTATAAGTAAAGGTAGGAACAATAAAAGTAACAAATCATTGTGTAATAATTTTGCAATTGAGAAAAAATTAAGTCCTATCTATTAACTGTGAAGACGCTCGCCAGAAGGCACAGTCGTGATCGGAGCAAAGATTAATCCCATCAAGTCGATCCATCAAGTCTGAGACAGCGAGATCCAGCTTAATGGCGTATTCCGACTAATTAATATTATAAACACTCTCAGATTTGATTACGAATAAATCCTCAAATAAAGCCTGTCTGGGTGGGGGGCGGGGATAAAGGATTGGTAAAACTTAATCGCAGTTTAATGTTTGTTGTTTACTTTGAACTCTTTGGTGATTACTGTTTACTAAGTTCGGAACGTAAATCATTGTATAATTAAACGAATTACTTGGAACGATTCTCTGCCACCAGATAATATGAAATGTTTACCACGAATTATTAAATGTCATATCATCGCAACATGACTTGTTGGAAAAAGGATGATAGCCTTTTAGATTAAAACTTAGTATCAACACCTATATTATAAACGCGAAAATCAGTATTTGTATGTTTGTTTGTTTGAGTCTTCTTCGTGATCAAACGGCTTAACCGATTTAGCTGAAATGTTGCACAGGTATAGCCAGTATTGTAGATTAGGTTACAGGGTACTACATAACGCGGGTGAAGCCGCGGACCTCAGCTAATATTTTAATATACCATATTTTATTTTCAATTCAGAATTCCAGATTTCAGAATAAATGAGATCTGTGCCATGAGCAAACCCTCGTAGCATTAAAATGTTAAATATTATGTATTACAGCTTTGAAACTACTTCACTAAAATCAACATTGACGATCCATCCATCGATTCAGAACGGATAGTGTGTACATGAAGGCAATTAAAACTTAAACCTTATCGTGTCTATATTTGCGACGTCCGTAAACTTCATTTTGCAAATGTCAAACCGTAATAAGGGTCTGGAACAAGGGGTGGGATGTCCGACGTCAGTCCATTTAAGTCGCGCGACGAAGAGTAATGGCCGGCTCGACATCGCCGGACGAGACTTCTCAGTGCTCAGTGTAACCGAGACCTGTAAGGAACCTTCCACGTTTCAAATTTTATTTGTTCATAATAGACTTTATTCGAAGCTTGCGAGGAATCTGCAAGTAGCCCATATCCCTCGCGCGACGCTTGCCAGAAAATATCTTCACAAATACCCAGTTTTATTTTAAGTTAGTTGGTTAAACGCGATAATGAAGTTGCAACAAACCCATCCTATTTTATGGCACATGTTCTAAAATAGATTAATGTGGATAAATATAGTCTTTTTGTCAAGAGTCATTAGATCCGCAGAGATCCGTTTCTCCGAACAGACGTGAGGTACCTTACGCGTATTTGCATATTCATGGACGCTCATGAAATATGTAAACTCTCCTAAGTTCTGCGTATCGACTGACTACGCCTAGTCTATCTATATCTACACTAATCATGAGTACCGTTAAATGTTGATAGAGTCATACGTACTGCTAAGAAATGGAATTCTCTGCCTGAGTCTGTGTTTCCGATTAGATACAACTTAGGGGTCTTCAAGTTGAGAGAGGATAGGTTTCTTTTGGTTAAGCTACTTTTGCTGCTGCTTACCAGCAATAAACTGACATATGTACACTCTCCAGTACATAATAATGCTTGTATATTCTTTGTATGTATGTAGGAATGTGACGCGATGTTGTGTTGTATTATTAGTATACATTTATTAAATTTTACATTAGAAAAAGTTCTAGTTGTTTACATTTTTGTAGGAATGCTGTAGGTAAAAATAAACTTACTAAAAAATACGATGGCTTTCATAAAAGCAAGACTGAGAAAATGACGTAATTTTCACTTTGTCCTAATTTTGTTAAATCAATGAAGGCCCTTCGGTCCTTCCAAAACAGTCCAACTTATTAATCGGACCGACTTAATTGAATTCTGGAACGTTATTGCCCTTTAGCTTGGGCTGTGTTTATTCACTTGGTGTTTTAACCCTTGCCACAAAAAGAGGGGTGTTATAAATTTGACGTGTGTATGTATGTATCTCTATCTGTGGCATCGTAGCGCACAAACGTGAACGTGAACGTGAAACAAAGAAGGTCACGTACCTAGACGATAAATGAGCAAGACCTTCATTGAATGGTAGCTAAAACAAAGCAAACGCAGCGTTGGTTGACCTGCAGCAAGGTTGGTCAACGTCATAGTAAATCTCGGGTTAAATGATGGTTAGGAAGGCACAGGACCGTGACTACCCAGCAAAGAGCTATACCCAGCAGTGGCATCAAACAGGCTGCGGTTGGTGATTATTTTTATTTACATTATTTTTACCGTTACTTTGAAGTACATCATAGAGTTTTTGCATAAGTACTAAATAAAGTTCCACTTGAACATGTTTCAATTTATTTTCACAGTTTTATTCTGAATGACACAACTGAAATGAAAACTAATAAAACCGGCCAAGTCGAGTTGAACTCGCCCACCGAGACTTCCGTACCAACGTTGGTATGCACCAATTAAGCTAGGCCTCTAAATTGTATCAGCGCTCATATAACTCCGAGGTCTACCATAATTGGCGTAAACTATGTATGTATGGGGGCACCCTTTCATATTAATATTTTTTTATTATTGGATTTTTTCCTTAATTTGTGATGCAAGACCTTGCTTTTGACCAAAATTGACAATTCTAGGTCAACCGGAAGTACCCTATAAGTTTTGGATTTTTTCCTTTACTTGTGCTGTAAGACCTTGTTTCTTGCAAAATTTCACGATTCTAGGTCAACGGGAAAACGGTCAACCTTATAAGTTTTCGACCGAAAACCTATAGGGTACTTCCGGTTGACCTAGAAGTGTCAATTTTGGTCAAAAGCAAGGTCTTGCAGCATAAGTAAAGGAAAAAATCCGACAAATAAATAAAGTTGAAAATTAGGGTACATTTTGGTACTAACAAGTTTATGCGAAAATCTAAATTTGCCCATATCTTTTTATTATATAAACTCAAGACCTTGATTTTTATACACCTAATAGGGACTATAGACATGAGTATCAGGTAAAAATTTCAACTAGCTAGATCCACCCGTTTCTGAGAAAATCAGTGGTGACACACAGACAGACAGACGGACAGACAGACAGACAGACAGACAGACAGACAGACGGACAGACGGACAAGAAGGTGATCTTATAAGGGTTCCTTTTTTACCTTTTGAGGTACGGAACCCTAAAAAGTGTTCATTCTAGTCGCATAAGTCATTCAAAAGTTCAAAAAGTGTTTGCGGAAAACCGATATAAACGCTAGATCAGCAACAAGTTGTAGCAAAAAGTCAAATAGTTTGGACCGCCTGCAATAAAAACGTTATCGGATGCCGATGGAGTAAGAAATATGTTCCCACGTGAACATTTCCCACTACGAGACAGACTCTCGGAACATCTACGAGCCCGGTGGACCGCCACCGTTCACAGTTTCACTGCAAGGAGGCAGGCAATCTCTAACTAAGATGGTCCCATGTTATGAGAGATACACTTTTACACGTTGCTGTTCTGTTTCTAGGAATCAGAATCAGAATAATTTATTGAGTTACTGACTTAATTTACATTCGGCTAGTTGTCATTGCCTTTAAGACCCGTCAGTTACCCACATCGGGCATTTAATAATATAATAGAATATATTACATTTAATTTTAATAAAAGACATTAATAATTTTATGCATTCGATCCAAATTAATATTAGAGATATATATATTATGACTTATTCAATTAAAAATTATGTCAATATATACATTTCATAAAAATATATTTATAACTAGAAGTGCCCCGCAGCTTCGCCCGCGTTAAAAACTTCTTTTATTTACTTAAAACTTTTCTTTTGTAAAGCGATTCTATCATTAAAAACATCAAATAAGAATTAGTCAAATCGCGTGACTAAGGCAATTCGGCATTCATATTTACAAAACCCGAAAAACCCAAATTTTCAGACTTTGTTACCTACCCCATTTCGAAAAATCCTACAACACGTACTTTATCTCATCTAATGTTTCGCCATACAAACTTTGAATCGCCGTTCCGTATCCGGGAGGAATTTTCAGAAAATTCTTTATGAGCGGATACCTACGTCACATTCACCCTTTTAAGGATGGAATTTCGAAACAGCCTGACACACGTATTTACCGACTTAAGTACTTGTGTTAAGTTTCGAATATAAAAGGCTATCTAATCTTGTTTCTCCATACAAACTTTGAACCCCCGTTTCATGCCCTTCAGGGGTGAATTTTGGAAAATCCTTTCTCAGAGGGAACTAACATCGTAATAACTATCTGCATGCCAAATTTCAGCGCAATCCGAAACAATATTGATTTTCAAACTTTGTTACCCCAAATCATCCTCTTAGGGGTGGAATTTAAAAAAAAACCTGTCAGTCAGTATGTCAGGACAAAGATTCTTATAGTTTTAGAAGATAGATAGATTAATTCAATAATGAATGTAGGTCATTATTGATAGCAATTTTGTTTGCTCTAACAAACAAATGACAGGCTATAATAGCTTTAGTGGCTATTATACTTACTATAGTAGATATTCAGTATTTTTGTTTTGTGGCGATAAAAGTTCAGCGGCCTAAACAATTCAAAATATGGTTTGAGTTGTATTCTCACGATGGACTTCGAGAGGGAAGGTATAAGTTCGTTATGCTAGTAACCTACAATGTGAGGATGAGAGACGTCCGTCCGCGCTAGAACGGTGTCAGTGGCTGATGTCAAACCTCAGGCGTGTCACAGACATAGTTTTAGTTGACTGTGTCTACAATAATCCATACAAAACGTATACATTGTTTCATTACTTGTAGTAACAGTCGCTGGCCGCCGGTGGATGTCATGGCTCCCATGATAATGCAAGTATTAAACTTCTTGAGTGTGTGACAAAAATCAATCTAATAGATGTACGAGTTTGTATGAGCCGATTTTATCTCATTAACAATTTTTATTTAGATACACATTTTGAAAAAATAAAAGTACGACCACAATGCGGCGTATTGCGTCCGCGTGCACGTTCGCGATCCGATTTTCAATCGTTTTCTGATTGACATACTCGTAGATCGCGTTTGGTGTGAACCAGTCGATACAAATACTACTGCGCTATCTGATCACCGCCTATATCGCGCACGCAGGTCGCTTTGGTGTGGTCGTACCTTAAGGCCAAACTCAAAGAAAGAACATAATTGATTTTAATGAATATATTGGTGAAAAGGCATAGGTTGCTGTGATTCCGTCGCTTACACCGTAGCGTGCGGCGAGTACAATGCCACTCACGCGTGACGTGGAGTGATGCGCGAGCCGACTGTCGCCTGACGCCGCAATATTGCACCAGCCATGTTCATATCACTTGCCTTTAAATCTTCAAACATTCCAAGAGCACAAAATTTAATCTAAATATATTTATATGTATATTTTATTAAGCTAAATATTGTAGAAAATATATTCGGAAGACGTGTTGGGAGTTTAGTTACATTATGTAGATTGGTATAAATTCATTTGACCAAGGCCATGTGCAAAATCCGTCCAAGTTAATCTCCGTGTGTCTCTGGTTTCTATATTGTTTCATACAAAAGCGTTCTTGAAACTCGTTTATCATTGTTAATTCCTTTTTAATTTGTTTGCTAGAATTAATATATAATAATAATTGCTCCATTCCTCATCATAAACAGTTTTATTGCGAAAAAAATTAATTTCAAGAATTGTGTACGTTTTCGAGGCATGTTACTTATCATTTAGGAAAATGTCTCGTAAAATAATTAAAATATAGACTTATATTATAACTTAGTTGGATCAACTTCCTATTTTATCAGGGCGAGCGAAGCAAGCCCTAACACTATCCCACAACCTGAGCACTTTTGTGGTACACTTTACTGAAAAACTATCAGGCCTATTGATTTGTGCTTAAACATAGCAATTTAAATTCACATGTAGATGTGTTATCAGTAAAAAAAATCATTTTATAAAAAAATGAAGATTAACAATTTTGCATCTAGGATAGAATGTTATTGTACTACTAACGCCATCCGTTAGAAGATCAAAGAACTAACTTCGCTGCGAACATATTGTTTGGTTACTAACGCCATCTGTTGGAAATCGAAAGAATTTACATGTGTCATTCAAATGACGTCTGGATGTATGTGTATCAGTCGTATACGTCTGGTATCAATATGACCATTTGTGGCAGATTTCTGCTATTTATGCAGATTTGGGACCTAAATTTTATCTCTGGCACATTAAATTGACGATTTCAAAAAGTGGCATATTTCAAGGATCTTTATGAATTTTGAAATATAAATAGAATTTTGACAATTTTCTGTTTCTATTTAATGTATAAACATTTTTAATTGCATTTACTTGGTTAGAAATTTGTAAAAGTTTGAATGAGAAGGTAAATAAACTTCATTTTTATGCCTTATCTTATGCTATAATTCAATAATATCACGGCAAATTTTATGTATTTGTTAGAGTGGTTGGTGGTTTGGCAGATTTTTTGCCAGTGTCGGACAGATTCGTCATTTAATATAAAAATAACTGCCTTAAAAATTATGACCATGTAGTAAAACTACGCGAGCCCTCACAAAGCTCGGCTTTTAGCTAGTACATAATTATACTTAAGATCAAAAGAACTAGCGTCTTTGTAGATGAAGTACTAGCATTATATAACGTGGCCGTCTCTCACACCGTGCCGTAAGCTACCTAGGGATGCGAATGATTCTACTTTCTCCTCGCTGTTAATAAAGGAGTAAATCCAGGCGTCGTTAATGTCGGAATGGATGTTCTTGAAAGGGTATTAGGGGTCCATTCACGGATCTAATTTGACTCCTTGTTATAGAACGCTCTGGAACGGAATTGGGGCGAATTTGTGGATCGTAAGATGTGGTATTAATCTGCGGATCATGGATCTCCTCCTAGTAGGTATTATGTCTGAGTTCGACTAACTTTAGTTTATGTGAGCCCTGTCAGTTACGCATAATATTATACTTCTATGTTTACATTATAATTTTAATCTATGTATTCTCTATTCGATACGTAAATATTGTAACATTACCTGTTTGTTTATCATTGTCATTGGTTTATATCTACTTCAGTGGAGCAATCAAGACATGAAAAATGTTTTGATATGTTACCAATTTTTGTTTCAGTTTAAAACTTCAAAGTTTTAAAACGAGATGCTAAAGAAGTTTATATGTCCTTTACCAGCGTTTAGAATTCAATTAGTTTAAAATAAGTTCCTTCTTCTATTGTAACGCAATTAACAAATGGGTGACAGAGCAATGGGTTTTAATATGATTATTTGTAAAAATAATAAAATGCTTGGGGAAGTAACCTGTGGTAGAGACCATCCTGATCAATTGTGTAATGGAAGCATACCATCAACACTTACAAACAGGTGAGATAGTGGTAAACGCGAGCCCATATGATATAAATAAACTGGCTAAGTGCATTTCGGACTCGCACTCTTAGGGTTCCGTACCACACTACAGCATTATATAAGGTCGAGCAAAAAATACCACTATCATTTTTCGCCAGCAGAAAATAATAATTAATAAACATTTTATTTCTAATAATGCCATCTAACGTCTAACAAAGGTGTTAGGCATCGGCATTTCAATACAACGCCATCTATGGACGTTTACCTAAGCATTCATAGATGGCGTTATATTGAAATGCCGAAAAAAACACGTTCTTGTATGGGGACCCCCTATTATTTTTAACTTTATTCTGTTTTCAGTATTTGTTGTTATAGCGGCAACAGAAATACATCATCTGCAAAACTTTCAACTGTCTAACTATCACAGTTCATGAGATACAGCCTGGTGACAGACGGACACACAGATAGACAGACGAACAGACAGACGGACAGCGGAGTCTTAGTAATAGGGTCCCGTTTTACCTTTTGGGTACGGAACCCTAAAATCTTGAAATTATACACTCCGATAGATCATAAAAACCTGTAATATGTATACCGTCAACCATAACACACATCTCACTCGTACCTTCATAGTAACGTAATTAAACTTACGACGTTTTATAAACACGACACATGCTACATTCCCCATATGAGAAACAGTTCGTCAAAATTAAAACTAGCGAAGTGAAATTATAATTAAAGCGAGCACCTCCTGACATAAAATTCATTCGTAATTAAACTCGTCGCTCGTCCTAGTTACATCGACGGAATAACATCATAAAAAAATTAGAGCGACATTTTATTAAATTTTGGCGTTTCGATGTATATGAAAAATTCCTCTTATTTTTTGTCGCTCGAATGATGAAGGAGCGAGTGAGACAAGGGCGTTCATCCCGCTCGCACGTTTGGATCGCGGCCAAATCGCACGTCGGCCCACATACATAAGCTATTACCTTCGTACCATTGTCACTAATTGGCCTTTATGGGTGCATGCGACACACGTTGTACACCAGAATAAAATTTAATGTGAATTCCGGCAGGCGCGGGGAAGTCGAGGTGAGGGAGATAAGCACTCGAGCTCAACGCGCTGCCTTGGTGAATGTCGGCAACCTCGTTAAAACTTCTTCGTAGTCATCAGTCAGTATCGCAAACCTTTGTTTGATTTCTCTGTATGTAGGTTATTTTTTGGTGTTTATACGAGTTAACTTTAACTTAAGTTAACTGTATTTAACTGTATAAAGTATAAAGTTAACTGTTAAGCTAAATATTAAAATAATCTAATAACCTCTACAATGTTGTTCCTTAATAACGCGTTCAATTGTATCTATCCATTTACACCAATCGAATATCTATTGTGGAGGGCGGTTCTTCAGCTGAACGGAACAGACATACCACTTAGCGTTGCAAGGCAATAATGTGACGTTGCAGCGTTAACTCGAGGCGGTGTTGTAATCCATTTGATGCGCCATTTTGCTGTTCGCTATTCGCTATTTCGCCATTCCGACATTCCGCCATCTACCATTCTCGAGTCTGTCATTCAACTTTACGATCGCCACTCGGCGTGAGCTCGCATTATATTACCAGACAGCGACAGAGCTTTAGATTGATTAATATCTTGAAATTAAACTACACTTAAAGGTATGAGTAATTTTTAGCACCAATCTGGCAATGTTAGCATAAAAATACGACACAACTAGACAATTACGTGCAAATATTTAAGAATTAAAGTGTTACAGCTAAGCTAAAGGTCAAACCAAAACACTACAAGTACGAGATCTATCAGTTAGACTTAGGTGCCAACGTTTATACGACAGTCTATTTTTTAACGAATGAAAGATCGTCTTTAGAACTGCGCTGCGGTCTCGTGTCACGCACAAAAAACCTTGTCGACCGACTATTGATGCACTCTGTGTAGGCATATCCAGCTGTGTTCATGGTCCAGGTCGGTAGTTTCTTGAATTTCGAGCGATAATCGTCGCTAAGAAAAGAGATGCATATATGCAACTGTCTTACTGCTTCTCTTTCTATAAGAAGTTTGTTTATCCTGATCAATGTAGAGACTCCACCCCTGTGCTGTCTTGCTACGACGCCTGACTGAAGAACTTTTCAAGTCATTTTGCTCCATGTGATGAAAAATAATATTTCAGAAATAGTATTCTGAGCCATTCCAATTTAAACTATTTCTTCTTTTATATCAAATAGCATCAAAATACGCTTAACCGTTTCGGAGTCTATAAGATGAACCAGTCAAAGTTTATTTTATTTTGAAGAAAAAGCGTTTCACTGCTGTCGCACCTACCTTCATGTTAGTCCTCTAAATGTTTTTATGTTTGTGTGACCTTTTTATAGCAAACTTTTTGTTTTGGGGTTTAATTTATTCAAAATTGAAAATATGTAATTTAAAAATATCTGCGACAGGTCAAGACTATCTTGTTCTTGCAATAGTATGATTGAAGTAATTCTGAATCTACAGGTCAAATTGACCTGTAGAAGTTGCTCTCATAATATCCAAATCAACTAACAGTAGCTGATGATCTTCAAACGGCTGAAGTGATATTTTTATTTCATACAGGCCAGTGTATAACCAGAATAGGGACTGGCTCTCAAGGACAGCTGCCGGAACACGTTAGTCATCCACCAATGTAATGTCGCTGATGCCAGCGCGGTTGCCTGACGGTGTTACGGCAGCACACACTCTGCTTTTCATCCCTTGAGAGTCAGACCAGTCCTAACGTGTTCACCATCTTCTACCACATTATCGCTTACCAACAGGGGAAATAGTGGTCAAACGCTAGCTTATGAGATATAAGGAAAGCTTTACACATCGCAAATGTCGGGGCTCCACACGTGGCATGCGGAATGCGAGGAACTTCACAAATTACGCTCAAAGCAAATTGCAGGATTTTTCGCCGTGTTCACGTCACTGGGGTTGCCGCTGACGCAGCGCGCAGATTTACGGCGCAAAGCGGTTGTTCGTTGTAATAACGGCAACGAGTATCTAAGAGTATCTAACTTGTATAATGTTCTCTCTGTAGCGGGAGACTCATCATAAGGTGAACTAATTTATTTTGCTCTTGTTTGTAAACTTTTTTAATGTTTCTAAGTAATTATTTAGATTATCCTTGGTAATGATTAAGGTAGCGTCTCGATCGTTCGCTGGTATGTATCGTATGTGAAGTGACATGACGCCCCCTACAGTACTTATATAACGTCATGCACAAAAAAAAAAAAAGTTAATTTAGCCGTGTTGGGTATCAAATGAAGGAGCTTATTTAATAGATTTTTTTTCATTTTCAGTCATAATTTCACTGTATCCACTCTGTAGATAATTTTTATTACAGCATCTGGCAGGAGATATAGCCTGCACCTTGTCGGACCAGCTCGAGTGAAATTGTTTACATGAGCACTATGCTAATATCGTTCTCGGGACCTCGGCCGGAGTGGTATGCTCACACTAAATTGGGTTTGTCACGTTTTTGCAAGATATTGTGTAGCGCAGTCGACGCTTCGTTATTGTAAAAAACTCAAAAGGTAGAGAATGTTTTAGTTTCGTTAGATTTTTCAGAAAGATACAATACAATACAATACAAATACTCTTTATTGATTACCATGTACATACATTTTTGAAACACTGTAAAACAATCGGCGGTCTTATCGCTCATAGCAATCTCTTCCAGACAACCTTTGTACGGACTGGAAAAAATGCTTACATACTAGCGGTGATCAGGTAAAACATATTTGACTTATTAAAAAATAATGTACCTAATATTACTTACATAAATTTATTGCACTAAATAACTACACAGTAATAACAAACATAATAAGCTATTTTTCAAAAAAAAAAAAACCGACTTCATAATCACAAACAGGCACTCAAAAGCGAAAAATAAATTACTTAAAATTATTATAAGCGCTACCCACTTATCTATTTGAAGTCGGTGCCAGCCAAGTCTAATAGTAGTAGATAGATAATACCTACATGTATCTACCTACTTACTAACCTACATGTACCTACTTACTACTACTACATACATAGTATCTATCTACTATCCAATAGACTTGGCTGGCACCGACTTCAAATAGATAAGTGGGTAGCGCTTATAATAATTTTAAGTAATTTATTTTTCGCTTTTGAGTGCCTGTTTGTGATTATGAAGTCGGTTTTAATTTTTTTGAAAAATAACTTATTTTACCCTTTTTAGTGCATAACAAGTTTTAATTAAATTATATGCATCTATTACATTTGGTGTCTGGACCGTTATACACTGACGGATATATACTTTTTAAAATTTTCAAGTATGTACCTATAACGGTTAAGAAGATACAGATCTGTAAAGTGCGCACATATGTATAGACACACGGACGGACGGACGGACGGACGGACGGACGAACGGACAACAAAGTCTCAGAAAGTGTTCATTTGGTACCCTTTGGGTTCGGAACCCTAAAAAAATTGACTTTAAATGCCTTGCTAAAGTGATAATATTCACTAGTAATAATTATGTCATCAAGGTATCAAAGGACAATGTCCAAAATGCCCTGTGCAATAAAAGCATCTGACACACACGATAAATAATTGTCTATTTTATTACAATATTTCCAAATACTTTTATAACACGGACTAGTTGTATTCCAAAATGAATATAAAAAAGTATTATTTGCGATTATTAACATTACTTGCCGACATATGGCCAACACTGTACTGAATCACTCTACTACGTTATAAGAGGCACTTCCCTATATTATTGAAACCCGAATTATGAAAGCACTGTGTAGCCAACCTAACAACGGAAAGTATTATTTACGTAGTAACTATTATATAATCTGTGGTATTATGCTTATAAATTTATTTTTGCAGTGTTGGTTCGTACAAAGTACGTTCATAATTCTGAGTTATTTAATAATGTATGCAGTGTCGCGGGACTGAAATGGCCGCAATCTTCGGCAAACGTCATGTCATGTCAAAAATTCTTAGGTATGTTTAAAAAAGTTTGCACCCTAACAAGACTTTGCCCGGTAGAACATTCCTGTGAAGACAAATTATTTATATTTATATAATTATTTATTATAATTATTAATATATAATTATTTATTGAGGGCCCGATGGCGTAATTGGGAGAACAGTCGGCTTTGATGCCGTGGTACCGAGTTCAAACCGCCGTGCACCAATGAATTTTTCGGTCGAAAAATATATGTGCGCTTCTCACAGTTGCCCTCCGGTGAAGGAAAACATCGTTAAGAAACCAACAACCCCCGCATGGTGGTAGGACATATCTAGTGTCCGCCTGGCCAGCTCCACCCTCAAGTTAGAAAATCTGTCGCCAAACATCTAATGTGTTCCGGCAGCTATCCTTGAGAGCCAGTTCCCATTCTAGTCCACTTCTCTATCTTCGACCGCATCATCACTTAGCAACAGGTGAGATAGTGGTCAAACGCTAGCCTATAAGATATTAAAATAAAAAAAATATTTATTATCCCCACCTTTATTTCTATCTCGCTCACAGTTACCGTAAGAATATCTGTCAAAAACCAAAATCAACGAGAAGAAAGATGTAAAAACGTTATTCACGGTCATATTTTTTAGTCTTCAAAAGTATATCCAATAGCAACCTCCATTGTGTATAATCTTCTTGGGACTCTTCTACTAAAACCAGTACATTCTCTTATGTTTGAGTTATTTATCTCCATATCTCTGGAGATATTTATCAGATCTCGATTAAATTAAAATGGGACCACCTCGAAAACGTATCCTACCTATTAAAAAAATAATCATTTGGATCCGTTCACTATTGACGGAGAAATCGCGTAACATAACCTCCTCCTTTTTTTGTGAAGTCGGTTAATAAAATATACAATCATACATTATGATAGATAAAATAAATTCAAAAGTATACATCCACACATATTCACATATATATATTCCATAATTCTACATATATATATATATATAAATATATATTATGATAAAAATACAAATTATTAATAATATACACATAAACAAAAATTAATAAATAAATATAGCAGTGTGAAAGATAATTTTAACTGGGCATAGATAGATAATGACGCTTAACCATAGACTTGAAAATTGAAAGAGATTTAGCATGTCTGATGTCTACAGGCAGCTCATTCCATAACCGGACGGCTAGCACAGTAAACGATTTTTCATAAAAACTGGATGAATGGATAGGAAATATTAACTGGAGAGTTTCAGAGGAGCGGAGGGCAAGAGGATTAGAAAGGTGCAGGAATTGAAAGCGTTCTTTAAGATATAGAGGCGTAGAAGGGATGAAAAGAACAGTGTACAAAAGTGAAAGAATATGGCTATATCTACGGTAACGAATCGGAAGCCACTGAAGTTTCTGCCGATATTCCGAGACGTGGTCGTACTTTCGTAACCTATATATGAAACGAATGCACAGGTTTTGTAAACGTTCGAGGTTAAGATCATATATTTATTCCAATAATAATATTTTCTGTCTGTTAGTTACGGTTTGAATCTAATCTTGGGTTCGAATCCTAGCATGGGTGTTCGTAAACAGCAGGCGGAGCATCAATATAATTATCGATGGCACCAAAAAGTAGCTGACCATCATCAAGGAGACAATCTGCCGCCATAACCTCATGGTGTTCCGGAAGCAAGCAAGGGCTATGAGCTGCCAGAACACTAAGGTTATGGCGACAGATTTTCTCTTCGATGGTGGCAAGCTACTTTTTGGTAGCAAATCAGGCGGAACAGCGATATAATGCTCCTACCACTTGTAGACGAATACCCAGGAATGTACCACAGAAAAGTGAATGCACAGGCCTGCACGTCGCCTACACCGCAGTGTAGTTTAGCTCAGTGACGTACATAATTCTATCTATCCAGTAAAAATGTTTTATTATCATAGCATAATACATAGTACAACTTGTTTTGCTCATCACTGTTTTACTATAATTTTAAATGTTATTTCATGTAGATACTATGCAACGTTACAATGACGAGCCATATAATTACAATGATACAAATTAATAGTGAGTTATCAAATATGGTAATACCGGCAAACAGCGCGCTTCGGTAAGCAATCACTGCCGGCATTAAAATAATAATCACGTATTCCCCTGCGTAGTTAATCAGCATAGTATAATTCACACAAAGCTCGTTTGGAAGTGGGTCGAGTAATTAATCTAAAATCAATAATGCCGGGCTGGTTCGCCCGCCGCCGTCCTCGCATCTACGTACATCCGATACTACGGCACTATCCAGCACGGTGATATCACTATAATATATACGGTATGAAATGCAACATGCATCGACGCGAGGTGCACTTTGGTTGCATTTTAATCAAGGTACAAACTAATTTTCATCAGTAACATCACACACCATGGTAGAGAATTTAGTTTATTTCAAATCAATAATGAATGATATTTAATGGATTTGGGCTATGAGAAGTTTTTTTTTTGTGTTGGACAATCATTCTTGTCCAATTGTAAAAGCTAATCGCACGTGTAGGTATTGAGTGATTCCAAAGAATAAACACTGGTGTAGAATATTAAACTAGTTACAGATACGGCCACACCGCGGCGTCCTACGAACTGCGGGCGCGATCTCAGTACTTTTCAATTGTTTTCTGATCGTGTTTGGTGTGAACCAGTCGGTACAAATACTACTGCGCTATCTGATCGCCGCCTAGATCGCGCACGCAGGACGCTGCGGACGGTGTGTCCGTATCTTAACCGTCGAACAATGATAACAGTAATAGGCAATGCAAGATGTACACTAAAGGCCGAAGTCGGCTGAATTTCGGCATTCGTTGGCCTGAAGTTGATGAGATCTGATATCAATTCAATGTCGTCTTACAGTTTTAGGGCACTACTTACGTTTACCATCCACTTTTATTTTTGCAATATTGTGTGATCAACTTTTAGTCTATTTTAATATATAGTTATTCGGTTTCATCATCATCATCATCAGCCTATACTCGTCCACTGCTGGACATAGGCCTCTCCAATTTCACGCCACTGAGCACGATCCTCGGCTACTCTCATCCAGCTCTTGCCAGCCACCTTGCGGATATCATCGCTCCACCTAGTCTGAGGGCGTCCTACGCTACGTTTGCCTATTCGCGGTCTCCACTCAAGAACTCGTTTACCCCAGCGATCGTTGGTTCTTCGGCTTATATGACCGGCCCATTGCCACTTCAGCTTGCTAATTCGGTGAGCTATATCGGTGACTTTGGTTCTCTGTCGGATCACCTCGTTACGAATTCGATCCTTCAGAGAAACTCGAAGCATAGCTCTTTCCATAGCACGCTGAGCGACCTTAAATTTGTGGACCAGTCCAACCGTGAGTGTCCACGTTTCGGCTCCGTATGTCATGACGGGAAGGACGCACTGATTGAAGACTTTTGTCTTTAGACTCTGTGGGATTGGCGATGTGAAGACTCGACGTAATTTCCCATATGCTGCCCAGCCCAGTTGTATTCTTCTATTAGCCTCTTTCTCGAAGTTGTTTTTAACCAGCTGCAGAGTTTGCCCGAGGTAAACATACTCCTTAACAACCTCGAGAATACTGCCCTGAACTGCGATTGGTTCCGGACTCACATGCTCATTGAACATGACCTTGGTTTTATCTAAGTTCATCCGGAGACCAATGCGTTGAGAAGAATCAGCTAGGCTATTCAACATATGTTGCAGTTCTTGCAACGTTTCGGCTACAATGACGATGTCATCTGCAAATCGCAGGTGTGAGAGGTACTCGCCGTTTATGTTGATACCACGTCCCTTCCAGTCCAGTGTCTTGAACATATCCTCCAAAGCATTTGTGAACAATTTGGGGGATATAACATCCCCTTGTCTCACACCGCGATGCATGGGGATAGATTCAGACTGCTGGTTTTGGACTTGGACAGTCATGGTAGCGGCATCGTAAAGACCTCTCAGCACTTGAATATATCGCCAATCGACTTGGCACCGTTGCAAATATTAATATTATTCGGTTTAAAGTAAGTTAATTGTTAAACACAATCCAAAATTTCATCGTACCGACGGGACTTGAACCCGCAACCTCCGGAATAACATGTTCCGGTGCTTTGCCAATTAAGCCACAGTGCGGTGTATCGTTACGACGAAATTAGTGGATTGCATTTGTTAACCCAATTATGCATTGGTGGCGCCATCTATGACTACTTATTACGTAAGTTAATCACTCAAAAAAAAAACTCAAAACGAAATACTATAAGTTTTCAAAATGACTAAAAACTTCTAAAAGCTACCGTAAGTTGAGATTATTGTTCTATTTTACTTTATATTTTACTACTACTACTATCTACTACTACTATTTTACTACTATCTATTTTACATTATTTAAATTTTTTCTGTAGGTTTTTAAATAACTATACTCCTTGAGCAAAGTTGTATGTTTAGTCAGTTTAAAAATGTTTAGGCTTTGTAAATTTAGAGATAAGTGAGGGAGTGGATTGAGGAAATTTAATTTTGATACGGATCGTGACATTCATACATACAAGATACACACCTATCAAATGTATTTCAATTTCACGACGCTATTTTGTCTAAAACAAGCATTATAGACAAGAGCTGTTACCGGAAACAGGTAGGCATCCTGATATGTTTGAGTACCCCGGCTCCGGTTTCTAGGAACCTGGTGTCTGTGGCACAAAGTAAGTATTCATTGAAGTACGGACATACCTGTACCTATAAGAACGTTTCATGTAAAACGACGCGCGATACTCATCTAACATACGAGTACCTAATGGCTTGCGTACACCGAATCCGTCATCGGCCGAAGTATGCTCGGGCGTCATCGGCCGAACTCGGCCGATCAAATCAAACGTAAGTAAATGAAAGAGAGCGCATACACTGCTACTACCGACGTCGTCCGATGACGCCCGAAAACGGACGATCAACTGACGAGTCCGAACGTGTTTGGATTTTTTGTCAGTTTTACCGGCTTCTTTCTGCGATGCTTCATAAGTTCCACCGACAACAGCCTTTATCATCTGCAGTGTATTCAGTTACTCGTCCGAGTAGTTCTGTCCGCCATCGGCCGACAAAATCGGTTTTGGTGTACGCGTACCGTAATACTTGTAAGTGTCCGACGGATCGTGCGGTTTTAATACCGCTTAGCAAGGTCTATCTATAATACAATTGAATTTTGAATTCGGGAACGGTAAATGACGCTGTTTGTTTTGTTACTTTATAATTATAAAATGTTTGTCTGGTTTCCCTAGTTCCGAGGGCAAATAACGACGCGTGAATTTTAATTAACGTACAATTTTCTACATACAAAATTCATGTAATTTTTGATGAAAAGGTACATGTTGTAACAATTACTTTCTGTTTTGGGAAGATATGTCATCCAGTCTGCTCACATTTTCATATCTGTTATTACCGACGAACAAAAAAAACAGAGGAGTTTCTCAAGTCGACGCTTATATATTTTTTTTTATGTGTGACCTCAGACGGAATAAGAAGTCTAGACCCCAGCCGC
Organism: Cabera pusaria; assembly: GCA_954871355.1. Classification (NCBI taxonomy): domain Eukaryota; kingdom Metazoa; phylum Arthropoda; class Insecta; order Lepidoptera; family Geometridae; genus Cabera; species Cabera pusaria. Next base: position 31,116,112 of record OX940886.1, read on the forward strand.
CGAACAACGCACTGAGGCCGGTTTAGTAAACATGTGTGCTCTTAGTGAGGGTTGCCATGCAGTATTTTACTTATTACCCTAATATATTATTATCTGAGACCGGTTTGAATGCGAGGCCAGGATGGGAATACCACTAGTTGCGGAAAATCTTGTGCAGGCAACCAATGAACCCGAATGCCGAAACCACTTCTTAGCTTTTGCCGAAAAATCTGTTAGGCAAGCAGCAAGAGCAAACGGATCGACTGTATAGGTGTAAATCAACTGTATATGTGCTAATAAGTAATAAATAATCAATACGCACTTAATAATTGAAAACACATAATGCATACTTGACAATAATTATGATAACACATAGTAAACAAATTCATTATATAATAGAGCGTATGTGTACAGTTAGAACAAATGTACTTGATATACAGTGTACAGTTAGAAGAAATGTACTTGATATACATAAGAAATTAATACGCACACTATAATTATAAGATTATAATGATGTATTCGTTAAATTTATATTAGATTAATAAACTGCAAAAATGCAATATGTAAACAAAAGAGCCTGCTGTAGGATGCTGAAGAATTCAGAAAAACATGTTATTAGTTAAGAAAAAAAAAAAAAAAAAACATAGTAATAATAATAATAATAAGTGACCCGTGAGTTAGATTGAATAAATGAATAATAATAAAAAAAAAGAACAGGATATAACGGTGCTGCAAAAGCGAAAGCAGCAGGTAAGCCCAGAGGGAGGGGGTTTTAGTCAGTAGAAGTCTGACATAATCGCAGCGACCATTCTGCGGTATCACATGAGGATTTCCCCCTCCCGCTTGAAAAAATAAAAAAATAAATAAAAAAAATATATATATATATATTATTATCTATGTACTGAATGAATGGATAAGTAAATATATAAGTGAGCAATTTTTTTTAAGTTCACTTTTAAGAGTACTGTAAGTATGTTTTCAACTCATCTATTCGAAAAACGATGGTTGGTTCCTCGATAAGTGCGCGCAATATAGATCTTTTCCGCCCTAGGACGCGAAAGTGGTATTTAAATTATTTTTTTAATATCTTATAGGCTAGCGTTCGACCACTATCTGACCTGTTGGAAAGTGTTGATACGGTCGAAGATAATATAATTTTTGACTAATGAATGTTCTTTTATAGTGCCCTGTCTAAGGTGGTTCAATGAAATTCCGTGACATTTCCTGACATCACTTAACATTTTTACCCGACTACGGCGTAGCAAAAAGGAGGGTTATATTTTTTACCGGTCTGTGTGTATGTATGTTTGTATGTATGTTCATCTGTTCCCTCATAACTTCTAAACTACTTATCATAATTTGACAAATGAGGTATCGTTGGACGCGTCTTATTTGTCTGCTGGTTATAGGCTATATGTTACGTCACAACAAATTGAATGTGGCGCCCTCTAGAGGGCACGAAATCAAGAACTAAAAAAAAAATTTCACCCCACCCCATCGTGTGGGGTATCGTTAAATAGGGATTTTAAATTGAAGGTAGGATTTGGTACATGATACTTTTGTCAAACGTAGCGTTTGCGAAATATATCCCGTCGAAGTCAAGAAAACTAATTTTTACCCCACGGCGCGGCGTTGCAAAGAAGCAATAGGGAGGGTTATGTGTTTGTTGATTGCTATGTTTGTATGTAAGTATGTTGACTTGTATACATATTATATTTATGCAAAAACCCCAAAATACTTTAAATACAAAATAAGTTCAAAAACTAAAACCCGACTACTGAAATATCACGCTCTAAAAAGTATGAAACAAGAAAATATTCTCATCTGAGATCGCTATGTACAAACTATTCAATATGTATCGCGTATTATATAAAAAACTTACTTTTAATAACTATTTTATTGTATTTTATACATATTTTTAGTGGTGCTCAGAGGATAGCCGTGGTCATGTAATTTTGTGAAATTTCGTGACATTTCATAAAATTGCATGACGTCTCATGATATTTTTTAACATTTCATGACATTTAAGACTTTTTATGAAATTTTGTGACATTTCATGACATGAGAGATTTTTCATAACATTTTGTGACATTTCATGAAATTTCGTCGCACAATATCATAAAATGCGCGCGGAGTGTCACATTATAATAATTCACAATTTTATGAAAAACAATGCCGAATTGTTTTGTGAAAGGGTGAAAAAACCAATCCTCGAAAAATAAAAAGCAGGATGGAATCACATTTCATACGTAAGTAAACATAAAAATCTATACTTTTCATAAATCAATTTCAGTAATTATTATGACAGCTTGAAAAAAAACCCCACAAGTGTTGCCACTAGTAAGCGTCACGATAGTCCCGTTTATTGAGTAAGTTATTATGTTCTATATTTTCATTATGGTTCCACAGGATTAGATGTATTTAGCCAGTGTCAATACTGGCTAAATACACTAATTATAAATCGTGAAAAAATCTTTAAGTTTTTGAGAATTCAATTCATAACAAGGGGCCAATATCACATTTAAGGAAGTCATAGTCTTAATTTAAGTTTAGTTTAATTTTAATTTCAAATACTATATACGGATTATGACGGGATTCAAACCCGCGCCTACTGAGCCCTGGCGCTCTAACCTGATATAAATAACTGTTATTGTTCAAGTGAGGGTAATTAAATATGATATGACATTTTCCATGTCATTTCGTGACATACTATGACATTTCGTGACACACCATGACATTACGTGACATTTCATGACATAACGTGACATTTCATAACATTTCATGACATTTTATAACATTTCATGACATTATATGACACTTCGATACATTTCATGACATTTTATGCCTTTTCATGACAATTCGTGACATTTTGTGATATTTCGTTACACTTCGTAACATTTCACGCCTTTTCATGACTTTTCGTGACATTTCATGATATGTCAGTAATTGTCATGAAATGGCATGAAATCTTGTATGGATATGTAATTGGTATTTAATAAAAAAGCTTTTGTTTTGTATTGAATTGTGTGCTAACTGACTCGCTCCTGCACAATTCAGCACGAGACTGCACTGACTCCTGTATTATGTAGTATCACATTGAGGAGAGAGTCGAGGAAATTGTCTACAATGTTATGACTACCAGTATACGAGTATATAGTGGTACGAAATTTTGTGGTAGACAGAGAAGTGTATTAAAATAACTGATTTAGTTTTCAATAAAGGTCAGTAAATTAGAATCTCAGCTAACTAATTATGTGGCCGTTGTGGAAGAATGAACTAGGCCAGCGAAGCCATACATACCGTTCTATGCCCCATACGGGTACTAGTACGTAGAGCCGTGAGCTGGAACTAATTAAGAGCGACCAATAACTGAACTCTCGCATGAATGTTGACAGAAGCTGTCCTCATAAAAAATGTGAGCGAACGTACCGCATATTAATGAAGGCAGCGGCCGATCGCAATCAAACCGGGATTAGACGATCTGCTGACAATCGTGCGCTTCGGGTAGAGCTTGCGCCATTGTGCGGTACTCACTCGGAAGGATTATCATTTGAATCGGTTTGTGAGTACCTGAGCAGAGTTGATCATCTAGTCAGCTTTAAAATATCTGACTTCAATTTGTTAATTATTCAAGAAGAATCAAAGAATCAAAGCATTTATTCAGTATGTAGGCAGTATAAATATACGCACATATACACGTCAAAATCATAAATCATAAAATAAATCATAACCAATTATCAAGTAAACATAGCAAAAGCAGAATTTAACGCTTTGAATTAGAAAAAAAAAAGTAATGAACCATTCAGCTGTCATCCAATCGTTTACGTCAGAATATTTAAAAAAAATTAAAGTAGGTTAGGTACTTCAGACAATTTTTATATAAAAAAAATAAAAAAGTAAAATAGTGAAACACATTACATTATTGAATTTAAAGTCGAAAGAAACAAATAAAAACTGTGCGGAGAAATACTTTAGTTGAAGACATTCAAAAGTTGCAATAAATGTGAATGTACCAAACAAATATATTTTATCATAATGATGAAAGGAGTCACAATGAACACTATGCGAAGTTATGTGTATCCACCCGCGAGATATCTCAGTTACAAGCTTTTAGTGGTAAGTTTGGAGTCGGCAGAAATATGCGGAGACAAAGGGCCGGGAACAATGGCAGCCTTCGACGTAAGCTGCGACGCTGTACTCGCACCCACTGATGTAACATACTACTGTGCCCCTAGTACGAGTTTTCATCGTAAATGCTTTTGACAGATCTCACATGGTTTTCGACTTATTCTGGCTCTCTGATTGGTTTACATTTAGTGTGTGAAAATCAATAGAGGTGCTTTACTGTTTCCATACAATAATAGCACAAATTTGTGCTATAAGACCTTGTTTCTTGCCAAATTTTATGATTCTAGGTCAACGGGTAGTACCCTATAGGTTTTCGACCCAAAACCTATAGGGTACTGCCGGTTGACCTAGAACTGTCAATGTTGGTTAAAAGCAAAAGGTCTTACAGCACAAGTAAAGGACAAAATGCGAAAAATAAAAAAAGTTGAAAATAAGGTAAATTTTGGTACTTACAAGTTTTCGCGAAAATCTAAATTTGCCCATATCTTTTTATTGTGTTGATTGTGGACCTTGATTTTTATACAACTAATAGGAACTATAGACTTCCGTATTTGTTATAAATTTCAATTTGCTAGGTCCACCCATTCCTGAGAAAATCAGTGGTGACACACGGACAGAAGACAGACAGACAGACGGACAGACAAGACAGACAGACAGACGGACAAGAAAGTGATCTTATAAGGGTTCCTTTTTTTACCCTTTAAAGTACGGAACCCTAAAAATGTTTGTTTATTCATGTTGTGGATATATTAATATATCTGACATATGATAACAAATTGCCTCTCATTATCTATGTATAATATAATAACGTAATATTATAATAACGTTCGAGTTGTAGTAGTAGTATCAACCTCGATGTAAGCTTGAGTCGTGTCGCAGGTACCGACATCGGGGGCTCCATGCTCACTCGTGTCTCCATGTGTGACTGCCTCATTTGCACTGAGCACCACTTTGCTTCCGTGCCTGCTCACATTTTGTTAGAATACCAACCCAAAATAATTTTGATATCTTTGTCCTAAATAGATGTTCCGCCCTGCGTTGCCCGATATTTTGAATAAAATTATTAACGGATTAAATACTAGAAAAAAATATGCACATAACTTCGAATTAAGGATTGAATAAAATAAGGGCATTTTAACCCCGTTGGATCTGTATAGACAATTTATGTGAAAAATATAAATTATTTTTCCTCATATCATTAATTTACTTCACTCTATGCTCACAAAATCCATCGTCAGTAAAACAGAAGCAAAATTTTCGCCATTCTTTCACGAGCTGAAAATGCTTCCTAATCATACTGAAACACGCCCATATCAGGCCAAGTATATCACCTTGATGTAACACGTTGATGATGTTTACTCGACTCGACATTGTTTACACCCACCCCCGCAGTCTAGGAGCCCGCGGCGCACGTAATACGCGCGGTTAGTGAGTGAGCCCCGGGAGACTATAGTTACTCCATGATTTCCCACAGCGCGCACTGAGTGACCTGTTTAAAAACTCATCCAGCCGTTGTTTAAGTATTAGTTTCTCATCATCATGCTTTTTGTTCTAGTCGAGTGAACATTTTCTGACCCACATTGTGAAGTAAGCAAACCGAACAGGGACACAAAATGTATATTACTAGCTTTTGTAATCTAGTCTTTCTTGATGATTCTTTTGTTATGAGTCATATGATTACAAACTTCAATCGCTTCTTGTGTTCCGATCTGTAGTCAGTTTCTTTATACAAAAATATCAATAAAACTGCATTATACTACAAAAAGGTTCGGCTGTTTTCATAGTTCTGCAGAAGATACGAAAACTAAGATGCTGCCAACCTGAATCAAAGTTATCGCCTTTCCTGCCAGCCCTGAGATCCTTCTGCCAGGTGTAGATATAACTAACAATCCAAAACTAAAAGCAACTTGAAAGGAAGCAATGTGATTCCGGAATATAATATTGGGTGTTATTCCGCAATGTAGCTCTTAAACTCTGCGATCTCTTTATAAAAATATATTTGAATTTTATAAACAAACAACATTTTAATATTTTTAATGTATAAAATTAGATAACTTCATTTCGTGTATCTTCATTCAATGTAAAATGACAAGCATGGGTTTCCTGAGACACAGCATAGCTGGTTCAGAAGCGCATGGATTCAGTGTAAAATAAATTTATTATCGTAAATTGTTAAACACAATCCAAAATTTCATCGTACCGACGGGACTCGAACGGATCGATCCACGGATCGAACCGTGGCTTAATTGGCAGAGCACCTGGACGTGTAATCCGGGGGGTGCGGGTTCGAGTCCCGTCGGTACGATGAAATTTTGGATTGTGTTTAACAATTTACGAAAATACAAAGTGAAAAAACACTTCAAAGAAACATAATATTAAATTTATTATGTTAATAAATACATATTGTACTATTGTATTGTACTTGTATTTGAAAATTGGCTTTTACAAAAGCTTTACAAAATATTTATTACCTCTATTAGGTAAAATAGAGGTAATATTTAGCGATCAGAAAACTGTTTCAAGTAATGTATCCGCTATAAAATGTTGTACTCAGCTTTAAATCTTTGCCCAGTTAAGTATATCCATGCTGAGAAGTAAATCCCGCTTGTAGTAAGTACTCAAACATGAAAGTTTGTGGAGCAGTTCTCCTGGGTCCTGTATCAGCCGCTCGCTCCTGAGGGCGGATTGTAAAGTTCGCATCAAACTAGCGGCTTGTAACAGCTACCGGGTTATCAGCAAGTCAAATATAAAGTAGCGCCCGCGAACCTTCGCCTTCATGTTCACACGTGTGCGTGACTGAACGCGCGTGTGTGTCTTTGTGTGTACGTATGTGTTCAAATTATGCAGCACCTGATTGTTGTTGTAAATCTGGGGCTGACGCGAGAACGGCGTGTTTATATAGGTGTCTTATAGCTTTGTTATATTTCCGCGTGGTGGGTTATATGTAGATTTTGTTGCCTGAGTAGGAACGTTGATGTTTCAACCGAATCATGAAATATTATGAAGAAAATTGTTTCTACGACTGTTTAGATTATTTAACAAACTTGATACTAACTTTAATGATCACATTTGTTTTTGAATAAAATTTGTTTAACAAAAGCATCAGGTAAATTAGCGCGATGTCTATTCATACTTTGTATCATTGTATTTTACGAATAATATGCCGGTGTATCTACATTCGTCTAGTTAATTTTATAAAAGGTCGGTATAATTTTTATCAGACTTTTAGTACTTTTATGTACTGGTTCTGACATTTATGTACTGGTTCTAACATTTGTATTCGTTCTTTTTTTTATTTACCTAATATATTGAGTAATAGTAAATTGCACCAATAATGTTGTATATAGCCAAAGCAATAATCGTGAATAACTAATAGATAAATATAAATATAATTATAAAGAATAAATAGCAACAACATAATCCGGCGTGGCTGTGGCTCGCTACCACGTCACTACCTAACTATATATTATGTACGGTGCCTGTTCAGTACGATAACGATGAAACGGTCTCGTTGACAACTCTTTGTTACTTTTTTTGACGTTGCGATAACAATATTTTTAAATCTATATTTATAAAAGAAAGTCGTGTTAGTTACTACACTTATAACTCAAGAACGGCTGGGTCAATTTTTATGATTTTTGTATTTTTGGAATTGTCTTTGTCAGGAATAGGATAATAAGTATTAAAAACAATAAATAATTGACCTAAAAAAATTATATAAAAAAATATTTTGCTAAAATGTTCCTGGGCTTAATAATATCGTTTAAAAACTAAAAAACAACCGACTTCAATGCCGCGCTATTCATTTCCAGTACCAATTTTGAGATGTTTATCTCAATATCTCTGGAGATACTTATCATACCTCGATAAAATTACCATGGTACCACACTTGGGATATCTCCCAAAAAAAGAATAATCGAAATCGGTTCATAAACGACGAAGTTATCCGCGAACAAACATAAAAATATATATATATATATATATATATATATACGGTTGAATTGAGAAACCTCCTCCTTTTTTTGAAGTCGGTTAAAAACTGCCAATCAAATTAAATGGTTTATCCCGCTGTATTTTTTTTGTATAATTATAGCTCCACACGATTAGTGTATTTAGCCAGTGTCAAGTATAAAAATTCTTCCCATGTGTGGATAGCATTACAATATTCGGATTATCGCATTTTTTTTTGTATAATTATGGCTCCACACTATTAAAGTATTTAGCCCGTGTCAAGTAGTAAGTCATGTAAAAATTCTTCAAGTTTTTGTGAATTCAAGTCACGTAGATTTTAAAAATGTTAAATATTGTCAGTAATGATAATTGTTTGACATATTTATTGATTGTCAAATATGCGTGCGTTCAGAAATGTATGCTGACAAGCAACTTAAAAAAGTTTATATTACCAAAACCCATTTTTACCAATTTTTATTCTATATCTGGATTGCCATAATACATTAATAAACTTAATATCTCTTTTGTATTCATTTATTACGTTCATAAAAGCCTAAAACAAGTTCATCTAAAAGGTACCACGACATTCGTTGTCTGTTAGGTGGTACGAAGTTCGCCGGGCCAGCTAGTACATACATAAATATGCAGAATCGGGAAAATAATTGAATGGATAAACGTATTATAAATTATTTGATTTAGGCTGAGCGCAACTCCTGAATTCTTATTATTTAAGATCGTTTTGAAAACTAAAAGATCCGACTGAAATCGTTGCGCTAGTCAAAGTAGCCAGTAGTCAGTAACATATCATCGATGTATATAAATGCATCGTAATACAAATGTTTATATTATATTAAAGGTTTTTAATATAATATACTCTAATGTAATAGCTCAACCGATATCTATAAAATTTAAATGGAACAACCGCCTGGGAACGATACCCTTTGAAACAAATAAAGAATTTCCCGAATCGGTTCAGGCATCTTCGAGTAATAAATATTCGGTGAACATAAATAAATAAACAAAAAAAATTCGATGAATTGAGAACCCCCTCTTTTTTTGTGACGTCGGTTTGCAAAGAATTATTGAAACATTATTTGCAATTTATAATTGAACTAAGTGCGCCCACGGCTTTGCCCGCATTTAATCCTAGTAATAAACCTTTATAACGCGCGACACGCCCGCGCAAGCATCGGTAGCGGAGGTGCGGTCCCTGCGCGCGAGTTGAGAGACGGTTAGTTTTTAGTGAGCGCCGCGTCATTCGCGGATCAACATATTATGATTTGTTATTGTCTTCACACGACTCGCGCTCTCTCCCAATTAATGCTATAAACTATGTGTAAACTACATTATTATGTGTATTTACGTACCTAATGTGAAATAAACTGTTTAGCAATATTACACTTTTCTCTTGAATTACTCTATCTATTGATGAAAGCTATATTAAAATCCGTTGCGAAGTTTAAAAGATCTAAGCGTACAAATAGCAGGAGCGACATTGTTTTATACTGAGTACTACGTAAAGATGTAAAGAAGAAGAGAATAATAAATGAATCTGATTTATTTTGACAAAATCGCATCGTAGCCGGTAATCAATCACGGTACGCGTAGTGACACGGCACGCATCGTCGTGTCTGATGCGGCGCTGACGGTGTCATGGCGACCCTGATTTATCGGCAATATGGCGGACGTTCACCCACAAATATTTGCCGTGCGTGATTGAATTTTCCTTTTTGGGTTTAAGCTGTGTTTAGCGAAGGTTTAGTCTTCTTAAATTCCAGGACACGGTCAGGGCGGAAAATTGGCGTATCTGACCAAGAATTACGGGATCGTCCGCCTCGTGTTTTGTGTTTCTAAGATGTGGGCATCGAGATAGTAGCAGATCTATATTGGTCTCTAAATTCCTTTAGTAAAGTATGGAATCACAACATCAAGTGCAAAGATTTGCACATGAATTGTTAAAACACATAAACAAAATTAAATGATTTTTGAAAATGTATCAAAAACTCTGTAAACCGTAAATATGGTATTTTATTAATAACAAATAAAACTGGCCAAGTCGAGTGTGATTCGCCCATCGAGGCTTCCGTACCAACTTTTCAAATTAGGTTAAAAGACAAACTTAACTTTGCAGTTCGATAAATATAATATACCAGAAGTGCCCCGCGGCTTCGCCCGCGTTAAAAACTCCTTTTATTTACTTAAAACTTTTCTCTTGTAAAAACTTTCTTTCATATAACACATCAAATAAGAATTACCCAAATCGGTTCACCCGTTTTCATGTTATCGCGTGACTAATGCAAATCGGGATTCATATTTATAAAACCCGAAAAACCATTATTAATTTTCAGACTTTCAAACCCAAATTTTCAGTATTCGTAACCTACCCCATTTCGAAAAATCCTGCAACACGTACTTACTTATTTATTTACAGAAGTACTTGTGTGAAATTTCGAATAAAATGAATATCCAAACTTTGAACCCCGCTTCATCCCTAGAGTGAATTTAAAAAAATCCTTTCTTACCGGATACCCACGTCAAAATAACTATCTACATGCAAAATTTCAGCGCAATCTGAAACACTATTGATTTTCAGACTTTGTTACCTCTCTAAAGGGTGGAATTTCAAAAAAGCCTGCAACGCGTATTTTCTTATTTTTTTACTGAAGCACTTGTGAGAAGTTTCGAAAAGAAAAGACTATCTAATCTTATTTCTCCATACAAACTTAGAATCCCCATTTCATATAAGGGGTGAATTTTGGAAAATCCTTTCTTAGTAGGCCCTTACGTAGTAAGACAAATATACCCTCCAAATTTCAAGTATCTACGACCAGCGGTTTAGACTATGCGTTGTCTATCAGTCAGTCAGTCAGTCAGTCAGTTAGTATGTCAGGACAAAGATTCGTACAGTATTAGATAGATATAGATTTGCATAGAACATATACTGCACCAACCGCAAATAGTAAGTTTGTAATAGTAAATTAACTTTTTTTGTTATTGGACTATATTTTTACGATTTTCAGATTTATGGCTAGATAACAAGTTCAAGACCTTGCTTCTTGCCAACTTTAAATTCATGATTCCAGATCAACGGGAAGTACCCTATAGGTTTAGATTCCCTTTTGAAATCGCAAAATAAGCGAAAATATGCGACATCAACGGTTGTATCTTTTGATCGCGTTGACTTACAGGTTTTGAATTTATTCACAACCGAAAGATACCGTAGATCCAAGTATTTAGTATAAGTTTCAACTTGATACCTCTACGCATTGTGGGTCTTGACAGACGGATAGACAGACAGACAGAAGGGAACAAAGTAATCCTAAAAGGGTTCTTTTTTTCTTTTAAAGTACGGAACCCTCAATTTTTACCGCGAATTTTCTATTAAATACTTACTATTACGATTACTATTAGCGGTTAGTGCATGAACATTGTCGAAGCAAACATCTAGAGATCGAAGCTAAATTAAGGTTGTTCTTTAATCCAGTTTGACAAGTTTGTACGGAAGCCTCGATGGGCGATTCCAACTACTACTTGGCTGGTTTTTTTATGTATGTTCACCGATTAATAAAAATGCCTGGACCAATTTAGAAAAATATTATTTTGTTTGGAATTATAAAATGAAAACATGCTCTGAAAATTGAGGATTCAATTCGATCGAGTTTTGGTAATTTTTCTTATAAGTTTAAGGTAAAACCAAACCGCGGCGTACTGCGTCCGCGTGCGCTGATCTGATTTTCAATCGTTTTCTGATCGCCGTTTGGTGTGAACCAGTCGGTACAATTAATACTGCGCTATCTGATCGCCGCCTAGATCGCGCACGCAGGACGCCGCGGTGTGGTCGTACCTTTATTGATATTTTATTAAACTGTCCACCAGTCTCAGGTCGGTTACCAGAAAATAAATAAATAATTTGTCGAGGTGCTGGGTCGAGCCGAGAGATCGGATACCTCGAGATGTTTATAGTAATAAAATAATATCGTTTAAAAACTAAAAAACAACCGACTTCAATGCCGCGCTATTCATTTTCAGTACCAATTTTGAGATGTTTATCTCAATATCTCTGGAGATACTTATTATACCTCGATAAAATTACCATGGTACCACACTTGGGATATCTCCTTTCGAACAAAAAAAGAATAATCGAAATCGGTTCATAAACGACGAAGTTATCCGCGAACAAACATAAAAAAAAAAATATATATATACAGTCGAATTGAGAAACCTCCTCCTTTTTTTGAAGTCGGTTAAAAAAAGATTATATACATTTTCCTAATTTTTCATGCCATTTACATTGAGCATCTCATCACAGCCAAGTGTTTTTTTCAGGCTTGAAATTTTAAACTTGCTAGAGCTAATATCCAATTTTTGCATCATCGGCAGTCATTTATTCCAAAATGGCCGCCGATACGCAAATATTCGATAGTGAGGGGAGCGGGGGAGATAGCGGGTGCATGATGCGCCAGGGGATACCCACCAGTCGGCGATGTGCTCATATTATTAGCGGTATATAATGTTTAATGTTACCGAACAATGATTTTTATTTTTAATCTCGTTATATTTTGACCGCGCGTGCTTATAAGTGCATCATATTAATACGATCAAGGGACACAGAAACATGAATACTGGCATAATGGTATGTTCAGTAGACGCGGCTGTGGATATTAGAGGTCACTATTACACCTAAGAACGTCCAGTATTTATTTTTTTGTATGTTTTACAGCAGATATTATTGTACTCGATCAACAAGTCTAACCATGCGTTGGCATCATGCCGTCTATTTGAGTAGAGTCTTCTCTATACTTAGGTACAGAGTAAGCATTGCTACCCAATCTTGTTAAACCAATTTTTTTACACCAAGATTACCAATCGTATCTGTGGCTTCGCCCCCCTTATAAGTATCCTGTATCCTAATCCACTATATTGGCTATACATGTACAATATTTCAGCCTGATTGGTCGAGGCGTTTGACCGTGAAGAAGTCCCCCAAACAAACAAATATACACTTTCATTCGACTGACTTTCGCATATATAATATTGGTGTAGTAAGGTAATATTCAAATAAATAAATCTAAAGACTGCTATTACCAGCTTCCAGTACTCTCCTGTTTGACGGACAGCTGGGAGATCATTTTGGAGGGGTGGGGGTGCAGGCGGCGGAGGAGTCATCCGGAATCTGGCCGCGTGTCAGCAGTGACGGCTTTTTGTCCACTTTTTATATGTTGTTGAGTCTGTATTGTAGTGGACATTGTTATCTGCCAGCTGGATTAGCTTCAAACAGGAGGGAGGCCCTTCTTACCAAACCACTATAAAACAACACGACCAGCTTTAGTAAACTGATCACTACGTATCTTAGTAGATCATAGAAATTGTATTGTTTACTTCTAGGATTATCTTTAAATTTTTGGTAATAATTCACCACTCATTGAATTCTAGCAATGTCGCTAATATCAAGAATTAATTACAACTGAATACTAACGTAGCAAGTATTCCTCTACATAAAATAACTGGATGGTATAATTTTCATAAAACTACTTCATGACTCACCTCAGTGCGAAATTTTAATAAAATCTTTATTAATGCAAAACAAGGAAACGAACTCGTTAAAAAAATACAACCACGAAATCCTCTCTGAAATTGCACCGTAGCAGCATGATGCATGTAATTAAAAAGTGGGGCAATGTTACGGATGATGTCCAGGGTAAGCTGAGCCGGGTGGTCGGAGGAGAGCTTCTCGAGAGACTGTGAGAGGAGGGGTCTCCGTTCAGTGGTCCAGCGATAGCGATGTGTACAAGGGGTGGGATTCAACCGATGAAACCGCGGCTTTGATATCACTGCGCCGGCTGAACGTGATAGATACCGGAGAGGAATTAAAATGTATGCATACTCGTACATCAAGGCCGATGTTTTCGCAAATGTCATTAGTGATGTTTATATTCCGCGTGTGAGTGTCACGTGCGAATATTGTATAGTATATATGTATATTTTTTATATGTAATAAAATCGTAGAAAACTGAGTCTGTATATTGAATACTTTTATGAACATTGAGTGTTACCTGTTAGAGATGCGTTACTTAGCCTGAAATAATAAATTACGGAATTCTAGTCACTACAGCCAGGCTCCATAATCTGGTTAGCTCGACGATTTTATATATTGCATTATCACCAATTACGCATACAAAGCGCTAGTATTCCAAATTCGAGTTTAATCGAATCGAATTTTCAGGAAGTTTTTTTTACACCTCACTGGGTATCACTTGACCACCATCTCACTTGATGTTAAGTGATGATGCGATCGATGATGGAGCGTGCTTACTCAGAAGATACCTATTCAATCGCGAAGTGGTTCTAATTTAGCTTCCAAGATTTGCCTCACACAAACATGCGTACATCATTTACGGCAAGTTAAATAAAAGCTTGTAAACATATTAAAACACTTTAGAGTTGAGATTATCCCTAACCTAACCTAACATATTTTATTATATTTAACATATTTTATAAGAACTTAGTTTAATATAGTTACAGCGTAAATTATTCAAGTTCTGAGTTCTCCTCATTCTTGTGTGTACCTATATCGCACTTTATTGCTTTCTTGATGAACTTTAGCGTTATAACGCCAAGACTCAAAAGTTGCACACGTTTGAAACTGAAGGCATGTTTACGAATGTATTGTTTTCACATGCACTCTGAATTAATAAAAACCCGAGTCGTCAAAGATCCGTACAGCAAAGCATGATACTTGCTACAAACACACACACCAGCGCCGGCAGAACATAGCGACGGAGCTACTTGTAGTGGCCATACTTGTAGCGGGTAGCGGTCTTTTTGATTGGTGAAGTAAGAACTACAATAAAATGATACTCGGTGATCGTCAATTTATGCTAATAATCTCGCAGGGGCGACTTTGTGGCGAGTCGACGGTGAGTGGCAACTCGCATACCCCTATCCCATAAAAGCTAAATGAGACCCTCTGACCCCTGGCTTGCCTTGACCGGCCGGCCGGTGGTGGGAATTGCAATAGAAGACTTAAGCTCCAGTGTGGAAGTGTTAAGGTACGGACACACCGCAGCGTCCTGCGTGCGCGATCTAGGCGGTGGTCAGATAGCGCAGTAGTATTTGTACTGACTGGTTCACACCAAACGCGATCAGAAAACAATTGAAAAGTACTGAGTTCACGCCCGTAGGTCGCAGGACGCCGCCGTGTGGCCGTACATTTAAAACCATAATGCCGCTAGTAGCGTTTAGTGAAAGTGCAGTACATCTCTCGACACTCTAAGCTACCCACGCCAATGTTGCCCATCGGCGCCAATATAACGGTCCGCCTTTATGGGGGGCCTATTCTGTGTATAGCTAGTCACCCTTAATATTAAAAAAAAAAAAAAAAAAAAAAAAAAAAAAAAATTCAATAATGATGAACAAGAAGGAGAGAAATTTATTCATTTTATACGCAATTAATATAACAAATAGAGTCATAAAAAGAAATAAGTAGTGTAAGCAAAATATGTTGCATATATATTATGACAATATATAAAAAGATGAACAAACATAGAAAATATAGAGCCAATTCATTGTTGAAATAGTAATAACATAGAGATAGTAAAGAAAAACATAACTTAAAAGAATTAAATCACAAAATCTTAATAATAACCCAAGCAATATCAAATACTCTGATGCTGTCAGAGGTGAAAAGGGAAAAAAAAAAAAATATTTTAAAATGAGGCATTATTGGCGGGTGCCGTCATCTCATAGACTAGCGTTCCGTCACCAGTAAGTTATAATAATATATATATATATATAAACCACTAAACCGATTTAAATGAAATTTGGTACACAGATATTCTAGAGCCTGAGAACGGACATAGGCTACTTTTTAATGCAAAAAGAGGGTTATAAGGGGTTAAAAGGGGGGATGAAAAGTTGTATGGAAGTATCGTCATTTTAGAAGCCAGAAGCTTGAAACTTATTTTATAGGCTGTTAATTTGATATAAATAAATATGACATTCAAAATTTCTAAAAGTTTTACCCTCAAGGGTGTAAAATAACAAAAGGGGATGAAAGTTTGTATGAAAAAATTTAAGGTTTATGTTAATGTGCTACTGAGCCGATTTAAATGTAATTTGGTACACAGATAGTCTAGAGCCTGAGTAAGGACATAGGCTACTTTTTAATGCAAAAAGAGGGTTATAAGGGGTTAAAAGGGGGGATGAAAAGTTGTATGGAAGTATCGTCATTTTTAAAGGTAGAAGCTTGAAAACTTATTGTTTAGGCTGTTGATTCGATATAAATTAATATGTCATTCAAAGTTTGTGAGGGGGAAAAAGGGAAAGGGGGAATGAAGGAAGGGGAGGGAGGGTGGAAGTGAGGGAAAGGGGAAAGGGCGAGAGGGATGGGAGGTGAGAGAAAGGGGAAGGGAGGTGGAGTGGGGGGAGGGAGAGTGGGGGTAAGAGAGACTGGGAGCGGAGAGGGAAGTGGGGGGAAGAGAGAGGGGAGGAAAAGGGAAGTGGGGGGAAAGGGGAGGGGGAGAGGGAAGTAAGGAGAAAGGGGATGGAGGGAAGAGAGAGGGAGAGGGGAGGGGAAGGGCGAGGAGGGAGAGGGGGAGGGGGATTTGCGCGGCGTAGTACGGTACGGTGAAGGTGGGATAGGCATGTGTCTTATTTCTAAAATAATTAGCCTAAATATTTAAAAATGCTACCCAAAGACACTATTCCACGCGGACGAAGTCGCGGGCACAGCTAGTGCCTTATAAAGGTCCGGGCATGCGCAAAAATTCTAATGTGTTATGGCCCTGGCACCTATCCTTGAGAGCCAGTTCCTATTCTAGGCCTAGCGTGCTACCACCCTTGACCGCATCATCACTTACCAACAGGTGAGATAGTGGTCAAACGCTAGCCTACACAATATTTAAAAAAATGGAACGCAAACATGGAACTGAAAGTTAAGTAGAACTTTAGAACTTAACTAGGTCTTTATAAATAACATTGATGTTCCTAAAACTATTTTTAGTTTTCCGTACCTCAAAAGGTAAAAAGGAACCCTTATAAGATTATTTTCTTGTCCGTCTATCCATCTGTCTGTCTGTCTGTCTGTCTGCTGTCTGTCTGTCCGTCTGTATGTCTGTCCGTGTGTCACCACCAATTTTCTCAGAAACGGGTGGACTTAGCAAGTTGAAATTTATACCAGATATTGAAGTCTATAGTTTCTACTAGACGTATAAAAATCCAGGTCCTGAGTCAAGATCATAAAAAGATATGGGCAAATTTAGATTTTCGCGAAAACTTGTAAGTACGAAAAGTTACTTTTATTTTAAACTTTTTATATTTTTCAGAATGTTTCCGTTTCCTTGTGCTGTAAGACATTGCTTTTGACAAAAATTGACAATTCTAGGTCAACCCTGTAGGTTTTGGGTCGAAAACCTATAAGGTACTTCCCGTTGACCTAGAATCATGAAATTTGGCAAAAAGCAAGATCTTATAGCCCAAATAAAGGAAAAATTCCAAAAAATAAAAAATTTTGACAATCAACGGGTGTCCCCATACATACGTAGTTTCAACCAGTTAAGGTAGGCCTCTGAGTTATATGAGTGCTCATACAATTAAGAGGTCTAGCTTAATTGGTACTTACCGACGTTGGTACGGAAGCCTCGGTGGGCCAGTCCAACTCGACTTTGCCGATTTTACTCGTATTTCTCAAAGCCAATCGTTTGAAAGATAGACACTTCTAACTAAACTAATTTTAAAAAAAAAGCAGTTGCTTAGCTTCAAGTCAGGCGGAACATTGATATAATGTTCCTACCACCTGTAGACCAACGCCCATAAATGCAAATAAAAATATACATTGGTGCACAGCTACGATTTGAACCGGTAACCTCCCGGTTCTAGGCAAGCTATCTATCCTTTACTCTAACGGTCCGATCAAATCCGACCGTTCCATAATAATTTTTCTACAATAATTTTATCAAATAATCAAACTGGCGGTATTACTTAATTTATTTGTCGTGAGACAGCAGAATATACAACAAGCAACTCGTTGTAACTATCCGTCATTGTTCCCCGTTTGTATCCCACCACCACCACCGCCGCCGAGCCACCGCCGCACGTTCGGACGTCTCCGACTACAGTTCCGTAGTATCTCTAAATAACTAAAGCCCTTCTCGGTGAGACAGTTATAAGCTTTTTAATATTAAACTCGCGGTCGCAAACGAATTCGGAGTATTGTGCTCACCGCGGTACTTGGTAAGTAGAGCTCGGAGGGTGTTAGGGAAATGAGTTTGTATCCACTTTAAAGGAATGGGAATGGTAATGTTGGCTTTGATAACTTCAAGTATTTTCTGAATAGTTAGCCAAGAGCCTTCTATTTCACTTCGTCCTTCTGAGTTAAAACGTTCAACTGAATAGTTAGGTGTTAATTGTATATCTAGCATCAAAAGTACCTTATTAAAAATTCAAAATTTGTTTTAACAAAGTGGTTAAATATTGTGATAGTACAATACAATACAATACAATACAAAAACTCTTTATTGCAAACCAATTAGGTACATATCTATTACAAAAATCAAAAATTATGTCTATGCGGTATTACAATGGGCGGTCTTATCGCTATTAGCGATCTCTACCAGACAACCTTTGTATGGACAGAAATACAAGAAGAATAAGACGGTGGTGTACAATAATAAGTATATATATATATATATATTTATATATATACAACATTAAATGGTTGAATAATATAAATAACTCAATCAAATATACTACACATATAAAACATACTCTATATCAATACAATACATACCAATAAATAAATAATAATACATTATACTCTCAATAGTTTAAATGCTAGTTTATGTATATATGTATATATGTATATAGTTACACAAGTGAGAGATAATGAGTTTTCAACTTGTTTTTACAAATTGCTAATGATTTGTCTCTTCGTATGTACCACAAATCGACACCAATATTACAAATGTGAAGTCTAGAGTGTGACAGTTAGTATTGTTTGCTGGTGGTGGTATATTTGCCGATAGGAGCAGTAACGATGCAGAAACAATCAACAATAACATCGGGCCATCTCAAGCTTCCCTGGTGGTAAAACGTGACACATTCTTGATTGCCACCAAATTGGATAACTGTTTGCAATCCAAACACAGCGAGTAAACGTCGCGATCTAACCGCCAGACCTGACTCCGCTCTAAAATTCTACTAAACGTAGGTACGTGACTAACAGCCGGTATTAAACGCCAATACATATAAAATATATCATAAAAGACGCTAGTTGAAAGTCTTCATTGAAACTATTTAATCGAAATTTAAATATAGTGCCAGATGCCCCTACATGTGGCTTAAATTATCACCCCTTCAAACTAAAATAAACTTACACTAAGTACTTTGAAACTTCATTTTGATTTAACAGCCCCACTACGACTAACACACTATATCGTAAGTAGCTCTAGCTACTGTGTGATAAAGTTGACAATCGTGTGATTGAGTGACGGGGCCGTTTGGTGGATCATGTTAGCTCAGGTGGTCGGAACGTGACCCCGCCTTCTACATCAGAATTGATGATCGAGTGTGGCTGTGAGTGTGGTAGCCAGTAGACAACGCCACGTTGCCCTTCTAACGATAAACTATCAATTATACTTATAATTGAGATTAATCGGGGAACATTTTATTTGATTGGTACAAAGGACCTCGTAATCCATTTGAATATATAATCAATTCGACAATCTGAATAAATTAGGTTAGATCGACCTCTATTGACCAAATTCTGTCGTCAGACTTGGACTAGCTTCGCTATTTTTCCAGAAAAGCACAATTCCATTTAACTATATTGGATTGTTAGTGGGTCTGACCACGAAACCGATGGTCGTGGCTTCGAGTCCTCTACACGGGACATTTTTTTGTGTGATCTACAGATTATTGTTTCGAGTACGGGCGTAATTGTGACCGAGGAGGTGTCATAAAAAAAAGAACACAACTATGTTGTAAATTGACATAAATAAAATTATGTTTAACCGCGATAAATCCCATATGACATCCATAACTATATAGAGAACACCTGCTTGCACCTAAGTGGTAGGTGGTACGAGTTTGCAACTATTACTAAAGCTTTACCCTAACCGTCCACTTGTACACGCGCGGCGCCGCGAGTGCTCTCGCCCCATTTGGTAATTAGGCATCGGATGGCCCCCGCCCCGCGCGCACCTGTCTTTGTGCCTGCACTACTCTGTAGCCCTACGCTCTACTGTCACCACTAGACAGAGTAATGACTTAATATGATGAGATTCACGATATCGATCGTCAGAAACTACGATACCAGCTACATACGCTCTGTTACTGTTTCGCAAATTACCGTACAATTTATTTTTATGAAGATTTTTATACCGACGAAAAAAAGGAACATAGGAAATTTCAATTTGAAGAGTAAATGTTATAAAACTTTTGATAAGTTTAAATTGGATTGCTAGAAGGATTATAAGTATCAAATAATTCACAAATATTTTAGCACCAGGTAAGCTTGACAAACTTGTCACCTGATTCTAGATTCGAATAGCACACAGGGATCTAGTATATATATATACATATATATATATATATATAATATATATATATATATATAAAATATATATAAAATATATATATATATATATATATATTTTTTTTTTAAAGATTACTCGCAATGTGGGTTGCACATTACTAGTATTCTTATTAACCCCCCCAACTAAGCTAAATATGCTTGTGTCTGGAGTGGGTTTAGTGCAATGGGTGGGGTGGGGATCGAACTCACGACCTCTCGATCGCCAGTCCGACACCCTATCCATTGGGCTATTTCCGCCTTATATTATTTGAACGTGCGCGACATCTAGGACAATATTCCAAGTTCATGCTCCGCTTTATAACTCTACGATTCCATAGCATAATATTATTTATTATGTTTATTATACTTTTAAATTATAAATGTTATAACCTAAAAAGACTAAAATAATGTTAAAAAAATAATATTACGCTTCCTAGCACTATACATTTGTCCATTTACTTTTATAAGAAGCGTTCGAACATCTTGTTATACAAAAAAAACAAAAACATTGTTTTCGGGTAAAAAAAATTAGTAACTAAATTATGTAGATGACAATCCCGTGACTTTTCTTAGCCAATATCATTTCATTGTTTGTATTTTTTACCAATATCATCTGGAGACAACAATATTGTCGTGTGCTCATACAATGTCAACCCTAACAAAGCCGCCGAAGCCATGATTGAGTGGACGTTATTGTTCTATCTCCGCGTCAACCGAGTCGTGCCATTGATCAACAGCTTGGAGACCTTAGACAGACATTTTCTATGGAATCTATATCTAGGTAACTTAAGCTATGTTTGCACAAGGGTTGTTTGAATGGCACATAGGACTTTGAAATCACAAGCTTCTTAATAAATTATATATTTTTGAAATATTTGTAAGACATTCCTAAGCTTTTTACTTCATAAAGAGAATCGAATAATATTTACATTGAAAATTGTAATTTAAAGGATAATTTAGCTTTGTATAACTATGGCTGTCACTTTGAATTAGTATGCATTTCTTTATGTAGGTGTATTTAAGGAGGTACAATAAAATGTAAACCTTGGATCTTGAAGATAATAAAATTTTATTTGTCAATCATGTAATAATTAAGATAGTTTAAAAACTAAAACAACCGACTTCAATGCCCCGCGAGTCAATTTCCGTAGCAAGTTTGAGACGTTTATCGTCATATCTCTGGAGATTTTAAGTATATTTATAATCTATATATATTATAAGTATATCAGATCTTATATCTTATGAAATATCTTATCATATATCAAATCTTATCTTATGAAATTTCAATTGGACCACCTCAAAAATGTACTACGCTACTGATTACAAAAAAAAACCATTCGAATCACACAAAAAAAATAGAAAAAGAAAACATACATATGAATTGAGAACCGCCTTCTGAACCCAAAATGGCTCAGTTTTTATAGTTTATAGGGCGAATGTAAGTAAAACAAAACGTGTTTCGGTATTCGGTAGCGGGTTTGTAATAGAAACTAGCTCACAGACGCACAGATAACAATATGTGTATAGCTAAAATATGTATACAAGTATATCTATGATTAGACCAGTGGACTGTATCTTCTTAATTTATTAACAGGCTTCGCTAGTATAACACATAGTGACTAATTTAGATAATTACAAATATGTACGTTATTTATGTATGTAATCTATTTAGTATATTGAATTATGATATTTTAATCTGTATGTAGGCATGTAGGTTTATAACAAAAAACAATATGAAATACCTAACATACCGCCCACCAAAAAACACAAGTTTTTTCTCAAAATTACAAGAATGTGTTAAGTTGAACTCTGAATTACAAATTACTTACTTCAAAACACTTAAATACATCATTTTACAGTGATCTAAGTCTATGAACTAAATCACTCTGTTACTAAAAGAATACATTAATTTTAGGCACCAAATATCAATACTAAATGTTACCTGTCCGTATGGCACTTAAGGGTTAACAACAAATCATTACTGCAATATAAAATTAACTTATCTACCTACAGACAGCTTGAAAAATCTACTACTTTAAGTATGCCTACAGCTTGATTCCAAGAACTGTCAGACACAGTGCCGCATTAAGGAACAAGTTAAATGCATACAAGAATATTACATTATAAACTATGCAATTTTGACAACATTTTCATACTTTTAAATCGAATTATCTTAATATTATAACGTTAATATTTAGGTACATATTTTAACAAGTTTGTGTTTCACTACTATACTATATAATAATATACTATGTTAAACTTATTTAACTAAAACATTGTATTATTACATGTTTTAATATTTTACAATTTGTTTGTGGTTTACTTAAACATGTTAAATGAATTTGTTGTACTTACTCTCACTGACACATGTGATATTTTTATCTTATACATTATATTAATTAGGTATCTATCTTAAATATATAATTTTCATTTTGTTAACATTTTATTCGTCATTTATAGGAAGCTGACACAATCTTGACACAGAGCGTTGTATAATTTTACCGCGACACTTTAAACTGTACACCCTGCAGACATCATCGTTTCCTACATGTTTCTGTGTGATACGACCCATTGACCACTTACCAGGGGGAAGATTTTCTTCTTTGACCAAAACTACATCACCGATACTGAACTCGGGTCTGCGACGTTGCCATTTTGGCCTCTCCTGCAGTCTCGTGAGATACTCCCTTTGCCAACGTTTCCAAAAATGTTGAACCAACCTTTGACTGTGTTGCCATCTCGACAACCTATTGACGGCAATGTCGCACAAGTTTGGTTCGGGAACAATGACTGGAGCTTCACCTATTAAAAAATGACCGGGTGTTAATACTTCTATAACATCAGGATCGTCGTTGTCTGTTGGACAAAGCGGCCTTGAATTCAAGCACGCTTCTATCTGACACAAAACAGTAGAGAACTCCTCAAATGTTAAATTAGTGTCTAAAATCCTCTTCAAATGATATTTTGTCGACTTCACTCCACTCTCCCAAAGGCCACCAAAATTGGGGCTATATGGCGGAATAAAATGCCACTGAGTTCCGTCCTCGGACAAAAGAGACTGTAGATGACCAGGCATGTCCATGTTGGCTTGGCTCCATAGCTGCGCCAACTCTTTGTTTGCACCTACGAAATTTGTAGCATTGTCACTCCATAAATGGGCGCATTTTCCTCTGCGTGACACAAATCTTTTGAATGCGTTCATAAATGCCTCTGAAGTGAGGTCACCCACGAGCTCCAAGTGAATGGCCTTTGTGGCCATACATATAAAAATTGAAATGTATGCCTTATGACACTTAGCGCCACGACTTCGGGACATCAATACTGGCACCGGACCGCAAAAATCAACACCAGAGTGCAAAAATGGACGTGCTGGTGTTACGCGGACCTCAGGTAAGTCACCCATAATCTGTTCTCTGTTCACAGCTCTTTGTTTTGCACATATTAGGCATTTGTGTATGTGTGACTTAACAGCACTCTTTATTTTCAGGATCCAGTATCGAGATCTCAGGTAAGTCGAGGTAAGTTGAACACCACCATGCAAAGTCCTTTTATGTGCATCATCTATAAGCAGAGAGATCAAATCATTATTATGTCCAATAATGATTGGATGCTTTTCATTTTCAGGAATGTTTGCGTTTCGGAGACGTCCGCCCACCATGAGGATATTCCTTGAGCTTAGGATGGGATTCAGCGTCTTCAATCTACTTTTTCTACTTATTTCTTTATTTTGTTTTAAATTCATTATTTCCTCTTCAAACTCTTCTTTTTGTATTCTTTTGATTAAAATTTCTAATGCTTCATCTAATTCTTGAGTAGTTATTGGCTTAGCTTCTTCGTCCTTTTGCCTTTTGTAGTTTAGAAATCTTTTTGCATATACTATCACTTGTTGTAACTCTATTAATGAATGAAATTCTTTCAGGTGGATTTTCTTTTCTTCGGGATCATCGACAAAGGTATGTAAACATCTTTTTCTTTCTAACTCCGTTTGTTCTATGTTTGCTTTGTCTAATGGAATCTCTTTTGTTTTCAGCCATGCGGGGCCGTACCACCACATCTCATCATGTACCAGCGCTGCAGCTGTCAAACCTCTTGTTGCCTTATCTGCTGGATTGTCTTCGGATGATACATGATACCATCTACTGCTTCCGATGTTTTCCAGGATCTCCCCAACTCGGTTGCTCACGAAAACATTCCATCGTCCAGGATCTCCTTGAAGCCAGGACAGCACCACTGTTGAGTCAGTCCAAGCAGATATATTTTCTTCAGGTATTCTGGTTGCTTCTCTTATTTGCTTCAGTAGCCTCGATAACAGCACAGCACCACACAGCTCTAACCGAGGTATTGACACAGGTTTTACAGGTGCGACTCTGGTCTTCGCAGCTATGATGCCGGTCTTGATTTCTCCATCTTCTGTTTCAACTCTCATATACGCTGTGGCAGCGAACGCCTTCTCTGAGGCATCGCTGTAGCCTCGCTCGATCGCTGTAAAATTGTTGTCTTCTTTATATTTATTTGTGTTGTCCATAGCCATCTGCTTATGTTTATTTCATTAAGATTTTCAAACCCTTGTCTTAAACTAATCCATTCTTCTTTCAGGTCCCAGTCTACTTCTTCGTCCCAATCAACACCTCTTGTCCATAATTTTTGCATTAATATTTTTGCAGGTATCAATGCAGGAGCCAACCAGCCCAGAGGATCAAACAACTTTTGAATTTCAGAGAGTATTGTTCTCTTTGTAGTTGTTTTAGTTGGTGGTGGTTGATCGAAATGGTATTGGAACGTATCTTGGCCAATATTCCATGATAAGCCAAGTGTCTTGACCATACCATTGAGTTTCATATCTAAATGAACTTGCGTACTCCTTTCGCAGGGTTGAAATTGCTGCAGAAACTCTGAATTGTTAGAGGCCCACTTCTGTAAAGTAAATCCTCCCTTCCCGAGAATGGTTTTGACATCACATGCGACTGAGATGGCTGATCCTACGCAGTCATGACCTGACATCAAGTCATCCATGAAGAAATCTTCTTTAATCATACGTACTGCATCAGGTTGATTCACCCCTTCATCTTCCGCCATCTGATGCAGTGTCCTGACTGCGAGATATGGTGCTGAAGCTGTCCCGAATGTCACTCGCAAAAGTCGATAGTCACGAACTTCTTGTTGGATGTCGTCACGCCATACAATGCGTTGGTAGTCTGTGTCTTCTCTGTTAACTAAAATTTGTCGGTACATCTTTTGGATGTCAGCGACGAAACAGACCTTCTTCATTCTCCATCTCATAATAAGATTTCTTAAATCTTCTTGAATCTGTGGTCCTACCAATAACTCATCGTTTAATGAAATATTGTTTCTTCCTTTACAAGAAGCATCAAACACTACTCTTGTTTGTGAAGTCTCCTTATCTTTTCTTATAACAGCGTGATGCGGTAGGTATACAGATGGCATGTTTCTCTCATTCTCTGGAACTTCTTCCATATGATTCATGTCTATGTATTCATGAATGACCTTCACATAATCTCCTTTCATTTCTAGATGTCTTTCAAATCGTCTCTCGAGTTGTTGTAGCCTTTTCAAGGCTATATCTCTTGTTTCTCCTTCAACTGAGAGTGGTTGTGGTGTTTTGAAAGGTAGCTTGACAATATATCTTCCTTCATCGTCTCTGGAATGTGTATCTGTAAAGATCTTCTCACAGAGTTTTTCCTCTGCTGTGTACGCTCTTTTCTCTGAAGACTCCAACTCCCACATGCTCTTCAGCATATTATCCAGATCCGCATGAATGTGTAACGTGGTCAATTCCTCTTGACTACTTTCTCCCGAATCTCCAAATAAAATCCATCCTAACCTTGTTTGTTGTGCGCTTGGTGAATTAGGAGGACCTGGAATGACACCACTTTTCAAAATTCGACTATATACCTTGGCACTTAGCAGCATGTCGACTCTCCCTGGTTGATTGAAACTCGGGTCTGCCAGTTGGAGACCTTCGATATGTTGCCAAGTGCTTGACTTGATTGGTTGTTTTGGCAAAAATGTGGTGAGTTTGCCTGAAATAACATAAGCGACAACCTTGAGGCTAAAATCCTCTTCATACCTCGACAAAACCTCAAAAGATGTCACATGACTCACCGTTGCCCTAGATGACCCACTACCAAAAACATGACCATTGACAGGTACCTTGTTTGAATTTAATAATTGAGCTGCTCTTTCACTAATTAATGTTACCTGAGCCCCTGAATCTAAAATAGCACGCAATATTGTTACGTTCCCTAGTTCGTCCCTGACCGGTACCAATGCAGTTGCCAATAGGCCAGGTGAATCGACCATTGTGAAAAATGACGATAATGCAGCTTGTAAACCAAGACTAGGTTGCACTTCATCTTCCTTCTTCTTCTTCTCTTCTACATTTGTGGGTAATGAAACTTCTGTGTTATGTGATTTTTGTATGTTACAAGATGTTTCCTGTGAGTAAATATGTAAAAGAGAATGATGTCTCCTACCACAAATTTTACATGATGATTTTTGTCGGCAGAAGTGTACAGGGTGCCCGGGTAATAAACAATTAAAACATAATTTTTTACCTTTAACAAATTCGCTCCTATCTGAATGTGCCAACTTACCAAACTGTTTGCAGTGAAATAATGCATGCTTATCAGAACATAATAAACAAGACAAAGACTTACTAAACTTATCATTGTACGTGGGGGAAGGGGGGGACGATGCTGCACTCGTATGAAAGATCTTCTCTCGAACATTTCTAGGGGCTGTCGGTGAGGTTAACTCCAGGGTCTGGATACGATTCTCCAGAAACGTCGTGAGATTGTGTAGTGTAGGTAACTCAGTGCCAAACGTCCTGCTTACATGATCTTCCCAGTCCCGGTGGGTGTCCTGGTCCAGCCTCTGGGCCACAAGGTATATCACAATGGGATCCCAGTTGTCTGTTGTAATATCTTGATTTTTCAATCCCGTCAAGCATTCTCTTGTTGTGTCTATTACTTGTTTAAGTTGACTTGACGACTGACTGGTAAGCTTCTTTTGTTGAATAAGTCGTTTGAGTATAGAACTCACCACTAGTCTCTTGTGACTATATCTCGCCTTCAAACATTCCCAAGCTGGTTTGTAGTTATCAGCCGTGACTTGGTAAAATTTCAAGGTCGCAGCGGCTTCGCCTGAGAGACAGGACTTTAGGTACTGCAATCTTTGTACATTTGTAAGTTTATTGTTGACTTCGATGAGAGACGTAAAAATATCGCTGAAATTTTGCCATTCTTCGTACGACCCAGAAAACTTAGGTAATTCAATTCGGGGCAAATTAATTTCAACCTTGCAAGAATGTGATGGTTTGTCTTGGTTAGACGGTTGGAAAGCCGGTTGGGTGACATCGGTCGAATGTTCTTCTATAAAATCCAACATATCTGTTCTTAGATTGAGATACAGATCTTCAACTGTGTCGAAAAAATTAGAATCCAACAAGGCTGCACGCTGATCACGTGAGGTTATGTTCCGTAATGTCGCGTAGTATTTTCCAAATTGCACCCAGTAGTCATCGATGCATTGTAACCGTACTTTGGTATATGTTACAGTCTTCCTCTCCTTAGAGCACTTTTTGAAATTGCTCTGGGCCCTTTTTATGTTGTTGTAAATATCTTCTAGCTGAGATTTCAACGAAATATCTTGGTTTGCAACCAAACTCTCAGCGGCGCCGGTAGCCATTTTATAAATGCAAAATGGAGCACGTCGTGCACGACTTCGACTTCAGAATAGAACTGTGGAATTTTGTATTTCGTTCGATAATGCACAACACGATGTCCAAGGAAGTGTTATTTCAGTATTTCTTTCACGATCCGTCACGATAAGGACCAAATGAACCCAAAATGGCTCAGTTTTTATAGTTTATAGGGCGAATGTAAGTAAAACAAAACGTGTTTCGGTATTCGGTAGCGGGTTTGTAATAGAAACTAGCTCACAGACGCACAGATAACAATATGTGTATAGCTAAAATATGTATACAAGTATATCTATGATTAGACCAGTGGACTGTATCTTCTTAATTTATTAACAGGCTTCGCTAGTATAACACATAGTGACTAATTTAGATAATTACAAATATGTACGTTATTTATGTATGTAATCTATTTAGTATATTGAATTATGATATTTTAATCTGTATGTAGGCATGTAGGTTTATAACAAAAAACAATATGAAATACCTAACACCTTCTTTTTTGGAAGTCAAAGTGAAAACTCCACCACAATTTTTTCACAAATATATATTTTTTTTTATTAAAAGCTTTCAGCAATGTGTGTTGCACATTAGTAGTAGTCTTGTTAAGCCCTCTAACTAAGCTAAATATGCTTGTGTCTGGAGTGGCTTCACGTCAATAATGTTATGAATGGGAATCGAACTCAAGATCTCACGCTCCCCAGACCGACGCCTTAGCCATTGAGCTATTGCCGCTTCTGTATGAATTGAGCTTGAAAGTTGACTATTCTAAAAGTGATGTGAACTTACCGCAGAGCAGTAGAACCAGCGTGATAGACAACATGGTGACCCTTGTGCTGCAAACAAACAAACAAACAAACTGTGAACTTGTGTCTCACTGGACCATACACTGTACAAACAGACACACTTAGAAAAACTGCTGCCGATGTGGGTGTTGATATACTGTCTGGAAGAAGGAACATAATAAGTAGTTTCTTTAAGTGTTAATACTTTAAATACTTTATTTTGGTGTACATTATTATATTATACAAGGAGTAACGGAGTCGGAGTAACGACAAAACAATCAAGGAAATATCCGTGAATTCAGGAAAGCGATTGAATGAATATTACAACATGAATTTGTCAATTTTTAATTTTAAACAATTCTATATATTTTTTAATGAATTTTGTATTTGTATCTTTGAATTTTTATTACCCCATAGATTTTACTTGTTTGTTTGACCACGCATGCAGTCTGCATCTATAATTGCGATGGCATTAACCACTTACTACCTTACTGTGTTTATATAAATTTACTCTTTCTGATGTACATCGTGTTGATGCTCATTAAATAAAATAAAATAAATACAATTTACTGCTGGAATGCGGAATTCGGATTATATAAATACTATATAAAGTGGTGTATCAGCCTTTGGAATTGGAGTAATTGAAAGAACTTGGATTTCAATTTGAAGGGTAAAAAAAATAGTTACAGACCTAATGTAGGAGTAATAGCTCTTCGCCGAGTAATCAAAATAATTTCACTAATAGACAACCAGACATTGGCTGTCTGTTGGAAGATTTTTGCTCCAATCACATATACCTACCAACATAATGATAATAATATTGAATAAAGAATGAATAGAAGGTCCCTTGCTAGTTCTTTTCTTCAACTAAAAATTGTTATTTAATAAATACAAGTATTAAACACTACCTTAACATATCTGTTTTTAGCAAACGTAGAGTACGTTGACTTAAAGCAGATATATTAAGGAAGAAGAAGAAGGGAAGCTCAATTGACCTTGATTGCGAGTAGTTTAGCAGCTTACGATGAAAAGCATTTGCTTCAACCGAAAATATTGTTTTCGAAAGCTTTTTAAGTAGCTCACAAGTATTTATTTTTATCCTTTTACGAAAAATTAGGAACGTTTTGTCTTCGAATATTTATTTAGGATGTCCTTCTCGGGGACCTCTTTGCGTTTAATTGGTTTTCTAAAAGCCTATTCCTATTTATTCTTTGACAGCTGTATTATGCTTCTCGTGAGATTTGCGCTTATAAATGTAACTCTGTTTAAATGTACACTAGTTCAAGTTTTAAATTATTTGTAATGTTTTTAGATTTAAAAACGGGAATTTAACGTGACTTACGCGATGTCGATATAGCGATCGACATATGTTTTGGCCTCATCCGGAGGCCTTCTTCAGGATCTTGAGTGCGGGACGCTCGCCGACGCGTTCAACCTCGCACTGCGGGCCGCTGCTCGTGCAGCGCGGGCGGACGGAGCGGGCGGCGGTGGCGGCGGTGGTGGTGTTGGTGGGGGGTGATGATGCGGTGTACATAGTGGAGGCGCGGGATTAGGTTGGAGGGCTTCGTCTTCATCACTGCTGTTTACTTCAGACGAAACCTCATCCAACCGGCAGACGGAACTCAAGGTGTCCTCCTCACTGTTTTTTAAACTTATAGATTTAAAAACGGGAATTTAACGTGACTTACGCGATGTCGATATAGCGATCGACATATGTTTCGGCCTCATCCGTCCTGTCCTCCTCAATGTTGCCACTGGTGACGTGCTTTCCATGAAGAACGGTTTTCCACGTATTTGACAGGTACTTACACGTACAGAGGGTGGTACCTGTCAAATACGTGGAAAACCGTTCTTCATGGAAAGCACGTCACCAGTGGCAACATTGAGGAGGACAGGACGGATGAGGCCGAAACATATGTCGATCGCTATATCGACATCGCGTAAGTCACGTTAAATTCCCGTTTTTAAATCTATAAGTTTAAAATGAACGTGAGTTTTTATAATAATATTTGTAATGTATTTGAATTTGTATTTGTATTATGACACTACTATTGTAATGCCATGTTTACGTACAATACTAAAATCTAAGTCATACATCACAATTTAAAGACCTTGCATTAACGAATCTATAAAAATACTAGCTGATTCCCTACGACTTTGTACACATAAACCAAGAATTTAGTAGCCTATGTTCATCCTCGTGGTTTACAATATCTCCTAGTAAATTTCAGTAAAATCGGATCATATGTGTAGGTGTGATTAGGTAACAAATAGACAGAGTTACAGAATTACCAACGTTTTTATAATATTGGTATGGAAGTTTGTATTTATATTAAAAAAATACCAATTGTCGAAGAGGTATTATTAGTAAAATGTTAGCCTTAAATTGTCAAGTATAGCATACATTAGGTGAAATGTTAAAATATTCGCGTCTCGAGCGCAATCGTGCGGAGTGGCCGTACGTCAGCGGGCGACGTCGCGCCGTACATCTCCGATGTCGTGCGACTCATGGAAACAAGTCGCGTGTTGCCTGGGGCCCGGCGTGCTTGCCTACATCTTACATTGCCTAGCTCCAACTATTAGCAGTTTGAAATTAAAAGATTTCTGCGACTTGGCCAATTCTGTTACATCAAAGAACCAGTGAATCAATTGGTGAAAAATATTAAGTACTAAATGTAATTATTGTTGTGAGTCACGGACACACAATCCACAATCTTCCATTAACACCACCCGCGGATCCCGTGTAGCGTTACGTTATGGTTAATTTAGAGACAAGGGTGACGTTTGATCTTTTTTTCATGCCCGAGTACTGCTCCTTGAACTTTAAGTACTCTCTGTAAATTAAGTACATAATAATAGCAAACAAGCTTTCAGTTATGAAAAGGGTTTGTGGTGAAATAAATAGGTAAAACAAAAGGAAAATGTGAACAAAAACACAATGTTTGCCCATATACAAACTTTACTGTTTATAATTCAGTAACGGATTGTTTCGGCGATTCCATGTCTTAGTATTGTTCTGATGAAAATAATTTTCTATTAGTAGAACAAATCTAAACCTTTTGGAACAGGCCCCGTAATATAAATATTACAAACAAAAGCTAATAACAAGTCGAGTGGATGGCAGCGAGCAGCAATTTAATAAACTCGCGAACTTTGACTTACATTATAAGGATACGGATGTTAAACGTTTTACTCGTCACCGAAAAGCAACACTTAAGGTAATTTATTTTTGTGATGATTAACAATATTAAGTTCTACTAAAGTAAGTAACATTGGCAATTTGTGTATCAAGTGAACTTGTTTCACAAATTGCCAATGTTCGGATCTCGTATCACATCATGTTCGGATCTCGTATCACATCATTTTTGATTTGAGTCAAATTCTGATACATAAATTCGATATCAATAATTCGATATTAATAATCAAAAATTTATTAGTTTTGATGTATTTTAAGTAATTATTATTAATTATAATTTAGGAGTAGTTTATATTGTATACATAGTTATTTACAGTTTAGGTAGGCGCTTGAACATTATTTTGGTTTGTTATTATCATTAAGGCAATAGAAATTTCTTATTTGAATTAGTTAAAATATTGTCATTAACTCATTATATTTAAGTAATTGTACCTATATGAGTCAAAGTTAATCGAAATATTTTTTTTATTTTTTATATAGTTAATATATTGACCATCATTTATAATGTAAGCGACTGATTCACAATGGATTTAACCAAACTCAGATAAGGTTACTAAAGTAAATCGTCATTTGTTTTAAGTGTTGTTTTATTTAATTTAATTTAAAGAAAAAATAAACCTCACATTTTTTTACCGACTTAAAAAACAGGACATAATTCAATTCGAGCGTATATATAAATATATTTTTTTAGGGTTCCGTTCCTCAAAAGGTAAAAAGGGAACCCTTACAAGAACACTTTCTTGTCCGTTTGCCTGTCTGTCTGTCAAATCAGTTTAATTCGGATCATGATATGTACTGTGATCGGTATGCGTTTCTTTAAGTTTTGTTTAACTATTTCATTTTTTTTTAATATATAAAAACGAAAAGTGCCCCGCGGCTTCGCCCGCGTTTTAAACTTCTTTTATTTAAACTTATAACATTTATATTGTAAAAACCTTTCTATCATTAAGAGACATCAAAAAATTATTAGCCAAATAGGTTCATCCATTTTCAATTTATCACGTGACTACGAGAAAAAGGGATTCATATTTATAAAACGCGAAAACCCATATTGATTTTCAGAATTTATTACCTACCCCATTTCGAAAAATATTGCAACAAGTATTTACTTAATTATTTTCAGAAGTACTTAAGTAAAGTTTTGAATAAAACAGACTATCTCATCTTGTTTTGCCATACAAAATTTTAATCCCCACTTCATCCCCTTAAAGGGTGAATTATGAAAAATCCTTTCTTAACGGATACCTACGTCAAAACAACTATCTGCATGCCAAATTTCAGCGCGATACGAAACAATATTGATTTCAGACTTTATTACCCCATTTCACCTTCTTGGGGTGGAATTTTGAAAAAACCTGAGACACGTATTTACTTATCTATATACTAAAGTACTTGTGTGAAGTTACAAAAAAATACTATCTAATCTTGTTTCTCCGTACAAACTTTGAACCCCCATTACATCCCCTTAAGGGGTGAATTTTAGAAAATAATTTCTCAGTGGGAATTAACGTCGTAATAACTATCTGCATGCCAAATTTCAGCGCAATCCAATACAATATTGATTTTTCATTTACAATATTTTTTTTCAGATTTTGTTTATCTATTTCACCCTCCTAGGGGTAGAATTGCAAAAAAGCCCCGCGTGTTTACTTATTGTTTTATTAAAGCACTTATGTGAAGTTTCGAACAGAAAATACTATCTTATCTTGTTTCTCCATACAAACTTTGAACCCCCATTTCATCCCCTTAATGAACAATATTGGTTTTCAGACTTTATTACACCATTTCACCCTTTTAGGGGTGGAATTTTGAAGAAGCCTGAAACACGTATTTACTTATTTTTTTACTGAAGCACTTGTGTGAAGTTTCAAATAGAAAATACTATGTAATCTTGTTTCTCCATACAAACTTTGAACCTCCATTTCATCCCTTAAAAGGGTGAATTTTGGAAAATCCTTTCTTAGAACACTTTTACGTACTAAGACAAATATACTCTACAAATTTCAAGTCTATACGTCCAGCGGTTTAGGCTGTGCGTTGTCTGTCAGTCAGTCAGTCAGTCAGTCAGTATGTCAGGACAAAGATTCTTCTAGTATTTGATAGAAGATAAATTGTCTGAAGTTATGAAACACACAGTTACGTGTGTGGTTGGCAATCCTACTCTAATATTTTCTTAATAGTCTGACGTAAACGATTGAATGTCAGCTGAATGGTTCATTACTTTTGTGTTTTTTTTAATTTAAAGAGTTAAATTCTGCTATTGATATGTTCACTTGAAAATGTCATATGATTTATTTTATGATTTATGATTTTGACGTGTATATGTGCGTATATTAAAACTGAATAAATGCTTTGATTGTTGATTCTTGTCCGTCTGTCTGTCTGTCCGCGTGTCACCACCGATTTTCTCAGGAACGGATGGACCTAGCAAGTTGAAATGTATACCAGATACTGAAATGTATAGTCCCTATTAGGTGTGTAAACATCAAGGTCCTGAGTCAAGACTATTAAAAAATATGGGCAAATTGACTCTTTCGAAAAAACTTGTAAAAACCAAAAAAATGTTTTATATGCGTTCTCGGATAACTTCGTTGTTTATAAACCGATTTTGATGATTATTTTTTTGTTAGAAAGAAAATATTTCAAGGTTGGTACCATTGAAATTTCATCGAGATTTGATATATCTCCAGAGATATGGAGATAAGCACCTCAAATTTGGTACTGAAAATTAATAGCGCGGAATTTGAAGTCTGTTCTTTTAGTTTTTTAAACGATCTTATTGACGTTTCCAATTATTTACTCTTGAGTAAATCTTGTCCAAGTCTGGTCAAATCCGCACTAAATGGAGTAAGCAAGTTACAACTAGCCTCCTCAACTATCTTCAGTACCCTAGGATTAAGGATTAACTATTTATCACTGGCTTAAAAGGTTCCCAGTGGTACTTGCGTTAGAGATATTTAAAGCAATGTCACGGAAATAGATAAATCATAAATTATAATAATGTTGTAACGTGTAGTCTCCTCCATCGCAATGTATAACTCAGCGGCGGAATGTTATAAGTAATTGTAGGCCAGTGGCGGACAGCTCCCGCGATTTATCTCCGCTTTTGTTTCAAACTCATTTAAATCAAGCGCTGAAATGATCTTATTACATTTGACTAGCTCGCGTGAGGGACTTTGCTTGCCGTCATTCAACATATTCGACCAATTTCATATGGATAAGTTCAAATTTTAAAAAATCATAGTTTTCTTTAAATATTATTGTGTATGCTTTCTCAAGGTAAACAAATGAGCTTTGACAAGGGTTATACAATGTTTCTATATCTTTTACTGTCGAAACGTCGAGTTAAATAAAAGCGCGATAAGTCCCGTATATTATGTTTGTTGTAATTTTTGGATTTGTTATTGTCCTTTTTCTATTTTATTTAACTTTTAATACTTATATATAGCAAGTACATAAAATACAATACATTCTTCTTCACTTATTTAAAATTAAAAAAAAAAAAAAAATATACTCGTACTTTATATGGCAAATTTAAAATAGCTTATCTAATTTAAAAAAAAAGTGTAATAGGTATTTATTTTAATTCTATAATAATAGGTCTATAAGTAAATGTGAAGTTCCTTACCACAAGCTCTGAGAAGTGATAAGTTACGTCCTCGACTTCGATATTCAAGTTCCTAAAACAAACATTGTTTTGCACAACTTTAAACAATTCCGAACAAAAAGTTGACGCGAACTTCCCGAGCGGAGAGGCGCTACGCCGTAGTCGACCGCGCTCGTAGACCGCTACGACACGAGTGCTGGCGTAGCGTCCTGTCACGGCACAGCCCAAATAATTTCTCTCACAGAGCGATATTGTCACGCGTCACGATTGACCATCTGATATTAAATTGTACGTTGCTTCGTTAGTTTATAAGTTTATTAGCGGCAGTGACTCTGATTACAACTACCATTATTGTTGCTTATTGCTAAATTGACAACAACAATAACAATACATTAAACTGGAATGCGATACATTTATTTTATTTCTTGCTGTACAATGTACATTATAGATTTTTAGGTCAGCGGTACGATTTTTGAGTTTTGTATAATAATTATATGCAGCTGCTGATATATTTTACCCCGTTCTTTATTTCATCCAACAATTGTTATTATTTGATAGACTTGTCAATCTTTACTTAATATTATATTTTCAGATCGTTTAAAAAGCTATTACTACTAGTTATAGTTGTAAATTAATATTAATTATGTTGATGTTTTATTTAAGTACATATTAAAATAAGATACTTATGAATATGATATACCTAATATATTTTTAATACAAACTTACGATATAAATGTCACCCGTGCTTGATAGAAATAAATGGAATAGTCCTGCTGTAATCGTCACTTGAGATCTAGTGTTTTTAATTATATCTAAATTAAGGATACTTTAATCAGGTTTTTTTTTTTTGTTTGTGCATCCTGTACAATCGTGGCAATAGAAAGGCAGTCAACCTATAAAAATCTCTGTTGGTCCTACAAGATCCAATAACTTGTAACAGATAGTGACAACACAAACGTTTGTGAGTTCCCCAGATCGCCGCTTTCGGCTGCAGCTATGCGCAGGTGGTCGACCAATAAAATTAATCGTGAATCGTCCGCAGACAGGCTCGTGGGACCATGTACCGTGCACCGTGCACCGTGCACCGTGCACCGTGCTCTGTTCACAGAATGCTGGGACAAGTTCAAAGTGCAGTAGATACTCTGCATTAAGGATCGTGACGCAGTCTTGATTGTCTCTTGTTTCTGATGTTCGAATAAATAGCAATTTATTTGCTACCTATATAAACATTGTAGTGTCTACCGATTTAGGATTTTGTTTGAGAGCTTATGCTTTCTGTTTGGTCCCATTGCAATAGGGAATATGCATGTTTTTTTAATATTTTTATTTCACTCATTACATCCATATAACATAATAAAAAAATAAAATACTGCTGGAATTAGTCTAATTATTTTTTTAAATAAACATTTAAATATACAAATAAATTTGAGCAGTTTAAACGCCATCATTTCCCGGGCTCTTTGGTAGTGCATTGTGACGTCACGCACTTACGTCAGACACGCTTCTTGAAGCAAACTAGCTTTTTTTTCTTTAACTAAGACTCCGCGCGATTATTGTATTTAGCCAATGGCATGTTTTTATTAAATTATACAGTTTCTCTAATCTCGTACTCATTTTTATCTATTTTAAATGGTTAGTAATATACATTTTTGCACAATAATACGCGGCAAACACAATATTTGTAAATAAATACAATAAGACCACACCATACATTTATTTTTATGTTCTCGCGCTCAATGTTTCTATAACGTGGAGTAGTGCATAATGACGTCAACTTTCGATTCGACCAAAAGTAATCTTTTTTACAAACTTAAATTTCCCTCGCTGAAATTGCATTTTTAATTTATTATTTTAAGCAAATAAAATGGAATTAAATAATAAAAAGGTTTTACATATAACTCCAGGACAACAAAGAAACGAAAAAAAATATTTCCAACTAGCAGCCCGCCCCGGCTTCGCACGGGTAGAACATATATGCCTACAAAATTTGCATCAGTTTGTTGCATCGAATATAAAATATTAACATATTTAACAATCATCGTCATATTTCATCCAATTTACACAAAACCTTAACGAATTATGCACCTAAACCTTCCTCATAAACACTCTGGCTATTGGTGAAAACCGCATGATATTCCGTTCAGTAGCTATTGAGATTATTGCGAACAGACAGACAGACGCAGTGATGAACTTTGTTTTATAATACTTACGTAGTGATATTGGACGGCCCTTTGGCGTAAAGGATAGTTACCCTGATTCTGACCCGACGGTCGATGGTTCTAATCCTAGCTATATACGAGTACCAATGAAAGTTTTATGTGCATTCATGAATCATGACTTTTCGTACAGTGGTAGTGGGATCATTAAATCTACCAAAAAGTAGCTTACCACCAAGCAGAACATCTGCCGCCGTAACCTTACGGCGTTCCCCGATGCAAAATGTAGGGGTAATATACGTTTAACGTGTGTATCTGTGTGTCTGTCTGTAGCATCTTAGCACCTAACCGGATGAACCGATTTTGTTTTTATTATTGATAGTTTTTTTTGTTTGATAGATGTCTTCATCGAGTGTTTTCTTAGCTTTGATTCATGGAAATTCGTTCACTCGTTATAAAACTTTTCTAGTTAACTTAACTTTTTTCTAGTTAATTGCGCTATGAAATCAACTTTCATAGGTCTGATCAATTCGAAAATCTTCTTCTTCAACGATATTGTAAGAACATGGAAGCATTGACCTGATGCTGGGACATCTCCTGGACTCTACAGAATACTCAAATCTTCACCAACTTACAGCTCAGATTTTAAATGTCGTGTTTAGAGTCATTGGAAACAGCTATTATACATAGATCAGTCGGGGTGGTTTCAAATATTATATTATTATATATATACATGAATATTATTTTATATTAATACAATAGATCATATTATTATACTATATTGACTTCAAATTGATTGTGATCGGTGGGGATCTACAGAAAAGCTAAGCCTATCATAATATTTTCGTAGTAACTATGACCTAATCTGTGGTTTCACTGCAAATATTTTATTAATTTTGCAATGCGTGTTTCTGAAATTCGTTATATCTTCTAGAGTTTTCATTTGAATTATATACTGTAAAGGATAATTTTAATATATAATATATGGCCAAGCTAATTAACGTAAGTATTTGGATAAGGATTAATACTATATACTTGAAAATAGCCTTGGAAGTTACGTAATATTTATTAACAAAAATTTTAAGATTAAAATGGTTACTGTGAGTCAACCTTAAGAGATAGACATATGCTGTCGCGGACTTTTTTGTAGGTCTTATTAAGTTGTACAACTCTTGCATAAAAAATATTCTGCTATCTATTTTCAATTAAGCAGCGTTCGTAAGAAACGTGTTTTTTCGACCGTTTATTTGCCGTCTTAGGTTGCAAATTAGGTCTCCACGAATGTACCTTTGATTTAAACGGGATAATATATAGCCTATTTTCATTTCAAAAGTCCATTCTATGTATTAGTGAAATAATTTTCTTAAATCGGTTCAGTAGTTTTTGAGCCAAATCTTTACAAACATACAAAAATACAAAAATACAAATGTTCTCTTTTTATAATAATTAGTATAGATAAATCTGAGCTTCATGCATATTCCCTATTTTATCGAGATTTGATGAATATGTCCAGAGATATGGAAAACTTGGCACTGAAAATAACTAGCGCGACATTGAAGTCCGTTTTCTTCGTTTTGTAAACGATCTTAAAATATTTGATCGTAGCAACCATCACAACAATAATTCGAGAAGTAAAAGAGCTGTAAGAATCCAGCAGTGTTGTTACCTGTGTACAGCGGTAGTTTGGCTCCGACCGGCTCTGCTAGTCGTTATCAGGCGAGTGCAGCGCGCCGCCGAGCGCCGAGCGCCGCGCGCCTCGTAGCCCACATGGCCGAGATACCACAACTTTCAACAATTTATTTTTGTACCCAGACGATTTGCGCGCCAATTCCCGTCTGATACAATTGTTGGTGGATTATAGCTTTTTCACGAATAAGTGGGTACATTACGTAACTGGTCCGTTTAGGGATATTTTTAACTGACTTCAAAAAAAGGAGGTTTGTCAATTCGACCGTATATTTTTTCTATGTTTGTTCGCGGATAACTTCGTCGTTTATGAACCGACTTTGATGATTCTTTTTTTCGTGGAAAGAAAATATTTCAAGGTCTGCAGAACCCAGCTCTCATGTAAGCACTCTCACTATGTTGACACGATGCGAAAACATTCATCTAACATCACCTCTGGAACTGAGGGTATTTTTGTAAAGAGCTCGACGGCACTAAAACATTTACATTGTAATTTCATTGAGATCTGATAAGTATATCTAGAGATATGGAGATAAACATCTCAAACTTGGCACTGAAAATTAATAGTGCGGAATTTGAAGTCGGTTATTTTAGTTTTTTAAACGATCATTAAGTTACTATCCGTCAAACTGTAGAACAGTTTTGGAAAAATGTGCGGAACTGTATTTCAATAAATATTAACGGTAGCGTAAGATTAAAAAATCCTTGGATCATCAAATAAAAATGTGACATACGGACTGAAAGTTAAACATCGCACCACAAAAGAATAATAATAAATAGTGTTTTACAGTTCAACTTTTTCTCTATATAGGTTTTTATTAAGGTGGTAAACAAAATAGTCGTTTTTTTCATCAGTCAAAGTCTGCAGAGCCCAGCTCTCATGTAAGCACTCTCACTAAGTTGACACGATGAGAACTTACGCAATTTGTTCTACAAACATTCCCTAACATCACCTCTTGAACTGGGGGTATTTTTGTAAAGAGCTCGACGGCACTAAAACATGTACAGAGTGTACACTTTGCCATTTTAAGGTCCGTACACGTCGATGTCAATTGCGTTGGATATTTAGATTGTTTTCACCGTAGAGTACTAATTTAGATTGATTTGTTTATGTTAAGCGACGTACATAATACGGTCAATAATAAATAGAATGAATTTATTATTGACGGAAACAGAAGAAATTAAAACATAACTTAAGTTTTTTTTTTTTTTTTTTATACGTTATAGGCTAGCGTTTGACCACTATCTCACCTGTTGGTAAGTGATGATGCGGTCGAAGATGGTAAGCACGCTAGGCCTAGAATGGGAACTGGCTCTCAAGGATAGCTGCCGGAACACATTAGATGTTTGGTGACAGATTTTCTAACTTGAGGGTGGTAGCTGGCCAGGCGGATACTAGATAGTGTCCTACCACCATGCGGGGGTTGTTGGTTTTCTTATCGATGTTTTCCTTCACCGGAGGGCCACTGTGAGAAGCGCACATAAATTTTTCGATAAAAAAATCCATTGGTGCACGGCGGTTTGAACTCGGTACCATGGCATCAAAGCCGACCGTTCTCCCGATTACGCCACCGGGCCCTCAAATACCAAAATAAGTTTAATA
The DNA here is from genome assembly GCA_954871355.1 of Cabera pusaria. Taxonomy (NCBI): domain Eukaryota; kingdom Metazoa; phylum Arthropoda; class Insecta; order Lepidoptera; family Geometridae; genus Cabera; species Cabera pusaria. The sequence goes on from OX940886.1 coordinate 31,157,491, forward strand.
CCAAATACCAATACCAGTTTAAATACCAAAATAAACCCAAAAGACAATATTTTAGCAATTAATTAGCAAATCAGACAATATAAATATTAGCACCTCCCCTTATCAAGGGTGTCGTCAGCACGCGTCACTTCTTGTTTCAGCTGACGACGGCGCGTACCATCAACTATTATTGCATTCCTGCGGAAGGTTGAATCAGTCAGACGGCTGGCTGTAATTCCTATATATGTCATATAATATGTTTATTGTATACATAATAATATGTATATAAAATATATGCTTTTCATTTAAAATGATACTAGATGTGATGAGATTTAGAAAATCATTTCTCAGAGGGAACTAACGTCGTAATAACTGCATGCCAAATTTCAGCGCAATCCGAAACAATATTTATTTTCAGACTTTGGTACCCCATTTCACCCTCTTAGGGGTGGAATTAAAAAAAGCCTGAAACATTTTTACTTATTTTTTTATTGAAGCACTTGTGTGAAGTTTCGAATAGAAAATACTATCTTATCTTGTTTCTCCATAAAAACTTTGAACCCCCATTTCATCCCCTAAAGGGGTGAATTTTGAAAAACCTTTCGACAAATATACCCTCTAAATTTCAAGTCTCTACGACTAGCGGCTTAGGCTGTGCGTTATCTGTCAGTCAGTCAGTCAGTCAGCATGTCAGGACAAAGATTCTTATAGTATTAGATATCACCAAATCAGGTTGTTGATATGTTTAGGATTAGTTATTAAGGTTTTTTTGGTATACAATAAATGTTTATTATATGTATCTATCTATCTATCGTATCGTATCTATATATGGGAGTATTTCCGAAACACCGGTAGATTCAACAGCCATTCAGTTTTCCCCTTTTGTCCGCAGATTTTCTTTCTAGGCTTGCCATTTTTTTTTAATTTAAACAATATTATGCAGCTGACAGACGGACTATCAGTTCCATTTGGATCATGATATGTACTGTGATCGGTATGCGTTTCTCTATGTTGTGTTTCACTATTTCACTTTTTTTATTTTTTTTATATAAAAATTGTCTGAAGTACTGAAACACACAGTTACATGTATGGTTGGTTTTAACCTACTTTAATTTTTTTGAAATATTCTGACGTAAACGATTGGATGACAGCTGAATGGTTCATTACTTTTTTTTCTAATTCAAAGCGTTAAATTCTGCTTTTGCTATGTTTACTTGATAATTGGTTATGATTTATGATTTTGACGTGTATATGTGCGTATATTTATACTGCCTACATACTGAATAAATGCTTTGATTCTTCTTTGATACTTGATTCTATCTATCTGCTCCGTTTCTTTTACCGTTGGAAGGTATTGGTTCTTGTTGACTTTATTATCATAAAATGTATGATATAAGGTTTTGTCAATCCTGAAACATAACAGTTAACTTTTTCATATTTGAAATGAACATACTGAGTCGTCGTCAGGTACCACCTATATAGATTTATTTGTCACTCGTTGTCGTATAATTGTCGGCTGTTGTGGAGGTCGCGCGGAGTGACACTCAGCACGACGAGACACCAGCCAGAACAAACACATAACCCCGCGCTCGCCGAGAATGAATATTTATATTGAGAGTATGGAGCAAGTGGTGAGCGGGCAGCGATTTTACATTTTATTTATGTTATCAATATACCTTACTAACAGTAGTGATATAACAGGGTGTTTTTTGTTTCCCGTGTTACTACTAACTGCTCTAGTAGAAACACGGGACAATTTTTATTTCCCATATTACTACTGGCCTACATATTTTTTTTCAAACTGTTGTTGTATATTGCTGTTAAAAGTCGTAATGTATTCGTAATGTTTATATGCATAGCTATATATGGCCCCGAAGACGAGGTTAGGTTTTGTCAAACAGTGACTACACATCGCGCGAGCCGACTGAACGTAGCGACCGTAAATTGTTTGTAGTATGATGTACTGAATTGTGGTAAAGAAATAAGACATCACTAAGGATGTGTCAAATAAATACAAAGTTCTATGATATATGATAATGATTTTCGAAAAGGCAAGAAGTATCAAAAATGATATCGGTAAGTAGTAATATGGGAAATAAAAAAATGTCCTGTGTTACTACTGGATAAGAGTAGTTACTAGTAACACGAGCAAATAAAATACCCGTGTTACTACTGGTAGTAAGACTGGTAGTAAACACGGGTAACAAATCGAAAATATGACTTTTTACCCACGACGGAACGGAGACTGTATATGCGTTTGGGGTGAGAGGATGTTTGTTTGTTTGTTTGTGTGTGCAAATCCATCTTGCCATTTTTCTCCGAAACTACTAGTCCGATTTTGATGCAGCTTCCAGTTATGGGTTCGGGCGTAATTGGTGCATGTTTTTAGATAAGTGTTACGGTGACAACTCACCATATAATAATAATAAAGTTGATAATGTTAACAATTATACATTTTTAGGGCTGACACTTGATAATCATCTTAATTGGAAAATGCATATTGATGTTTTGTGTAAAAAGCTTGAACGTTTCGTATTTGCACTTAAAAAAAAATAGGCATACTGTATCCATGGAAGCTGCGTTGATGGCATATCATGGCCATGTGTCGTCTCTTCTTAGCTGTGGTCTTATAATGTGGGGTAACTCAGTCGACATGGAGAGAGTATTTAAAATTCAAAAGAGATGTATTCGGGTCATAAATAAATCTTGGTTTTTAGAAAGCTGTAGACCTCTTTTTAAGTCGTGCAACATACTTCCTCTACCGTGTATGTACATTAAAGAAATATGTATTTTTACTAAACGCCACCCGGACTATTTTAAAAAACGTTGCGAAGTTATTACCTGCCAGAAAAGATCTAAGTTTACAAATCTTTTATACCAACCTCCTGTCCGTAAAGATATGTACAAAAAAAAACGCATATAATATGTGTATGTCGATATTTAATAGTTTACCAAATGAATTAAAATTTTTAGAAAATAATAAATTAATTAAATCTTTGACAGATTGCCTTCTCAATAAATGTTTTTACAGTATTAAGGAATTTAATGAATGTTGTTTAAAAGTGTATTTTTATAGATTAATTAGTATTATTAACAAAATATTTGCACGTCTGCTTGCAGATGGAATACTGTCTCAGCAAATAGAATTTAAGATCTTGTATATAAGTATTCTTGCAAATAAATGATTTGATTGATTGATTGATTGACCAGGGGGCACTGCATTTGTTTGTGCAAATCCATGTTGTCATTTTTCTCCAAAATTAGTTCGATTTTGTCTTTAAACGGTTCGTAATTACTCGTAATCAGTGGTGGTTCTTAGATAGATGTTATGACGTAAATTTTCTAAAGGACATTGTCGTGGGTGTTTATTCAAAATTTTAATTTTGTAACTTGTTTATCTCTTTTCATTTGCTGCAATAGCAAATGAAAATAAATAAAAACCTATAGAAGAGGCGATAACCGTCAAGCAAGAGGAATCTTCGCTGAATGGTAGTCAAAGCAATAGCAGCGTTGGTCAACCCGAGACAAGGTGGGTCGACGTCAGAATAAAGATCGCATGTCGAATTTGGCTTAGTAAAGCTCATGACCGTGACGATAGTAATACTTTTGAGAGGTCTATATCCAGCAATGGGATGAAACAGGCTACGGATGATGATAAAAATATTAGTTTAATGGTACACGAGTATAAAGAAGCGGTTTATGCATCGGCCACTGCTCGTACTGGCGCCGTGCCCCTCGCGGCTACAATAATACAAAGGACGGGTGTGATCCGAGACGAGCCATGTCGCGGGATTCAATCTAGTCGAGCAGTGTAGCCGCCAACCAAGTAGTAGATCATTGAATGTCGTTTGCTTGCTATATCCTAATTCAAAACAGATTGGTTCAATTCAGTTGGTTTTTATATTGATTTTGTTACGTTAGTTACATGTTGAGAATGTAGAGAGTTTTTTTTGATAAGTCATTAAGTAGATTTGGGAGTTTTGCAAGTCTTATGAACTGAAAATAATATATTTTAAGCTGCTTCCCCCTGGGTAACAGTTTTGGCCACCTGATATAAAAGAGAACCACATTTACTTAATGACACATTTTAACAGTTATGTACTACATGTACTGGACATGACATGACTCCGGATACCGTGGGCGGCGTTCCAAATGAATAACTCCATTTTAAAAAAGCCTAAAATCAAAAATAGAATTTGGTCGATCGTTTTTTTACAAATTTTAAAGTTTTTCGGTCAACTGGACTGGACTGGACAGATATTATTAAATAAAACTGGCCAAGTGCGAGTCAGACTTTTGTCCCGCACGCGGAGGGTCTCGAAAGCCATCTAACGAATATCTAACAAACTTCTAACACGCAACTAAGTGAACTTTAACACAAAGGTGTTAGTAATTAATATTATTAATAAGGTAAATAATCGTTCATAGATGGCGCTATAATAAGAACATGTGAGGAAACATGTTTTTTGTATGGGGACCCTCTTTAATTTATAATGTTTAAATTTTAACTTTGTTCAGTTTTTAGTATTTGTTGTTATAGCGGCAATTGAAATACATCATCTGTGAAAATTTCAACCGTCTAACTATCACAGTTCATGAGTTACAGCCTGGTGACAGACAGACGGACAGCGGAGTCTCAGTAATAGGGTTCCGTCGGTACCCTTTGGGTTCGGATCCCTCGGAACGAAAATCGACAGAAACCTCTACAGTCCAGTGCACTCGCAATGCCACAAATAGACAGAAGATGCATTGCATCGCAAAAATAGCAACAATCGGCAAAAAGAACGAAGACGAAGAGCCGCCATGTACGCCATATTTACAACCACGACATCTCTGACAAGAGTGTACGACTGAGAAGAAGACTGCACATGTACCTACACCTGTATAAATTGTTACAATTTCTGCGTGTATGTAGATTAGATCTTATGTCAAGTTGCGGCGCTTGTTAAAGCGTACTAGCGTACGTAACATGATACATGTAAATACATGTTAGTTAGACACTAATCGATCCTTGTCGTCAACTCTCCAACTACACACTTCTCGCACGACAAGTAAACTACACTCTGTGCTCACAATACATTGGTCATTGACTAATGAAACCATAACTTTCATGGCTTTGCTTTATAATTACCCGTTACGGCTTTAATTGATTCTGAATAATAATATAATTACAGTCGTGGATATTATCTTAGGGACACTCAAACAACGTGTCATACCCAAGTTTTTGTCAAGAAAAATCACACGAAAAATATAATCTTCATGTAGCTCTACAAACATATTATAAATGGTTTGCGACAGAGACTCTGATGTTTGAGCACTTTGAATGTTTTTAGCATGTTATTATGTTAGCATAAGCCTCATTCAAAGAATTCAGTTTTTGAGAAGGGTTGGACTAATTTAATCTTGATATTGTAACAAACTAAAGTTGTTAAACATCCTGTTCAAACAAAGAGTATATTTGGCAAGAGCATCTTTGCCTATGTCTACATAAACGGAGGCAAGAGGTCTAATCTATCCAGAAAATAGGTCGAATTAGCATACGTGCGAGTGAGACAGATATAGTATTGTTTACTCATTGAGGCGAGGGTGAGCGGGGTGGGGAGTAGCTTAACAAGTTTGTTAATAAGACAACCCTGCGCCCTGGGACCGAAACCAGTATTAACCGGTTCACACCTAAAGTTTTAGTTAATAAAGTTGTTCAGTTATTAGATTAATGTTACCTGAAACTTGATTACACAGCTCGAGCGCGGGTGCACTGTGAGTTGGCTGGTTACGATCCAGTGGGGTAAGGTCAATTGACACCCACATGTGTTCAATACATTATTTATCATTATAGTTTTCAACATACCTCACTCAAAACTTTGGAGAACCAGTCTTGCCATATTACCTTCATCTCTTTATTTATTTACTAGCAGCCCGCCCCGGCTTCGCATGGGTAGAACATATATGCCTACAAAATTTGCATCACTTTGTTAAATCGAGTACAAAATATTAACATATTTAACAATAATAGTCATATTTCAACCAATTTACACAAAACCTGAACAAATAATGCACCTAAAGCTTCCTCATAAACACTCTGGCTATTAGTGAAAACTGCATGATAATCCGTTCAGAATCTTTTGAGATTATTGCAAACAGACAGACAGATAGACGCAGTGAGGGACTTTGTTTTATAATCTTTAGTGATATTGGACGGCCCTTTGATGTAAAGGATAGTTACCCTGATTCTGACCTGACGGTCGTTAGTTCTAATCCTAGCTATATTACCAATGAATGTTTTATGCGCATTCATTAACATCATCATCATCAAATCTACCAATAAGTTATTTTTCAAAAAAAATAAAACCGACTTCATATCCACAAACAGGCACTCAAAAGCGAAAAATAAATTACTTAAAATTATTATAAGCGCTACCCACTTATCTATTTGAAGTCGGTGCCAGCCAAGTCTAATAGGTAGTAGATAGATAAATCCCTACATGTATCTACCTACTTACTAACCTACATGTACCTACTTACTACTACTACATGCATAGTATCTATCTACTATCCAATAGACTAAGCTGGCACCGACTTCAAATAGATAAGTGGGTAGCGCTTATAATAATTTTAAGTAATTTTATTTTTCGCTTTTGAGTGCCTGTTTGTGGATATGAAGTCGGTTTTATTTTTTTTGAAAAATAACTTATTTTACCCTTTTTAGTGCAAAACAAGTTTTAATTAAATTAATTAATTATATATATTATTCGTTTAACGTGTGTATCTGTGTGTCCGTCCGTAGCATCTTAGCACCCAAACGGATGAACCGGTTTTGATTTTATTATTGATAGTTTTTTTATTTAATAGGTAGATGTATTTATTGAGGGTGTTCTTAGCTTTGATTCATGAAAATTCGTTTAATAATTTTATAACTAAGAGCTTTTTTCTAGTTGATGGCGCTATATAATCTACTTTCTAATCAGTTCTACGTCTGATCAATTTGAAAATCTTCTTCTTCAGCGATATTGTAAGAAAATGGAAGCATTGACCTGATGCTGGGACATCTCCTGGAATATACAAAATACTCAAATCCTCAGTCCTCACCAACTTAGAGCTGAGATTTTAGATTTCGTGTTTAGACTCATTGGAATATTTTTGATGAAAATATTATAAGTACATATATCAGTCGAGGTGGTTTTACATTATGAAATTCAGTATTATATACAATAAATAGATCATTATTATTTTATACAATAGAAAATATTATAACTGTATTGACTTCAAATTGATTTATATCGGTGGGGATCTACAGAAAAGCTAAGCTTATAATGTTTTCAAAGTGACTATGATATTAGGTTCATATTTGGCTTGCGCAAATATGACCATGTTTCTGATTTTCGCAAGAAACTCAAGTGGCTTCCTATACGCCTTTGCCGGAATACACATATTCTTTCTTTTCTTTACAGTGTACTTTTTATTCCCTACTTTCCTCACTATCTTAAGCAACGGTTTCATTTTCTACATTGTTCCACGCAGCACAATTTGAGATCATCAGAAAACCTGACTTTAAGCATACCACCACATGTTAGTTCCTTTTACGACAAATCTTTTATAGTTGTTCAGCACGTCTCTGGAACCAGCTACCAGTTGATATTCGGTTGTCTACTTCCTTGAATGTGTTCAAAAATCGGGTTAAATTATTTTACCTATCTCAGTGTTAATAATAAGTTATTTTTTGATGTTGCTATGCTAATAAATTGTTTATTTACATTTATTTATTTAATTCATTTGTATGTATTGTATTATATTTGGGTATGTATTATGTATTTTTATGTACTTATTTATTATAATATATGCCTATCTATTTATTTTTATAGCATGTAGAAATTAGAATGTTATAATGTATATGTAATTATGTATTTATTAATTTTACGTGTACTATTTTATTTGTTGTAGATCATTTTAAAATCATAATATATTGCTGCTTCTCATGCACACCTACCATCTGTATTATATAAATGTGTCTCAAATCAGCCCACGGTTGCCTGGAAGAGATCGCTAATTAGCGATAAGGCCGCCGATTGTACTGTACCTAAATGTAATCATTATTGTACGTAATTCTAAGTTATTTAAGTGCAATAAAGCGTATTCTACCTATCTATCTATGACCTCATCTGTGGTTTCACTGCAAATATTATATTAATTTTGATATGCGTGTATTTCAAATCGGTGATCTTTTAGAGTTTTCATTTAAATTACATACTGTAAAGGACAACTTTAATCTTAAATATGTGGCCAAGCTAATTAACGTAATTATTTGGATAAGGATTAATACTATACATATATACTATACTTAAAAATAGCCTCGGAAGTTATGTAATATTTTTATTAAAAAATTAAAGATTAAAATGGTTATTGTGGGTCAACCTTAAGAAATAGACGTATGCTATGTGGGACTTTTTTATAGGTCTTTTTAAGTTCTACAATTATTTTATCGACACTTTTCTTCTATCTATTTCCGTTTAAGCAGCGCTCTTAAAAACGTGTTTTCTCGACCATTTTATTGTCGACTTAGGTTGGAAAATAGGTCTCCACGAATGTACCTCTGCCTTAAACACAATAATATATAGCTTTTTTTCATTCCAAAAGTCCATTCTATATATTAGTGAAAGATTTTTTTAAATCGGTCCAGTAGTTTTTGACCAAATCAATACAAACTTACAAAAATACAAATATTTAAGAGCCCGGTGGTGTAATCGGAAGAACGGTTGGCTTTGATGGACCAGATCACCTCTTAGTGATACCGAGGTACCGAGTTCAAGCCGCCGTGCAGCAATGGATTTTTCTATCGAAAAATTTATGTGCGCTTTTCACAGTGGCCCTCCGGTGAAGGAAAAACATCGTTAAGAAACCAACAACCCCCGCATGGTGGTAGGACACTATCTAGTGTCCGCCTGGTCAGCTACCACCCTCAAGTTAAAAAAATCTGTGGCCAAACATCTAATGTGTTCCGGCAGCTATCCTTGAGAGCCAGTTCCCATTCTAGACCTAGCGTGCTTATCATCTTCGAACGCATCATCACTTACCAACAGGTGAGATAGTGGTCAAGCGCTGGCCTATATATAATGTTAAAAAAAAATTAAACTATAATTTAGATTTATAGTTATAGTGAGTTTGAATCATGATTATAAAATACCGACTATTATACTCACTAAGATTTGATGTCGAATGTCTCGACCTAGACACATGTGTAAAAAAGGAAAATTATCTATTCTTGTAGGGTTGGTACAAAAAAAAACAAGAAAAATCTTCATCGTAATAAAATCCTACTTCAAGTAAACATGGCCTGCTTTTTAGTTTTTCAAGCTTTATTCATCATTGTCGACAACAATGTATGTCGATCATGATCTTGAGATATCACGAAATGTCATTTAATGTCATGATGTGCCATATGTCATGATATGTCATAAAATGTCATAAATGTCATGAAATGTTACGAAATGTCACAAAATGTCATGATATAGTATTCAATGTCAGGAAATGTCACGAAATGTCATGAAATTTCATGAAATGTTATTTTAGGTCATGAAATGTTACAAAATGTCACGAATTGTCATGTAAAGTAACTAAATGTCATGAAATGTCACAAAATTTCATAAAATGTTATTTTATGTCATGAAACGTCACAAAATGTCACTAAATGTTATGAAAAGTAACAAGATGTCATGATATGAAACGAAATGTCATGATATTATGTCTCTAAATTTCATGAAATGTTAATAAAAGTCATGTTATGTTATGAATAGTCACAAAAGTCATGAAATGTCACGAGATATCATAAATGTCATGAAAAGTAACGAAATGTCATTAAATGGCACGAAATTTCAAGAAAAGTCACGAAATGTCATGAAATGTTACAAGATTGCATTAAATGTCATGAAATATCTTGAAGTGTCATCAAATGTAACGAAATGTCATCAAATCTCACGAAATGTCACAAAATATCATGAAATGTCATGATATGTTATGAAATGTCACAAAATGTCATGAAAAGTAACGAAATGTCATTAAATGGCACGAAATGTCAAGGAAAGTCACGAAATGTCATGACTTGTTACAAGATGGCATTAAATGTCATGAAATATCTTGAAATGTCATCAAATGTAACGCAATGTCATCGAATGTCACAAAATGTCACAAAATGTCATGAAATGTCAAGGAATTTCATTGAGCCTCCATAGACCGGGCACTATAGAAGAACATTCATAAGCCAAAAATTTAATTAAATACTTTCCCGCCCTAGGGCAGAAATGACCTACTTTGCGCGCACTTATCGAGGAACAAACGATCACTTTTCGAATAGATGGGATGAAAAATAATATAATATAACGTAACGCGTCGTGAGCGACAGCCCTGTGTTAAAGCACCAGCTGAGCCACCATAGACCGGTTTCACTCCGTACGTGACAGGCGGCACACAGGCCGCTGGTGCTCACGCACTCACGTGCGTCTACGTCATCATCACAGCGCAGTTGTCTCTGTTCCTTCTTTACTCATGTGACCTAGGTTTCGTGCTCGTCCAGTGCTCGTCGCGATCTCGCAGCGTAAACTCCCGAGGAAGTGCATCGGACATTCACGAAACCTAGGTCGAGACATTCGACATCAATCTTAGTGAGTATAATAGTCGGTATTTTGTAATCATAAACTATAATTAGCAAAATAGAAGCGATCACCGTCACCTATGAACACATGCAACACTCGGGGTGTCACTTATTTATACGTTGCCGTTTTGTCAGATTCTTCTAACGTCCCCTTTTGTAGGACGGCGTATAATTATTTATAGATCTGTGAAAACAGAGCAGATGGAATCAGGTTAAACGTCTTGCACGCGCAGAAAATGGACAAATGGACATACCGTGTGCAATGTCCAATGTGGCGAGACGTGGGATGCTAAAATGGAGAAGCCGGGATTTATAATGACTAGATCTATAAAATACTCCTAATTTCAGATGCGGTAGAAGATACAAAGAGACCCGAGAAACTTGAACACAATCATATTGTAACGAAAAGAAGAAACAATTGATTAGGTTCCTAGAAAGAAGCCACACAAGACAGAGCTTGGTGTAGTGAAACGACAGCTCCAATTTATTTATCTCACCTCTTTTCTATCTAGCTAGGTACAATTGATTCTCTTATATGAATACAATAGATTCAGAGCCGAGCGCTTGATTGCAACAAGCGAAGTCGAGCGACGACACTAACTCGATAGCGACGGAATAACGTTAGTGTCGACCACGCCTTACATGCGCAGCGACAATACTTTGTCGAACGTGCGAACTTTGCTTTATTTTTCAAGTAAGAGGAATTTGAATATTGTAAAAATGTTAAGCGCTTATATTTGTTTCAATCAAAAGATATCTCAATATGTTTGATCATTATCTTGATCGCAAAGTCGTGAATATTCTACGATGTTGGTGATATTGGATACTGCTATCTAAGATATTGCGTGATTTCCAATAACAATCCAGCTCCGATACAACTAATAATAAGCGCGAGTACCGCGATATAGCGATACGTCGCGATATGCCTACTCGCTCCAGTAATGCAATAACGGGCATAACCGTTTTCATTTGACACGGGTGTAGTGCGGGCGGGTGTAATCGTATTAAAATATCCCAATTGGTTTACGTCGGGTAAACGTAACGCCAGCGCGTGCCGTCTCTGTCGTGTCGCCGGCTTTTCGGGTCGCCGGTGCCGAATCTTGTTACTGTGGTCTGAGATGCAATTTGTGCAATAATATGATGAGGTTAGTTTACGTTCAATACCTGCCTGACGGTAGATCGAACCATAGATAGAATGTAGATAGTTTTAAGTATGCATTATAACAGTCTAATTATTTATGAAAGAAAAGGTGGAAATAGGGGTGGCAGGGCCATTACATCAAAGTTTTGATTTTCTACCAAAGCTTAGGTAGCTTTCCCCCATCAAGGAAAAAATCTGCCACTATAACTTTACGGTGATTCGGCAGCACACAGTTCTTAAGAGTCAGACCATTCTAGGCCTAGCGTGTTCACCATCTTCGACCACATCATAGCTTGTCACCAGGCGAGATAAAACGCTTGTCTATACGATATAAAGAAATGAACCAGGGTCTTTGAGTGCGATTTATTTAGACTTATAAGTTTATACTTATACTTTATTTTTCAAAATATAATAATATAATATAATAATTTGCTGCTAACAAAAAATATTCTAAAACTACCCGGTAGAAGTACCAAGAAACTACTCGGCAAGAGCTCATGGTAATGTGTGAACTAATTTTAGGTAATTTTATCAATTACTTAATTTCTTAAATTAGGTATTGATTGTAGAGATCCACCCTCAAAGCTCTTTAGTGCTCTATTATAGGAATAATTCTTTAAATATGTCTATCAGATAGTAACAATACCGTGGTGATATCGTACATTAGTGGCAGTTTAGTATGCGATGTAAACAACTGGCAGTAGGCCAGGGTGACATGCCAAAACCAGTTACTGTTGCATCTGCCTATTACTGTTACGATACCACGCCACGGATCCTGACTAAGTTACTCGCATGAGCCTGCTATCGCATTTCAATTAAATACACCACCGGGACTTTCTTAAGATATCACTATCTTAGTGAGATGAGTTGCTGGACAACTGGTTTCAGTAAAATATTCACTTGACAACTATCTCAACCCGTCAGCACCAGTAAATGGTCACGTACAGAGTTAAGGTCAAACTTTCACGACCAAAAATTATAAAAATAGTTCATTATTTATTAGCTTGTGGTTCTAGTTGTAATTACATTTCAGCGGTGTTCATTAATACTGCACGAGTTATCTCCTATAGTAGTATTAGAAATTAATAAAAGCACTTGTTGATTAACACATTCAATTAGCTAAAGGGATATATTTGTAAAATAGATTACTACGTCCATGAGTAGCTGCTACGACTTCTAGTTTCTTTACGATTCTACGCAACTCCGCGGTTGTATAGATGCGTGACCTTTCAGTTACACACACACAGATTAAGACAACTGTGCAATACGTGTATAATGATCTATACTAATATAATAAAGAGAGAATATTTGTATTTTTGTATTTTTGTATTTTTGTAATGATTTGGCTCAAAAACTACTGAACCGATTTGAAAAATTCTTACACTAATACATAGAATGGAGTTTCGGAATGAAAATAGGCTATATATTATCCCATTTCAATCAAAGGTACATTCGAGAGACCTAATTTGCAACCTAAGTCGGCAAAAAAACGGTCGAAAAAACACGTTTCTTACGAACGCTGCTTAATTGAAAATAGATAAAAGAATATTTTCTATGAAAGAGTTGTACAACATAATAAGACCTACAAAAAAGTCCGCGACAGCATATGTCTATCTCTTAAGGTTGACTCACAGTAACCATTTTAATCTTAAATTTTTGTTAAAGAATATTACATAACTTCCAAGGCTATTTTCAAGTATATAGTATTAATGCTTATCCAAATAATTATGTTAATTAGCTTGACCACATATTATAGATTAAAATTGTCCTTTACAGTATATAATTCAAATGAAAACTCTAGAAGATATCACGAATTTCACAAACACGCATCGCAAAATTAATAAAATATTTGCAGTGAAACCACAGATTAGGTCATAGTTACTACGAAAATATTATTATAAGCTTAGCTATGCTGTAGATCCCCACCGATTACAATCAATTTGAAGTCAATATAGTATAATAATATGATCTATTGTATAAAATAATATAATATTTTAAACCACCCCGACTGATATGTATAATCTTTTCATTAAAAGCATTCCAATGACTCTAAACACGACATTTAAAATCTGAGCTGTAAGTTGGTGAGGATTTGAGTATTCTGTAGAGTCCAGGAGATGTCCCAGCATCAGGTCAATGCTTCCACGTTCTTACAATATCGTTGTAGAAGAAGATTTTCGAATTGATCAGACCTATGAAAGTTGATTTCATAGCGCAATTAACTAGAAAAAAGCTCATAGTTTTATAACGATTGAACGAATTTTCATGAATCAAAGCTATCAAACAAAAAAAACTATCAATAATAAAAACAAAATCGGTTCATCCGTTTAGGTGCTAAGATGCTACAGACAGACACACAGATACACACGTTAAACGTATATTACCCCTACATTTTGCGTCGGGGAACGCCGTAACTATCCTTTACGCCAAAGGGCCGTCAAAATATCACTACGTAAGTATTATAAAACAAAGTTCATCACTGCGTCTGTCTGTCTGTTCGCAATAATCTCAATAGCTACTGAACGGATTATCATGCGGTTTTCACCAATAGCCAGAGTGTTATGAGGAAGGTTTAGGTGCATAATTCGTTAAGGTTTTTTGTAAATTGGATGAAATATGACGATGATTGTTAAATATGTTCCTATTTTATATTCGATGCAATAATCTGATGCACATTTTGTAGGCATATGTTTTCTACCCGTGCGAAGCCGGGGCGGGCTGCTAGTATTCTATAAAGTAGTAACATAAAATATCCAACTTGGTTTGTTTTAATCGTCCATTAGTTTATATTTAAGGTAGCGAACCGCTGGTACAGCGTTGAGGAACTGTTATATATTTTTATAGAAATCCGTTGTTAAGTTAATACTGTTAAAATATTGCATTACTTAACAAATCTCAGGCTCATTTCAACACATCTTGTGTATCTTACACATACATATAGAGATCATCTAAATTATGATATCGGTAATGATTTCTAGGAGAGCGATAATGAATACACTTGGTAAAAGTTGAGGCGCTTCCCCAGCTAACGAACCCCGCCGATAACATAATGTATGCCATTAAAGTCTTTCATATGTTGTTTCAAGTATCATATATGAATAAATTCTTGACTAAATTACAAAAAGTCGCACTAACTTTTGAGTTTAGCGTGGAATTGCCTTAAATCCGTTTATAGAATACCAAAGTTATAAAACACTATATTAGCTATTTTAGAGCATATATTAATGACTGTATAATGTAAACAAATATCAATAAACTGGTTTTTGTATTTTTGGGAACAGTTTTGTTAAAATTATAAACAGCAAAGTTAATTCTTTTATGCACTTACGTAGGCAAGTGGCTCTGCCGATTTGGATTTTGTCTATAATCTATTATATAAGGCGAAACCGCATTGCAATCTAAGTGGCTCAACATACTGTCAATATTTTTATCAGCTTCATCTATATAAAAAACTTTTTCTAAATATTAAAACTGTACTAGCAACTACGAGTATGTAAAACCGCGCGCACTCACCCGTTCGTTCAGTTTAATTGAATTCACGCGCAAATTGTAATCAGGCGATTATCAGCGATCAAATTATTGATATAAATGTTTATTATGGGATTTACTTTGTGGATTATTCAAATAGTAATGATTAAAAATTGATATTATTGAACATTTACCCATTAGTTTTCCCCATTAGTCTTGTTAATGTTTCTGTTATTGTAAAATGTAAGAACAAAAGAACAACAAAACCAACGAAATACTTATTGTTTTAATAGCTACGTATTCATCGCACCTTCACTAAGGTACGAACATACCGCGGCGTCCTGCGATCTGCGGGCGCGATCTAAGTACTTTTTAATTGTTTTTGATCGCGTTTGGTGTGAACCAGTCGGTAGAAATACTACTGCGCTATCTGATCGCCGCTTAGATCGCGCACGCAGGACGCCGCCTTATCATTAGGTAATTCACTGGTCACTTCATCTACTATATACCAGTATAAGCCGCAGCACATGCAGCTTTCAACTACATATTTTGCTGCGAGGTGTAAAGTTAACTAGATGGGCTTAAAAGCTGTCTATAGATTTTCATCCATACTCGTATGAAGGAAATAATGTAGCTTCGTTTGTTTGTAGTAGAAGATAAATGTATAAATGTATGTGAAGATAATCGTATCGTATCGTAACAAACACGTTTTTTGTTTTAAACCCTTCAATTTTTAACTTTGTCCTGTTCTTAGTATTTGTTGTTATAGCGGCAACAGAAATACATCATCTGTGAAAATTTCAACCGTCTAACTATCACGGTTCATGAGATACAGCCTGGTGACAGACGGACAGACAGACAGACAGAAAGACAGACAGGCGGATAGCGGAGTCTCAGTAATAGGGTTCCGTTAATACCCTTTGGGTTCGGAACCCTAAAAATTAGGTAGATTTTTTTTGTTTTATCTTTAAAATAGATTAAAGCTTACGAACACTTACGAAAGTAGTGGACTAGTCGGATATTGGCACTAGTCGGAATCAATCCACATTTCAACGTTAATTTCGACCGAAGCTTTTCATTATCCAGATAAACGGGCAGCATGTTCTAAATTAGCGAAGACTGCAAATAGAACAAACAGCATAAATTACTCTTTGTCCTCGCAAGCCAATTAAACAGTGTTTAATTAACTCATGTTCAACTCCACACCGAGCCCTGGGCCACATACCGTGTGTTGTAAAGGTGAATGCTCACTTATAAACAACCCCGTCTAGATCGAACGAACAGCTAACGAACGACTAATAGAAAGAGATGCAGCCATACAGCTGTTAGCTATATCTTCCTCTATTTGCCGTTCGTTGGCCGTTCATATGTCTGGACTAAACTGGGCTTAAGAAAATCTTTGTTCGTATGCGTTAGTAAATCTGAAAGAAAAATTGAGACGTGACTTCCACGAGCACTTTTCACTGGTGGGAAAAAGGTTTCGAGACAAAGCTAAATCGTCAACGTTGCAGTGACTTATCAATGCAAATGTATCACTCAAATGATTATTATTTTTTTAATCATATAGGCAAGCGTGTGACCACTTTATATCTTGATGTTACGCTTAACATCAAGTTATAAAGTGGTCACTACTATACGTTCGACGATGCAGCACGCTTCCCTAGAAGATACCTATTGACTCGCTATTTAAGGACCCCCGGGTTGTACAGACACCAGCAAGAAATTCCGTTCCTAGGCAGAAAGTGTGATAAATGATAAAGCAAAACGTTTAGTGCAGGTAGACGGAACGTCCACCATAAAGCGATGGGGCTTTGGTACGATTAGTTGTAATAAAAAAATTGTATATTACAAATACAAATACAAAAATAATTTATTGTCAAAAAAACTTGTTACAATGTAGGTACATAGACCTAATTACAAATTGACCGTAAAAATGACAAGACACACAGCATTATTCTGAGGAGATGTGAATCTCCGCAGAGCTGATTTTCAGTGTACCCCGTTGCTCGAACTCGGGTGTTAGTCGAGCATACATTTTAATGGTACTGGCTAATTATACATCAAAATCATTACAATTTCAAAAGCTGCGCTTATATTGAAACAAAAAAAATAATTAATTACGATACGTGTGACTTAAGTAGTCCAATATTGCACGGCGTGAAGTTACTACTACGCCGTCCAATATTGCACGACGTGAAGTTACTACTACGCCGTGCAATAATGGACAACTTAAGTCATGAGTATCATGTATTATTTTATAGCTGTCAGTATGACATAAACTCGCACGCTACGCTAGCTACGCTAGCTACGCTTGCTACGCTTTTCCGTCAAATAAAAGATTACTGCACCGCGTGAAGTTAACGCTAAACGTCGTGCAATAATCGACTATAAAGCGTGCGTAAAGTGCGGGTTAGGTCACACTGTGCTATAAACTAAATGGAATAATTATCTCCTGCGCACTGTTTTTTCATACATTATAACTGATGTTTTTCTGCAGATACGTCGCTCCGTTAATTTAAGTATAATAATTTATCAAAGTTCCTACACATTTTATCATTAATAACGACAATAATTGTACAATTTTTGTCCAGATTTTACTATGAAATTGTACAATCAACAAATTATTGAGAAAATATAAAATGTTCATATATCATAATCAGTAATAATACATGCATGATGTCCGGTGCTAGCCAGCTTGGACGACAGTGAGGATAGTTGTGCTCTGCGGATTACACTATTATCTGTCCAGCGCTTCGTCTAAGGACCACCTTCTATTTCCAGACACATTCCAACAACAATTCCATCTTAAACGGTTCATCACAAGTGTGTCTGTCCGCACCTGGAAAAGAAATAAACTGGCCAAGTGCAAGTCAGACTCGCTTTCGTAGGGTTCCGTAACACAGTTAAGTATTCCATAACTATGATTTTTCGCAACTACAAAATTAACTTTGTTTTTCATAGTGTTTGTATGAAAAACAAAGTTATCTTTGCGGTCGCCATATCTCTAAAACTGCTGATTGTATCTCGTTCAACCCAATTTTTGTTATTGGTTTTTATTGAGATCTACATGATTTATTTTTTTTAGATTTTTCACTTTCATACTTCAAAAGTTAGAGGAGGGGGGGACACACATTTTACCACTTTAGACGCGCCTATCTTTCAAATGATTGACTTTGACAAAAAAAAGATTGTAGGAACCTCAATGTTATTTTTGAAGACCTATCCATAGACATCTCACACGTATAGGTTTGAAGAAAATGTTTTTTGTTTGTTTCAGTTCTATGTATGGGATGTTAGTATGTAAGATAAGTATCTTTAAGTATTTGGGTTAATTCAATATAGAGCTATCATTATGTAAAGAGTATACGTTGTTTCTCTTACCCTGGTCCCCCAGTAGTAGACCACACTACATGGCGACCATGCCTGGATTATTTTTCTTTTATTAACATATTTTTCTTTTATAGGGACGCCACTTCATCGAGCTGATGGCATGGCAGCAACGACTGGCGCTGCGCGACATGAGAAGATGGCGGCAACCCCGGATATTCTGATGACCCTGGATGAGATCTACACTCAACCGACGGAGCAGACTGTCCACTCGGTATCAGCGTGATTCATCATGGCACATAAAGGCACCAGGGAGAGACAACGTGTGAGTGTGTTATTTTTATTCGTTGCAACATGGGGTGTCCATATTACCACACGTCTATGTAAGGAAGAAGTGATAATTGCTGAAGTCCTCTCAATATCACCAGTATATTTATAACATGCTGTTTTGTCGAAATCCATAATTGGATTATAATGTATTTCTACGTCATTGCCATAAGGCATGGATCAGGGATGAGTTTCGGAATTAGGCGAGTTGTTAACACCGTGTGAAATATAAATAATTAATGTCGACAAAAATTTTAATGTACCATGTTTTAATGTTGTGCCGCTAAGCCCTTAGTTCCTACGCTACCTACTGTGGTATGAATAAAAAAAATGAAACTAAGTACTGAAATGAAAAGTTAAAATTTAATTTTCAAATGAAGCTAAATGACAACAAAGAAAACTACTAATAAACTACTATTTAAATTACTAGATACTAGCTCAGAAGGAGGGCACATAAAATTTATAGGGTCGTGGTTGGTCGACCTGAAGATTTGTTTCCACTTCCGTAGCACAGTACTTCCCTTCGACGCGAGTCCGGCCGAAGATGGTTGGTGGCCTCAAGGAAACGGAGTAGTACAGTGCAGTATAGGCAGCCAGGTGATGCACAGGAGGTAGTTGACCCCGCGTCACTAAGTCGCGCAGCGAGGCGGGAACCTTCCAGAGGTTGCGGACATAAGGCCGGTCGCACACCGGTCCAAACGGTGTGGTCCCAATATTGAGGTCCTTAATCGGATGTTTGGTTTTTTCTTTTGCGGGTGGTCTAACCCGTGTAGTGCTCCTGGAATTGATAAAACCAAACGGTTATCATTCGGCTCATCTATACCCCCGTTCCTAGGGCTCACAACGGCATCACAAAGTATGTAGGTAGGTACTTGTGTAGTAGTTTTGCCGTGGTGGTACCAACTATCAGAACGGAGTTTACATTTTAATGAATTGAAATAGCGGAAGGCTTAGGAGATAGACAATAGAAAGTTTATAGCTTGATTACGTGAAAGATATTAAGCATTTTTGTGAAACAATAAAAAGATTAGGGTAGAATTTAAAAAAAATAAGTGATGCAATCCTTGAAAAAGTATTCCTAATAGCAGAGTAACTAGTTTGTGCAAACAAATAAAGAGTGGTAAAAGCTGAAATATAATAATTAACACAATTTATTACATTACATTGTATGAAAAACAGCAAGTCATGATTACGATGTTTTATGTGCCATTCAAAACTCACCCTATATCGGGAAATCACTTTCACAACGTTATAAGTAAGTTTAAAAACAACTTTTGTCGAAATCAGTTAAATTGCTGATTTTTAATTATGAAAAGAAAGATCGCGCTTGTCAGCTAGGACGCAAGACAAGCGTGGACCAGCTCTATTATCAGCCTAGCTTCGACTGGCGGGAGTCGCGGACGCCGCCTTCGCTTGAACATCTATCGTTCGATATTGCTCCGCCCACACCTCAACTCATGCCCCGCGATGCCTTGAAGAGTTCGGATATGTGCGTCGATGATAAAATCGAAGATTTCGTTCGGATATGCAACAAAAACAATGAACTTATAATCTTTTATAGCCATTTTAATGTACATAACTTTTACTTATTTTCAATTATTGTTTATTAGTGTTTAGGTTATTCTTCGTTTTGTTTTTGTAAATATATTGTAGTATTTAATTCTAAGATTGCGTTTATTATTATTATTAAATATGTAACGTTTCGTTACAATGTATAGTGTCTTATGGACTTACATTTACATTGTATTTACTTAATAATATTATTTGAAGTGTAATTTTTTGGTCATTTTTGCATTGAATGTATTATATAATTACAATTTCAATTGATAAAAGACCGAATTTTTAAGGCCTAATCGACGTCAATGGGATAATTTTGAATCTAATGTGCAAATGCATTTACCAGAGATGAGGTTAAAAAAAAAAAAAGCTGTTAATGTATTTTTCTTACATCATGGTCAATAAAGCGCGAAAGTATTCACTTATGCAGTTTCGAGGGCATAATAGTAATGTTTACAGATGGGCACGTGGTAATTACATAATAAAATAATAGACGTGTCTAATATGTTGTTTATATTATCCGTTGAATGAGTCGGAATGCGATGAGTAAGCATTTCTTTTGTTTCGTGACGAATTAGCAGTTCTCTCACAATGATAGTTTTAATTGAGTCAATTTGAGTATATATAATATGGAAGGTAATTTTTTTATTGATACAGGGTCTCAATGAGTGCTAAAATTTAATTTCTTGGTAATGTATAAATTTTATGCTTTTGATAAGTAGTTTACTTTGCAAATCTACTATACTATATATATGATCAAAATGTTTTTTTTTTACAAGTTTATAAAATCGGTATAGATTTTTCCTATGTGTGTGAATTAGTAAATCGGGCACAAAGTGTTCCCAATTATGGCCTAATCGTACTACGTGTCAATAGTACCGTGGTGTGAAGTAGTTAAAATATATACCCATTAGTATGAATAAAGAATGTGTAGTTATGCATGATATAACAATGTGTAGATGGGGTAGATAGAGTTCGAAGAGTTATTGAAAAAAAGAATTTAAAGGGCCTCCGCTAAATAAAATAAAGGTTTCATAATATATTTGCCAGATAAATCAACTACGTTGTTATGCTTACTATAAATCCTGATCGACATTATCGCGAGACGAACTGTTGAAGGAAGTAGTAGCTTTATGTAGAAGAATTGAGTATAGATATGTTCACTATAATCCCTGATCAGTAATATCGCGAGACGAATTACTGAAGGATATAGTATCTTTATGTAGGAGAATGAAGTGTAGTTATGCTAACTATAACTCCTGATCAGTAATATCGCGAGACGAATTACTGAAGGATATAGTAGCTTTACATAAAAGAATGGACTGCAATTATGCTCGCTATAATTCCTGATTAGCAAAATTGCGAGACGAATTGCTTAAGGAAATAGTAATTTTATGCGAAGAAGTGGAGTTTTAATGAATGGGTGAATAATTCATTAGTAAGAATATTTGCAGCATATTAGAAGAATAACCATGATATAGATTTTCATGTGAATATATTAAAAGGGGTTCAGGCAATACAAAGAGATAATGCTAGGAAAGTAAAACGCGTTACACCGCATATGAGTTGGTGTTTAGGTAGGTAGGATACCTTCGAATTCTGACCTTTCACAAATTGATCCGCTCTATAATTTTTATCAAATTATGTAAAATGCAAGAGGATATGCGTTAAAATGTTGAGTTGCGAAATTAGCACAAGCCCAAGCAAGGGAAAATGTACAAAAAAAGGGTCTAAAGAAAAAGAAAGTTGACATAAAATGTAACATTATTACTTAAAAGAATAATGATTTGTTATTAGTGTTGAATAACTTTAGAAGTCAATTAGATACGTGGTATCTAAGACCTTATAAAATAATTAAAGACTTAGGATCTAATGTAAAAGTAATGTGTATGTTTAGACAATAGTTACAGTTATCTAATACTATAAGAATCTTTGTCCTGACATACTGACTGACTCACTGACTCACTGACTCACTGACAGACAACGCACAGCCTAAACCGCTGGTCGTAGAAACTTGAAGTTTGGAGGGTATATTTGTCTTAGTACGTAAGGGTGTACTAAGAAAGGATTTTCCAAAATTCACCCCTTAAGGGGATGAAATGGGGGTTCAAAGTTTGTATGGAGAAACAAGATTAGATCGTCTTTTCTATCCGAAACTTCACATAAGTGCTTCAGTAAAAAAATAAGTAAAGACGTGTTTTAGGTTTTTTTGGAATTCCACCCCTAAGAGGGTGAAATGGGGTAATAAAGTGTAAAATCAATATTGTTTCGGATTGCGCTGAAATTTGGCATGCAAATAGTTATTACGACGTTAGTTCCCACTGAGAAAGGATTTTCCAAAATTAACCCTCGAAGGGGATGAAACGGGGGTTCAAAGTTTGTATGGAGAAACAAAATTAGATAGTCTTTTCTATCTGAAACTCCACACAAGTGCTTCAGTAAAAAAATAAATAAACACGTGTTTCAGGTTTTTTTTTAATTCCACCCCTAAGAGGGTGAAATTGGGTAATAAAGTGTGAAAATCAATATTGTTTCGGATTGCGCTGAAATTTGGCATGCAGATAGTTATTACGACGTTAGTTCCCTCTGAGAAAGGATTTTCCAAAATTAACCCTCGAAGGGGATGAAACGGGGGTTCAAAGTTTGTATGGAGAAACAAGATTAGATAGTCTTATCTATCTGAAACTTCACACAAGTGCTTCAGTAAAAAAATAAGTAAACACGTGTTTCAGGTTTTTTTGTAATTCCACCCCTAAGAGGGTGAAATGGGGTAATAAAGTGTAAAATCAATATTGTTTCAGATTGCACTGAAATTTGGCATGCAGATAGTTACTACGGCGTTAGTTCCTTCTAAAAAAGGATTTTCCTAAATTCACTCCTGAAGGGGATGAAACGGGGGTTGAAAGTTTGTATGGAGAAACAAGATTAGATAGTCTTTTCTATCCGAAACTTCACACAAGTGCTTCAGTAAAAAAATAAGTAAACACGTGTTTCAGGTTTTTTTGTAATTCCACCCCTAAGAGGGTGAAATGGGGTAATAAAGTGTAAAAATCAATATTGTTTCGGATTGCGCTGAAATTTGGCATGCAGATAGTTATTAATTACGACGTTAGTTCCCTCTGAGAAAGGTTTTCCAAAATTCATCCCTGAAGAGGATGAAACGAGGGTTCAAAGTTTGTATGGAGAAACAAGAATTGATTGTCTCTTATATTCGAAACTTCACACAAGTAGTTTAGTAAATAAATTAGTAAATACGTGTTTCAGGCTTTTTGAAATTCTATTCCTAAAAGGGTGAAGTGGAGTTACAATGTCTGAAATCAATATTGTTTCGGATTGCGCTGATATTTTGCATCCAGATAGAAATTTTGACGTAGTTATACGCTGAGAAAGGATTTTTCAAAATTCACTCTTCAAGGGATGAAGCGGGGGTTCAAATTTTGGATAGTCATTTTATTCGACATTTCACACAAGTACTTCTGTAAATAAATAAGTAAATACGAGTTTCAGACTTTTTCAAAATGCCACCCTAAAATAGTGAACTGGGGTAAAAAAGTCTGAAAATCAATATAGTTTCGGATTGCGCTTTATTGGGTTTTTCGGGTTTTAAAAATATGAATCCTGGTTTGTCTTAGTCACGCGATAACATGAAAACAGGTGAACCAATTTGGCTAATTTTTATTTGATGTCTTTAATGATAGAATCGTTTTTACAAAAGAAAAGTTTTAAGTAAATAAAAGGAGTTTTTAACGCGGGCGTAGCCGCGGGGGACTTCTAGTATTTGTATAAAGTTGTTTATTAGTAGGAATACAGGAATATATCCGTTTATTATGATCAAAACTTACCTATTTATTATATATTTGTATAAAGTTGTTTATAAAAAGGAATACAAGAATATAAGATGTTTATTAAATTATGTTAGTACTTAGTTGGTTAAGGGTTAAATCTCTAATGTTGTTGTTTATTGTGTATTTTTTTTTCTTAATCTTTAATTTTAGATTATTACAGTAGGACAAAGCAGTAAGCAGTAAATTATGTAATAATACCTAATACCTACTTTTATTGATGTAAACAAAGGAATAATGTCAAAGAAGCAAATTAGTTGAGCTCACAATGCTGACTTGAAATGTTTTGTCGCGTGCACCTTTTATAAATGAACTTAGCATTATGTTCATATTGTGATGATGAGAATTTGTAAAATTAATTATTATTGTTGTATTGTATAATTTTTAAAAAAGCTAGTTTTTAAAAATTATTTTTAGAAAAGCCGGTGATGTAGGGGTGTGACTACATGTCTAGGTGATAAACATGTAATACGAAAGAATGTGACATTTTGTGATAATTTTTAGGTTAATTCAATAAAGAGCTATCATTATGTAAAGAGTATACGTTGTTTCTCTTACCCTGGTCCCCCAATAGTAGACCACACTACAGACAGACAGACAGACAGACAGACAGACATGACGAATCTATAAGGGTTCCGTTTTTTGCTATTCGGCTACGCAACCCTAAAAACGTGCATGTAGTTTTCGTACGCTCGATCGCTGTTCGCTGTCAGCATACAATAATTATTGCCCAGCTTTACTGAGATGTATAATCTTATCATTGTATTGGCGTGCAGAACAATTATTCTGACTTAATTAATCCAAACAAAACCGTAACACTATTTGCTCACAGTAATTCAATTCACGATCTAGCAGAGCTGCCTGGTGTCGACCACAGAGGCATTACGTGAGAAGCACCTGGTATCCTAGGCTGCAATATACGCACCTAGTGTATGTTGTTGGTATGTATGTATTACGTCATGTTGGAATCATCGATCCGACCTCATCGGAGTCATGCATCTATATGTACCGGGCTAGGTGTGTGAGTATGTTTTAATATTGTAGCCAGACCTATTCCAATAAATTTAAATTGTACATCATGACTTTGTGGGAGGATTTGTTATGTAACTAATGTCAGTTAATCTTGCTTTTTTATCCAAACGCATATCAAATATCACAATAATACAAAGCATCGTTCAGGTATTCCTATCAGCTAAGTGGGTTCATCGATACTTTTAATTAAACAGAAAATAAAGACGTAAAATAAAGATTGCCAACTATCTTAACATAGTTTCACTGTCAATGCTATAAGTGCTGCCACGAATCGACTAGCTATGTTACTATCCCTTAAATGAAATCTTGTATATTTATAATTAACTAAAGCCCAATACTACGCTAGGGCTTTGGTTCTACCTATAAAGATAAAACTTATAACCTACGTTAAACTGCGCTTTTGGCTTTAGCATATCTCTACTGAATTTGTGTTCAATACAACATGCGAAGGTTCTTTAGACTCCCAACTTGGATAAGTAAATGAAATTTAAAAATATCCTTTTTTTTGTTCTATAACAGTTGACTTTAATACATTATAATGAATGGTAAATATAAGCTTTGCAGCAAAGCAGCGTGTAAGCCGAGATTAGCTAAAAAAATGAATTAATTATTATTTCAGACGTTACACCGATATATTCAAAATATATGACCGATTATCTAGCCTATTAATCTGTACATTGGCTCTTGTACAGGCGATAAATAGGTTAGTATGTAAACGTCAACTGATGCGGAATGATTCCGCTGAGCATTGCCAATATGCAATTTCACAGCTGGGCAGTCAAAGGGCGCACAGTGACAGCACGCATCTCATGCCGCATGCAGCATGTTTGCGATTGTAATGCCACGTGCGCAATTAAATGTTTCAGTTTGTAGAAACGTGTATTCATACAAATTATTTTTGTTTGCGTGATCGAGTGAACAGTATTGACGGACGAACGGCAGTTAATTTAAGCGTAATTGTATTTTGCGTAATTTGAATAAGCGCTATGAAAGTGAGGTGACATGTACCAGCCCGATGTTGATCAGATAGTATAGTTGATAAATTGGCGGATAAGTCGAGAAGTTCCTATATACACAAACAAAACAATATTTAAATCGTTTAAAAAACTAAAAGAACCAACTTCAAATGCTGCGATAGTCATTTTCAGTACTAAGTTTGAGGTGTTTATTTTCATATCTCTGGAGATACTTGTCAATCTCAATGAAATTTAAATGAAACCACTTGAAAGTAGACACTTTTAAACAAAAGAAGAATTTTCTAAATCGGTCTACGCATTTTTGAATAATCGATAAACAGGATATAAAGTAGATCCTAGTTAATTTTTTATCGTTTAAAAAATTATATGAATTGGTGTTTTGTCCTTGTCTTACAATCAAACCAAACAACAAGTTGTTTAAATCTCTTCACGCCATTCTAAACGTAGTCCATTATAATTTTATTGTGATTGGATTATTATTATTTGTGTTGTGACAATTCTTTGAGTAGTTAAACTATGTACCTGGCATAATTGACCCACTTGAAAGGTTAATTATTAAAATCACTGCCTTCATTGTCAATAAGCTTTTTGTTGACTATATACTAAATATTCAGTAAATACTCAACCTAAATACGAGCGATAAATTATTCATATAATTGAATAGTCATCGATTTAAATGAAAATATGCCAACTGCGCGTGAAGGAGCATCGAGCCGACTGCCGTTAATTATCCACGGGATTAGTCAGACGCACAAAGCAGGTTATTATGGATCTAATCGGGGCTCGCTATGTCGATATGATCGCGAGCGAGCGCTAATCAGCAAATGTTCGCGTGGGGTGTTCGCTTCAGAGCGTAGAGCAGCTCATTAGCGAAGATATGTATTAATAGGAAGGTCAGGTTTGTTTACTGCGTCGATTTATTATGGAATTTGACAGGTTTTCCTGTTCATCCTTTTATGACGGATATATTATTATGGCTTGACTTCTAAGCGGTAGGTCGCCGGTACAAGTTCCAGCACGGGGGTTCCTCCATACGTGATAGGAGAATTATGTCGACGTTCTGCCTGACTTGCCACCAAAACGTAGCTCACCATCATCCAAGAGAAAATCTGCCACTATAACCTTAAGGTGTTCTGGCAGCATACAGCCCCTGAGAGTTAAGTCATTCCAAGCCTAGCATGTTCACCACCTTCGACAACATCATCGTTTACCACCAGGACAGATAATTTTCAATCAGAAAAAAAAGTAATGTCTCATATGCCAAGATATTCCGTCAAAATGTGTTTATAATCACAATATATCACAGCTCCTAACAGCGAGTCCCGTGTTACAGATGGGAGGTCATAAAAGTAACTCCATCAAGCTCTATCGACCTGCACAACTTCACACAATGGCAGTAATTATTACTTCGTATTTTTCGCCAAGGAGCAGTAAAGAGAAACAATAGGAAGCGTTCTTGATAGGGGCTATCCGGCGGGTTGTTCGCGGGAACTTTATCTCCGGGTGCCTCCGAACTTCGAAGGTTCACTACTTTAACAATTAATCGCGGACGGAAAAATAATGAAGAGACAATGAGCTCGCTCCAGGACCATCTCTACAGACTTTCACTTCGATTGAGTTTACTCACTTGTTTATCTATACGTAACATTTAGAACTTATAAGAGTTTATTTGTAGAACTTTAAATAATTAATACAAGCTAAAATAAATTATTTTTGCTTATTTTTTTATGGTGATGGCAGAGAAATTAGACGCCTGACGACTTATGACCAATCCTATTAAGTATCAAAGTCCGAAATTACTACATAACCAAAGATACAGTGACTTTCTAACGGAATTAGGCTTTAAGCTGTAGTTTAAAACTATAATTCCGTGTCATTGAGCATGTTTCATATTTCCTGGCATTAAAAGTTTGCCTGTTTATATGATGAGATTATTAAAACTACATTTTACAGATATAAACGCCAGCAGAGCGCACTTACCTCGTCATACAATCGAAATGTTTTCCTGTGCGAACAGAATCCAACTTCGGAATGGTGATTGCTGCACGGGAACATTACCACTAAGTTTATTCGAACAATTAGAGGCAGGAAGGCAGGTAAGTCCGCGCCGCAAAGTCGGCCAGCCACATTCCTGCCACATGCCTGCCACATGCCTGCCACATGCCTGCCACATGCCACCCTCACTCTGACAATCGTCTAGCACTATTATTTCGTAAACTATCGTTCATTTAAGTGATCTAAGTGTGAGACCGCATTGTAAAAGCACCATAAAACGATAAAAATATGAAGATAAGTAAGTACGAGTATGTAAGTATAAAGTTATATCAATGGATAACTATCTAAAAGTGTCAAATAAAAGACTATTGGCACGTTACAGGCCAGCTAGCAGCGCCTTACGCTTTTACCTGCGTAGTTCCCGTATTTGGAGAATACGGGGATAAAATAGTAGCCTATGTTACTTGTTGATAATGTAGCTTTCCATTAGTGAATGGAAAATATGTCCAGTAATTTTTGAGTCAAATCGTAACAATCAAATCTTTCCTCTTTATAATATGTTTAGATAATGTTTCTTGTGCAACACACATCATTATAAGTTAATATTATTACCCGACTACGGCGAAGCAAAAAGGGAGGGTTATGGTTTTGACGTTCCGTAGTTCTGACAAAGAACCCTTAAAGCTTCGTCATGTCCGTCTGTCTGTCTGTATGTCTGTCTGTCTGTCCGAGGTTTTGCTGAGAGACCGTTAATACTAGAAAGCTGTAATTTTGTAGGGGTATGTATATAAATTACACCAACAAAGTGGTGAAATAAAATTTAAAAAAATATTTTTTTTAGGGTAGCTCCCCTACATGAGAAGTGGGGATGATTTTTTTTTGTCGTCTACCCCGTATTATGGGGTATCGTTGAATAGGTATTTTAAAATGACTTAAGGGTTGCTACCACTATTTTTCGATTGAATGCTTCATTTACGAAATATTAAACTTTAAAGTGCAAATTTTTGTTCCAGTAGGGCGTCCCACCCCCTCTAAAAGCTAAACTGCTGGCTTGAAAAATCTGGAAAAATTCGTGATAATAGTGCATTTCATGAACCTTAAAGGAAAACTATAGCGGTTAAGATAACTTTATTAGTTTAGCAGTAATAGTCGTTGAACTTGGGTGTTGGATAATTTTGTACCAAATACAAAATCCTTAGAATAAATCCTTTAAAGTGACAAAGTCGCAGTACCTATAGTTGCTTGTTTATAACGGGTAAAGACTTGCATTGAATATCGGGCTACTAAGGAACCCTACACTGCGCGTGGCCCGACACGCACTTGGCTGGTTATTTTATTCTGTGTTTTTTGAAGAAAAGCCTGCCCAAAGTAAAGTTCAAATATTGTTTCAATAAGAAAATGTGATGTTTTATTTTTTTCTCAGAAAATAATTAGCCTAAAAAAAATGTAGTTTTCCCTGAAATACCTATTTATTAAATTGTTAAACACAATCCAAAATTTCATCGTACCGACGGGACTCGAACCCGCACCCCCCGGATTACACGTCCAGGTTGCTCTGCCAATTAAGCCACGGTTCGATTCATCGATACGACGAAATTAGTGGATTGCATTTGTTAACCCAATTATGCATTGGTGGCGCCATCTATGACTACTCATTACGTAAGTTAATCATTCGGAAGAAATCATTACAGTTTTCAAATCCGACGAGAGATGTTGCACTGCGTAAATCAAATATTATGTTACTTTGAAGTGTCTCACACTTTATATTTTTGTATTAGCGATCTCAGATGAGAATATTTTCTAGTTTCATACTTTTTAGAGTGTGATTTTTTAACCGACTTCACAAAAAAGGAGGAGGTTCTCAATTCGTCTGTGATTTTTTTTTTTTTTTTGTGTGTATGTTACGCGATTTCTCCGCCAATAGTGAACGGATCCAAATGATTCTTTTTTTAATAGGTAGGTTTTCGAGGTGGTCCCATTTTAATTTTATCGAGATCTGATAAGTATCTCCAGAGATATGGAGATAAATACCTCAAACATAGGAGAATGTACTGCTTTTAGTAGAAGAGCCCCAAGAAGATTATACACAATGGAGGTTGCTATTGGATATACTTTTGAAGAGTAAAAAATATGACCTTGAATAATAATAATTGGATAGTCGATAGATACTATGTATGTAGTAGTAGTAAGTAGGTACATGTAGGTTAGTAAGTAGGTAGATACATGTAGGTATTATCTATCTACTACCTATTAGACTTGGCTGGCACCGACTTCAAATAGATAAGTGGGTAGCGCTCATAATAACTTTAAGTAATTTATTTTACGTTGAGTGCCTGTTTGTGATTATGAAGTCGGTTTTATTTTTTTTGAAAAATAACTTATTCAGTAGTCGGGTTTCAATTTTGAACTTTTTTTTTATTTAGACGATTGATTAAGGAGTAGATACCCATCTAACAAAATATTTGTATATTATGTTTTTTTTAAGTGTTTCACACTTTATATTTTTGTAAATTGTTAAACACAATCCAAAATTTCATCGTACCGACGGGACTTGAACCCGCAACCTCCGGAATAACATGTTCCGGTGCTTTGCCAATTAAGCCAATTTTGCTTAATTGGCAAAGCACCGGAACATGTTATTCCGGAGGTTGCGGGTTCAAGTCCCGTCGGTACGATGAAATTTTGGATTGTGTTTAACAATTTACAAAAATATTTGTACGTTTCACCATCATAAGGCCAGTAGGTTTGTATGACTAGACACAATAGTTAATAGTGCTTTAGCGCAGATACGAACACTAAGTTTTTAGTGCTCGTTAAAGAATATTGCGCCCCACGCCGCCAGATGTCGCCAGTAATCGCTTAACGATTAAGTTCTACACAGATAGTGGATTATTTAGAATTGATGATAACAGAAAGCTCTACAGTTACACTGATAATTGTAGTCGGTTAGATAGGTCTGAAGTCGGTGGGACCGTTTATACACATCATTGTCAGGTTTTATTACTTACTCAATGTACGACCTAACAACTTTAAAGTAAATATGTACGCAATAACGTTTTATTTATGTTATACTGGCTTTGCGACTTCGTCCGCGTGGAATAGTGTCTTTGGGTAGCATTTTTAATTAATTAGGCTAATTATTTTACAAATAAGACACATGCCTATCCCACCTACACCGCACCGTACCACGCCACGCAATTCCCCCTCCCCGCTCCCCTCCCCTCCCCTTCCCCTCTCTCTCCCCCCACCCTTTCCCCTCACTCACCTCTCTGTCTGTCTGTCTGTCTGTCTGTCTGTCCGAATGTCACAGCCACTTTATTCCGAAATTATTAAGACTGCACAGTTGAAATTTGATGGGTAGATGTATTCTACAAACCGCTTTTAGATTTTTATACAAAGATTTTTCGCAACTAAAAAATTAACTTTGTTTTTCGTAGTGTAAGTATGAAAATCAAAGTTATCTTTGCGGTCGCAATATGTCAAAAACTGCTGACTGTATCTCATTCAAACCAATTTACGTTGTTAGTTTTTATTGAGATCTACAGCATATTTTTTATTAGACTTTCACTCCCATACTTTAAACGTTAGAGGGGGGGGGGGACACACATTTTACTACTTTAGATGCGCCTATCTTTGAAATGATTGACTTTGAGAAAAAATTATTTTAGAAACCTCAATATCATTTTTAAAGACCTATCCAAAGACGTATAGGTTTGAATAAAAACA
The DNA here is from genome assembly GCA_954871355.1 of Cabera pusaria. Taxonomy (NCBI): domain Eukaryota; kingdom Metazoa; phylum Arthropoda; class Insecta; order Lepidoptera; family Geometridae; genus Cabera; species Cabera pusaria. The sequence goes on from OX940886.1 coordinate 31,189,504, forward strand.
TTTTTTTTTGTTTCAGTTCCATGTATGGGATGCCCCCCCTTAGATTTTTATATTTGTATAATAATCGGAAACCGGTTTACAGAATTCATCTACCTACCAAGTTTTAATTCTGTAGTCTTAATAGTTACGGAATAAAATGGCTGTGATATACGGACGGACAGACAGACAGACATGGCGAATCTATAAGGGTTCCGTTTTTTGCCATTCCGCTACGGAACCCTAAAAAAAGAATAGATTAAGGAGGAGCTCTCAATACATAGAACTGAAACTAAAAAAAAAAATTCGTCAAACTTATACGTCTATAAATAGGTCTTTTAAAATGACATCGAGGTTCTTAAAACTATTTTTCCTCAAAGTCAATCGCTTAAAAAATAGACTTCTATATTCTTAAATATAAGGATGTGGCCAAGCGGAATTTTACCTATTTAGAAGTCTAAATTTACAACTTAGACTTATAATTTGGTAAAATTCCGCTTGGCCACATCCTTATCATCAAATTAATACTTGATACAAACTGTTTGTCAAATTTATGATATTGATTCTCTCGCGATATTGATCCTAAGAGTTTTTATTTTTATTATGTCTTATAGACTAGCATTTGACCACTATCACCTGTTGGTAAGTGATGATGCGGTCAAAGATGGTAAGCACGCTAGGCCTAGAATGGGAACTGGCTCTCTGAAAACTGGAAAGAGTGCTCCAATTTTCCAGCTACAAGAGCTACATAAGCTACTACTAGGTAATTATGGTATAAGGTATTTCCTACGACACTGTATGTGTGTGTCACAGGCGGCGATGTCACGCAGTATTGGACACAATGTAAATAGACTGGAATTGATTGTACTATCTAATTATTTTTTATAGCTTACTGGCAATATGCGTTGCACATTACTAGTAATCTTGTAAGCTAAATATGCTTGTGTCTGGGTTCATGTCAATAGTGCAATGGGTGGGGGTGGAACTCGCGACCTCTCGATCGCTAAGCCGACACCTTAGCCATTGGGCTATTGCCGCTTTTGGTGAAATTAATACTGGTATATGCATGTGGTTGTAGTTTATGTTGAAGCCCATGCAATAACGTGCCTAAAGTAAAAGATTCACCGATTACTGATGTTTGCATGACTGCCATCTACCGTGAATTCCCCGAACTTCACAGTGACCCGCCCAAAGCATGCTTCTCTGAACTAATACGGTTGCAGAGGGCAGCTTGCCAGTGTGACTGACTCGCCGGTCACAGACGGTGCGGCGCTGCCATCGAGAAACCCTCTTACAGGACCGTTAACTGATTCTAAAATCAGACAGCGTTCAAAATACCAGAGTAGTTGTTATTACTGAGTGTGAAGCATAGATGGCGTTGTTAAGATTTTTGTTAAAATAAACATCAATCAAAATGTATCTGTACTACTGTACTACCTGTATATGGGCTGTCTCACTCCTACTGTCGTGGCATCAACATAATCGGCGAGTATCTCTCACACTTGCGATTTGATAACAACATCGTCATCGTGGCAGATACGCTGCAAGAAATGCATCATTTGTTGAACGGCCTAGCTGATTCTTCTCAAGGCATTGGTCTCCACAAGAACTTAGATAACACCAAGGTTATATTTAACTAGCAGCCCGCCCCGGCTTCGCACGGGTAGAACATATATGCCTACAACATTTGCGTCAGTTTGTTGCATCAAATATAAAATATTAACATATTTAACAATCATCGTCATATTTCAACCAATTTACACAAAACCTTTACAAATTATGCACCTAAACCTTCCTCATAAACACTTTGGCTATTGGTGAAAACCGCATGATAATCCGTTCAGTAGCTATTGAGATTATTGCGATCAGACAGACAGAGGCAGTGATGGACTTTGTTTTATAATACTTACGTAGTGATATTGGGCGGCCCTTTGGCGTAAAGGATAGTTACCCTGATTCTGACCCGACGGTCGTTGGTTCTAATCCTAGCTATATACCTACCAATGAAAGTTTTATGTGCATTCATGAATCATTGGTTTTCGTACAGAGGTAGTGGGATCATGGAATCAAAATCAATCAAATCATGGGATCAAAGAAGGGGTATTACACGTTTAACGTGTGTATCTGTATTCTGTGTCTGTCTGTAGCATCTTAGCACCCAACCAGATGAACCGATTTTGATTTGAATATTGATTTTTTTTTTTTGTTTGATAGATGTCTTCATCGAGAGTGTTCTTAGCTTTGATTCATGAAAATTCGTTCAATGGTTATAAAACTATGAGCTTTTTTCTAGTTAATTGCGCTATGAAATCAACTTTCATAGGTCTGATCAATTCGAAAATCTTCTTCTTCAACGATATTTTAAGAACATGGAAGCATTGACCTGATGCTGGGACATCTCCTGTACTCCATAGAATACTCAAATCCACACCAACTTACAGCTCAGATTTAAAATGTCGTGTTTAGAGTCATTGGAATGTTTTTATTGAAAAGATTATACATAGATCAGTCGGGGTGGTTTATCTATAGATCATAACTATATTACACAATAGAATTTTAAATTTTACAGTAAAAATATATTATTATACTATATTTACTTCAAATTGATTGTGATCGGTGGGGATCTACAGCATCGCGTAGCTTATAATCATATTTTCTTAGTAACTATGACCTAATCTGTGGTTTCACTGCAGATATTTTATTAATTTTGCGATGCGTGTATGTGAAATCCGTGATATCTTCTAGAGTTTTCATTTGAATTATATACTGTAAAGGACAATTTTAATCTATAATATGGGGCCAAGCTAATTAACGTAATTATTTGGATAAGGATTAATACTATATACTTGAAAATAGCCTTGGAAGTGATGTAATATTTTTTAACAAAAAATTAAAGATTAAAATGGTTACTGTGAGTCAACCTTAAGAGATAGACATATGCTGTTGCGGATTTTTTTGTAGGTCTTATTAAGTTGTACAACTCTTCCATAAAAAATATTCTTCCATCTATTTTCAATTGAGCAGCGTTCGTAAGAAACGTGTCTTTTTGATTATTTTTTAGTCGACTTAGGTCTCCACGAATGTAATGATTTAAACGGGATAATATATAACCTAATTTTTAACCGACTTCAAAAAAAGGAGGAGGTTTCTCAATTCGACCGTATATATATATATATATATATATTTTTTATGTTTGTTCGGGGATAGCTTCGTCATTTATGCACCGATTTTGATTATTCTTTTTTTGTTCGAAAGGAGATATCCCAAGTGTGGTACCATGGTAATTTTATCGAGGTCTGATAAGTATTTCCAGAGATATTGAGATAAACATCTCAAAATTGGTACTGAAAATGAACATTGAAGTCGGTTCTTTTTTAGTTTTTAAACGATATTATCATTTCGAAAGTCCATTCTATGTGTAAATTGTTAAACACAATCCAAAATTTTTTTTTTTTTTTTTTTTTTTTTTTTTTTTTTTTTTTTTCTATGTATTAATGAAAGAATTTTGTAAATCGGTTTTTTAGTTTTTGAGCCAAATCATTACAAACATACAAAAATACAAAAATACAAATGTTCTCTCTTTATAATATTATTATAGTATAGATGTATAGATTAGTATAGATATAGATGACCAGGTAAATCCGGAATCAGTTGCGGTACAGGGCAGTATTCGAGTACGTTTTCGTTGGCCAAACTCAACACGATAAAAGATATGACCAAATTTAGATTTTCACGAAAACTTGTAGGTACAAAAACTTACCTTTCAATGGGGAATTAAAAGGTGTCCCCATACATACAAATAGTTGACGCCAATTAAGATAGGCCTCTGAGTTATATGAGCGCATACAATTTAGGGGTCTAGCTTAATTGGTACTAACCGTAAATAAGGAAAATAAATAAATTTGTGGTATTGTGTAATTTATTTTATGCATAATTGACCGAAGGAGTTCCCTTAACCTAGTCTGAGAAGTTGGTACGGAAGCTTAGGTGAGTCCAATTCGACTTGGCCGGTTTTTTATGTCAAGGGTTAAAAATATTATCCTAATTATTTTCTATACCTATCAAAATAAGTTAAAAAAAAATTTATTGTATGTGTGTATTGTATTTTGTATTCAACACGATTACTACGTAATGGTTATATTCCAGTGAATAACAAAATGTAGATTATGTGGTAGGTAGTTATACCACCCACATGCTCCAATCGCCCTATCTTTTTAGCAGCATAAGCAATTTACGGGTGGTCACACCATGCTTGCGTTCCACGAACCGGACGCGATAGAGCTATCGCTCTAATGCTGATTAATCATAACACGGTGCTCTCTTCGTACTTTTAAGTTCTAATATTAAGTCAGTCTGTAATTAGTCGCCGTAAGAATCACTTGTATTAAATCATAATTTAATTTAATTCTTTTAGTGTATTTTTTAAAAACCGAACCACGGCTTTTCCCAGTTTGACTAGGTACACATGAAATCAACACGTATAGTCGTATTTTTAATTAGACGCAGTCAACTGACGTTTACTGTGTTGTCAGATTTTGATGAAATAAAAATAGTGTTGTGACAAAGTGAATCATTGAAAAAAAACTCCTGGATTAATTAAATTGCCTCGATTGTCTAGTGAATAGTTAGTGTGCCGAACTGCCGATATCGGGTACGGGGTTCGAATTACAAACAAAAAGAAGCCGAATTACAAACAAAATGGCGACCGACGCGCGCGGCGTTGATCGGTGTTGGCACTAGTTTGTAATAAGCCGTCAAAAAACTGATTGTAGTTACATACTACTAGTAACTTATATCAGAGCACTTTTATACAATTTTATTGTAAAATAGAAATAATATTCTTTTATAGTTTGAAATGATTAACTGTTCACACTCATTGTTCATTCATCTGATTGAACGAGAACAGAACGCATCACTATTACCTTAAATATGGCAACCGTAGTATTTATATTCTCTTTGATGGCAACATTCATTTATAAAGTGACATTAGCTACTGTCAGTTGGCTTCGTCTAATTAAAAATACAACCATAATTATTGAAAATAATAACATTCTAATTCGAATGTTATATTACACTAGCGACCCGCCCCGGATTTGCACGGGTATAATGCTGAGTAATAATTGTTAAGACCGCCGCAACCGCTATGTCAATGCATTTTAAATCTTTAATATCTTAATATTTAAATTACATACTGTAAAGGGCCATATTGATCGATATTAAATGCACAATGTATTTAATGTACTCAATTAGTTAAGGATTAATTAATTAATTGCTTAAAATCGTTTCGTAATTAAGCCATTATTTCTAGTAAAAAGTAATGGATAATAATTAGTATTGTGGGTTATCCCTAAGAGATAGATATATACCTTTTTTGACTTTTTAACCGACTTCACAAAAAAGGAGGAGGTTCTCAATTCGTCTGTATGTTTTTTTTTTTTGTGTATGTTACGCGATTTCTCCGTCAATAGTGAACGGATCCAAATTATTCTTTTTTTAATAGGTAGGATACGTTTCCGAGGTGGTCCCATTTTAATTTTATCGAGATCTGATAAGTATCTCCAGAGATATGGAGATAAATACCTCAAACATAGGAGAATGTACTGGTTTTAGTAGAAGAGTCCCAAGAAGATTATACACAATGGAGGTTGCTATTGGATATACTTTTGAAGACTAAAAACTATACCTTGAATAATGTTTTTACATCTTTCTTCTCGTTGATTTTGGTTTTTGACAGATATTCTTACGGTAACTGTGAGTGAGATAGAAATAAAGGTGGGGATAATAATTTTTTTTTTTTTAATATCTTATAGGCTAGCGTTTGACCACTATCTCACCTGTTGCTAAGTAATGATGCGGTCGAAGATAGAGAAGTGGACTAGAATGGGAACTGGCTCTCAAGGATAGCTGCCGGAACACATTAGATGTTTGGTGACAGATTTTCTAACTTGAGGGTGGTAGCTGGCCAGGCGGACACTAGATATGTCCTACCACCATGCGGGGGTTGTTGGTTTCTTAACGATGTTTTCCTTCACCGGAGGGCAACTGTGAGAAGCGCACAAATATTTTTCGATCGAAAAATTCATTGGTGCACGGCGGTTTGAACTCGGTACCACAGCATCAAAGCCGACTGTTCTCCTAATTACGCCACCGGGCCCTCAATAAATTTTTATATAATAATAATTATAATACATTATTATATATAAATATAAATAATTTGTCTTCACAGGAATGTTCTACCGGGCAAAGTCTTGTTAGGGTGCACACTTTTTTAAACATACCTAAGATTTTTTGACATGACATGACGTTTGCCGAAGATGGCGGCCATTTCAGTCCCGCGATGCAGTGGCATACATTATTAAATAACTCAGAATTATGACCGTACTTTGTACCAACCAACACTGCAAAAAAAATTTATAAGCATAATACCACAGATTATATAATAGTTACTACGTAAATAATACTTTCCGTTGTTAGGTTGGCTACACAATGCTTTCATAATTCGGGTTTCAACAATATAGGGAAGTGCCTCTTATAACGTAGTAAAGTGATTCAGTACTCTGTTGGCCATATGGCGGCAAGTAATGTTAATAATCGCAAATAATACTTTTTTATATTCATTTTGGAATACAACTAGTCCGTGTTATAAAAGTATTTGGAATTATTGTAATAAAATAGACAATTAATTATCGTGTGTGTCAGATGCTTTAATTGCACAGGGCCATTTTGGACATTGTCCTTTGATACCTTGATGACATAATTATTACTAGTGAATATTATCACTTTAGCAAGGCATTTAAAGTCAATTTTTTAGGGTTTCGAACCCAAAGGGTACCAAATGAGCACTTTCTGAGACTTTGTTTTCCGTTCGTCCGTCCGTCCGTGTGTCTATACATATGTGCGCACTTTACAGATCTGTATCTTCTTAACCGTTATAATATGTACATACTTGAAATTTTCAAAAAGTATATATCGGTCAGTGTATAACGGCCCAGACACCAAATGTAATAGATGCATGTAATTTAATTAAAACTTGTTACGCACTAAAAAGGGTAAAATAAGTTATTTTTCGAAAAAAATAAAACCGACTTCATAATCACAAACAGGCACTGAAAAGCGAAAAATAAATTACTTAAAATTATTATAAGCGCTACCCACTTATCTATTTGAAGTCGGTGCCAGCTTATAATAATTATAAGTAATTTATTTTTCGCTTTTGAGTGCCTGTTTGTAATTATGAAGTCGGTTTTATTTTTTTTGAAAAATAACTTATTTGTAGACCTTTTTAAGGTGTACAATACTGTAGTACATTATTTTGATCTATCTCGTAGTGCTCAGCCAGCGTATGCAATTGCTCCGACCAGTTTCGGACATGTTTGATGTCCTTCTTCTGGGAGCCACGTCTACCGCAAGCTCCTCGCGCAACAACCGTGAGTGTACTACCGTTTTAATAATAATATTAAGTGTGATCCTCACGATACATATAATAATCAAATAAGCGCATAAAAGTTTTTAATTACGACATTAGAAACCACTAAAATGTTCAGTGTTTCTCTACTATATCATGCATGGATTATACATATAAAACTTCCTCTTAAACTACTTTATCTTTAAAATCCGTTGCGTAGTATTTAAGATCCAAGCATACATAGGGACAGACAGCGAGAAGCGACTTTGTTTTATACTATGTAGTGATAGTGATGATAGTGATAGTGATGATAGTGATAGTGATAATAGTGATAGTGATGATAGTGATAGTTATAATAGTGATAGTGAAGTTACAAGTATAACAGCGCAGGTGTTCATCTCAATTCAGAATAACTTATTTACGATACATTATTACATAAATTAATTTAACATTCATATTAAAAAAATTAGTTATAAATATTAAAATACGGGACTTATCGCGCCTAAAACATACATTTTTATTTAACTCGACGTTTCGACCAAGTTGCATTGATCGTGGTCACGAGACGACTGGTTATTATAACTACTATATTATAAGACTAATTATAACTAAGTGTTCAAATCGCGAAAGTTTAAAGTTTACAATTAAAAAATTTACTTTAATAATTATGAATGTCGCAAAACTCATTGTAATAAAACATATCAACATTGTATGAACGCCGTATAGAGGTAGCATTCAGCATCCTGTACCATTATGTGCGTGTCAGGACACACGTAGGGTTGTCAAAGCCTCATTGTCTTTGCCCGGCGCGAGCTCCAAACGGAAATCACTCGCACGTTAGGTGACGGCTCCCGGGAATTTTCATCCGGGCAGCGCGGCTCAAAGGACTTTTACGGCGTGTGAGAGTGCACCGATGAAAGGTTGCGCTGAAGAATTCCACATTTAAAAAGGTAGATATTTATTTTTGAAGAGTGGCCATGTGACTTTAATAAAAATGTTGAGCGACTTGTTATTTTTAAGATATATGATTGAATGTAATTCGACCCTTTAATGAAACGCAATGCCTAAAACAACAGTTATAGGTTTCCATGCACCAATGAATACAAAAAAAGACAACAAAGAAACCCTTATACATTCACCCTGTTCGTTTGTCCACGAATTAGCTAACCAAGTCTGAAAAACTTACTCAAATGGTGCGAAATGAATAAGATGATCTTAAATATTGAAAAATGTTCACAAATGACTTTTACAAGGAAACATTATAATATATATAATAATTACAGAATTGATAACATTCATTTAGAAACATGCAACACAATTCGGGATCTAGGAGTAACATTTGACAAAAAATTTACTTTTGTTCCTCACATGGAGAATATATCAAAACATTCTTCGAAAATGCTAGGATTTGTCATACGAAATAGCAAAGAATTCATAAGGACTAGAACTAAACTGTTGTTATACAACTGCTTAGTACGCAGTATATTAGAATATTGTTCTCCGGTGTGGAAACCTCACTTTGCGGTACACACCCTTCGTTTAGAAAGAATTCAAAAGCGTTTCTTATGAAATCTTACATACACCGTGGGCAAAGGGAAGGATATAATTTCATATAATAAAACGTTAAGCCATTTCAATTTTGTTAACCGACTTCACAAAAAATGAGGAGGTTCTCAATTCGTCTGTATGTTTTTTTTTCTGTGTATGTTACGAGATTTCTCCGTCAATTGTGAACGGATTCAAATGATTATTTTTTTATTAGGTAGGATATGTTTCCGAGGTGGTCCCATTTTAATTTTATCGAGATCTGTTAAGTATCTCCAGAGATATGGAGATAAATACCTCAAACATAGGAGAATGTACTGGTTTTAGTAGAAGAGTCCCAAGAAGATTATACACAATGGAGGTTGCTATTGCATATACTTTTGAAGACTAAAAATATGACCTTGATTAATGTTTTTGCATCTTTCTTCTCGTTGATTTTGGTTTTTGACAGATATTCTTACGGTAACTGTGAGCGAGATGGAAATAAAGGTGGGGATAATTAATATTTTTCATTTTTTTTTAATATCTTATAGCGTTTGACCACTATCTCACCTGTTGCTAGGTGATGATGCGGTCGAAGATAGAGAAGTGGACTAGAATGGGAACTGGCTCTCAAGGATAGCTGCCTGAACACATAAGATGTTTGGCGACAGATTTTCTAACTTGAGGGTGGTAGCTGGCCAGGCGGACACTAGATATGTACCACCATGCGGGGGTTGTTAGTTTCTTACCGATGTTTTCCTTCACCGGAGGGCAACTGTGAGAAGCGCACATATGTTTTTCGATTGAAAAATTCATTAGTGCACGGCGGTTTGCATTCGGTACCACGGCATCAAAGCCGACTGTTCTCCCAATTACGCCACCGGGCCCTAAATAAATAATTATATATTAATAATTATATTAAATAATTATATATAAATATAAATAATTTGTCTTCACAGGAATGTTCTACCGGGCAAAGTCTTGTTAGGGTGCACACTTTTTTAAACATACCTAAGATTTTTTGACATGACATGACGTTTGCCGAAGATGGCGGCCATTTCAGTCCCGCGATGCAGTGGCATACATTATTAAATAACTCAGAATTATGACCGTACTTTGTACCAACCAACACTGCAAAAAAAATTTATAAGCATAATACCACAGATTATATAATAGTTACTACGTAAATAATACTTTCCGTTGTTAGGTTGGCTACACAATGCTTTCATAATTCGGGTTTCAACAATATAGGGAAGTGCCTCTTATAACGTAGTAAAGTGATTCAGTACTCTGTTGGCCATATGGCGGCAAGTAATGTTAATAATCGCAAATAATACTTTTTTATATTCATTTTGGAATACAACTAGTCCGTGTTATAAAAGTATTTGGAATTATTGTAATAAAATAGACAATTAATTATCGTGTGTGTCAGATGCTTTAATTGCACAGGGCCATTTTGGACATTGTCCTTTGATACCTTGATGACATAATTATTACTAGTGAATATTATCACTTTAGCAAGGCATTTAAAGTCAATTTTTTAGGGTTCCGAACCCAAAGGGTCCCAAAGGGATCTACTACCTATTAGACTTGGCTGGCACTGACTTCAAATAGATAAGTGGGTAGCGCTTATAATAATTTTAAGTAATTTATTTTTCGCTTTTGAGTGCCTGTTTGAGGTTATGAAGTCGGTTTTATTTTTTTTGAAAAATAACTTATTTCAATATCTACTCGAGGATCAATATTGGACCTTATGTTTGTTTATAAAGTACTTCACAATCACATCGACTGTTCCGAGCAGCTATCTAGATTACAAATTAGGGTGCCTTATAGGTTTCCATAAAAACCGTTGACACCTTTTGCTCCTCTGTATCGCAGAACTGTGCTAGGACGTAACGCTCCTATACCTAGAATGTGCTCACTGATAAACGAACTCAGTGATAATTTAGATATGTATGCAGATTCAAGCCAAGTATTCAAAAAGAAAGTACTTCAAGCTTTGGCTTGATAGTGCTTTAGTAATAATGTACAACTATTTTTAATTATTATAATAGTTTTGTTTAAAAGCAGGAGTTGCTGTCCTTAAATAAATAGTGCATTTAGCAAGTAATGTAGATCTAGTAATAGAATACGTAATAATGTAACTGTTAATGGATAGCCTAAACAAATAAATAAATAAATAAAGTCTCGTCACAACTGACGCGTATAAGTTGTTCCTGCTCGATTGCAGTGCCATCTATTGAATCCAATTGTAAATCTTTATTATCTTGGGACTAACTCGAATACACAAACATAAAATTCATCAAAATCGGTCCAGCTGTTTAAGAGGAGTTCAGTAACAAAGACACGTACAGAAGAGTTATAATGTTTATTAAAATACGTCACCAGCACGAGCTCAGAGAACGACACACAGTGTATCCACTCAACTCTGACACAAACAACAAAACAATAACTTAATGTTTCCACATACCTGCATAGAATATTTACAATTGGTCCGATTAAACTCGGTTCATATTATATGGCCCCCACCCAAGGACGTGACACCCTCGACCCAGCCATACTTGAGATACAATTACTCGTATCTAACAGAGCCTACAACACACCTGCTGCGTTGTGTCACTCGGCTCAGTTTCACAAACATTAATTATTGCAGTTCTCACTGGAGGCTACTGAGTGCCACTGCTGTAGCCTTGCCTTGTACGAAAATTATATTGTGCATTATATTCAACTATGCACGTACTTAAATAAATTGTTTTTGCATATTTGGTGCATTTTAGCTGCATTGTTTAAACCACGGATTAGACAAAGGAGGTTGGATTGGCAATGTGGGCGGGGCAGGCGCGCCACTAGTATGATTAGACAATCATAGATTCATAGAACCACGCGATCATACTTTTTAGTGGCTCGTGGTTTGCGTCGCAGCGCGGAGGTGCGCTAAAATCGTCTCAAAATGCCGTGTTGTGCGATTATTACGTGTAAATTAAAGAGTCAGACATCAAGTATTAAACAAGGAGGAATTTCTTTTCATCGGTAAGCATAAAATCTTCGTATTATAGATATTTTTGTCCAAAAACTATTTTTAATTATGAAATTCTTTGTTCAAACGACAACATACCCAGAGAACAGATAACTATACATTGCTGGTAAAGTACGAATATTTCTACCTCGAGACGCAGTTTACGCGCAATGGATTGCAAAGCGAGCGAAATCACCACGCCTCTCCGACTCGTTATATTCACGTTCGCGTCGGTCGCCGGCTAGTGCTTGCACGGCTGATTGCGCGTGTGATTGTGTGTAACTTATAGAGTCTCGAAGTAATGTGCGTAACAATTGCAGTAGTGTGCGAAGCAATTGCAGCCCCGTGTTCTATGTGTAATTTGTTTATTAGTTTGCGTAATTCGTGTATCTATTTGTATTGTTTATGTTGTGGAATCGTTTGGTGGGAGTAACGCGGCGACGCTGGTTTTCAAACAAAAGTGTGATTATTGCCAATCCAACCTCCTTTGTCTAATCCGTGGTTTAAACATTTAATTAGGTGGGGTGTAACTAGACTAGTAATTAAGGTATTATAACATCATATTTTTAGGGTTCCGTACCACAAAAGGGAAAAGAGAAACCCTTATAAGCTTAGTTTCTTGTCCGTCTGTCCGTCTGTCCGTCTGTCCGTCTGTCCGTCTGTCCGTCTGTCCGTCTGTCCGTCTGTCCGTCTGTCCGTCTGTCCGTCTGTCCGTCTGTCCGTCTGTCCGTCTGTCCGTCTGTCCGTCTGTCCGTCTGTCCGTCTGTCCGTCTGTCCGTCTGTCCGTCTGTCCGTCTGTCCGTCTGTCCGTCTGTCCGTCTGTCCGTCTGTCCGTCTGTCCGTCTGTCCGTCTGTCCGTCTGTCCGTCTGTCTGTCTGTTCGTGTCTCACCAACGATTTTCTCAGCTGGCCAGTTGAATTTTATACCAGATACTGAAATCTATAGTCCCTATTAGGTATATAAAAATCAAGGTCCTGAGTCAACACGATAAAAATATATGGGCAAATTTAGATTTTCGCAAAAACTTGTACGTACCAAAATTTACCTTAATTTTCAACTTTTTTAAATTTCGGAATTTTTCTTTACTTATGCTGTAAGACCTTGTTTATGACCAAAATTGACAATTCTAGGTCAACCGGAAGTACCCAGATAGGTTTCGGGTCGAAAACATATAGGGTACTTCCCGTTGACCTAGAATCATGACATTTGGCAAGAAGCAAGGTTTTACAGCCAAAATGAAGGAAACATTCCAAAAAATAAAATTAAAATTAAAATTTGATGGGTGTCCCCATACATACATAGTTTTCCAATTAAGATAGGCCTCTCAGTTATATGAGCGCTCATACAATTTAGAGGTCTAGTTTAATTGGTACTAACCAACGTTGGTACGAAAGCCTCGGTGGGCGAGTCCAACTCGACTTGGCCGGTTTTTTTATTACCTACGCCCCGTTAAGAAGTAAACTGTTCTAAACTTAAATTTCAGCTCAAACCGATTGTTTAGCCATTTGACTGTGAAGAGTTAACAAACAAACAAAATTTACAAACTGACTTTCGCATTTATTATATTGGTATTGATTTGTGTTGAATTTTGTAAATTTGTGAACCAAAACGACACTTTTTAACCCCCGACAGAGCCTAGACATTGCGATCACTGAGATTATGATCAAGTGATTAAACAAAAGAGTCTTGTTAATCCCCCCAACTAAGCTAAATATGCTTATGTCTGCAGTGGGTTTACGTCAATAGTGCAATGGGTGAGGATCGAACTTACGAATTACATTCTCTCAATTGCCAGGCGACGTCTTAGCCATTGGGCAATTTCCGCTTGACTATCTATTATTTAAAACATAATACCTTATTAAAATGTTGGCAATCCAGAGTTTCACTTTCCGAAGCATCATAATTATGTAAAAGCTTTATTAGCTTGCCACCATGTCCAAAAGTCAAACATAACAGAGAAATCATATTTCATACCAGGACTTTTATAAAATGGTCCCGCTATTTAAAGTCCCTAAAAAGGCATAACAGCATGTGAGGTGCACGTAACGGGCTGGAGTGTACATCACCGTGTCCCGGACCATGCCCAGGGCGGGCCGTGCCCCGGGCGGGCCGTGCCCCGGGCGGGCCGCGTCGCGTTATACAATTATACTGCACCGCGATGCTACGTGACAGCTCATGTGCTGCACCCACCGTTTATTCTCAGACAGGAGCCGCATAAATAGAAACGAAAATGGTGCGCTCGATAACAGAATTCCGTAATACGCAATACTTGGCGACGGTAAAAATGTGGCATATGTCAGACGGATCATATTTACAACACCTTATTCATCAACATCGGATAAATAGCGCACTACGTAGAACAGTTCGCCGCAGTCGAGTAAAAAAATCTTACTATTAATTATTGCCAAGTTTAGTCACGCTTATAACTTATTGAAAAGAATCAGATCCAAACTTTGTAATAACTAAGTGCATACATTCACGAGTTTATTAACCTGTAGAAAATATCTACGATTAAATTGCATGGTTGGTGTTATAGGTGTTAACTGCAGAAAAAAATATCAATAATCTGTTTGACACTTGATTGAAATTAAGAACGAGTTGACGTGACGATATTTACTAAACTTTCGCATAGATAGTTTATCAGATAGACATTTTTATTTTCATGCGGTATTATGCGGCATCTATCGACCGTAATCTGTGGATGTATCTCACTAATATATTTAGAGGAAACTTCACCCTGTGTAATACTAAACTACTGTGTAAGCACAAGCTTACTTTGAAATACAACTTCGTTAGTTATTTACATACATCTGCCGTTATTGTTAACCAGTCTGTTATAAAACATACTGCTACAAGTTTTGAATAAGACAATGTTATTGTCCCTCAAATACATGGAGCGATGATATCCGCACGCTGGCTGGCAGCGGTATGAAACGAAGAGCTGAAATGTACCACAGGTGAGGCATATGTTCAGCAGTGGACAGAAACAGATTGATGATGAATCTATTAGTAATAGTTATAGTTTAATATGTCGGTTGAAAAAATATACCGAAATTATTAACAATGGGATCATAATCATTAAAATAACGTTGTTCAATGCGAGTGGTTTTCTTCTTGTTTCTTTTACTACTACGTCCAAAAATACTTACCTTAAACTATTTGCAGGTACCTAGATCTAGATAGACTCCTCACTAGAGTAGGTATACCTAGCTCTTAAATGTAACGACATAGAACCATTGTAAAGTCATCAACAAACAACACAAGTTTGCCTTTCAATTTTCCTTTGCGATGTAATAGAATTCACTTTAAAGTTAATTAACTTGAAATTGAGCAGTTAGCGAATTTAAGTTCTTGGGGATAGTTGCCGCAGCTTAGAGGCACACGTCACCAGATTGCCAGCTCGAGGAAACATTTGCTAAGCTCTCAGTAAGTAACAGTTCTCTTACTGAAAGTACCGATGTATTTTAAATAAATGAACAAACTAATGTGCTTGTACACGACCAGAGAAAGCTACAGTAATTTTGTAGAGCGATCCTCATTTCAGCGAACATTCTCGAGCATGTAATATGCAGCTTCATGTGAAATGTTCCGTGCATCCCGCAGGCTGAGGTAAAGACGCAACAATACAACCTCCCCTCCCCTCCCGCCCCGCATCCACCCCCGCACCCCGTGCCACATCCCGGCTTAATTGAATTCACTGCAGCTCCAAAACAGAGGTACAGCCGTCGGGGAGAGAAGATAAGCGATTATAAGAGGATCCGACACAACCTTCGACACCCGTCTATAGTTGAGAATCGATCAGCACTGCGGACAATCTTAATTTAATTGGACTTACGACAGTTATAAAAATAATAATCGTTCTTTATTTCAGACACATGGATACATATTTGTCAAACAAAACAATAAAAATAAATTAAGATATAAATTATAAACTAAAAAACCGACTTCAATGCCCCGCGAGTTAATTTCAGTAGCAAGTTTGAGACGTTTATCGTCATATCTCTGGAGATACTAATTAGATCTCGATGAAATTACAATGGAACCACCTCGGAAATGTACCTTACCGATTACAAAAATAATCATTCGAATCGGTTTAGAATTGACGGAGTAATAGCGTAACATACACACAAAAAAAAAAAAACATAGACGAATTGAGAACCTCCTCCTTTTTTGTGAAGTCGGTTAAAAATAAATGTAATGATAATAGATATGCATGTTGAGTGTTTTCTCGTTATCAGAGCTGATCAAAATATATTGAAAGCAAAATCTAGCGATGAGAAACTAGTTTCTGGCGCGTGGATTGCTGCCAAATATTTTGTAACGACTTCATATTTTTTTTATTTATTGATTTTTTTATTAAATAAAATAAATAAATAAATCGTTTATTTCGAAAAAAAATTACAATAATTATACTAGAAGTTGTAAGGCTTCTTTTGATGATCATGTTCAATTTCTTGAGTATCTGCTGCTGAGATAGGCTCATCACCTGTGTTCAGCATACAGCGCTCTCCCCCGAAGGTTAGCAGTTAGCCGTACTTACATAACAATTGTATACAATTAAATCTTATACTAAGATATCTAAACGTATAAACAAAATTTAAACAATATATTTATTAAAATTAAACCGTTTTATTTGACATGTGTGAATGACATGTAGATTGAAAGTGAGTCCTATAGGTGTATCAAATATTAAAGTGAGAGGGTGTGTGGATTGTAAATGGTGAGTGTGTGATTTGTACACAGAACTAGGATTTACTACGTAATGAATTCTAGGTCACTGGATTTGTAAGAAGATGTGTGTGAGGTGTATAAAAGCGTGCGTTTAAAAGTATGCGTAAATGCTATTAGTTTGAATAAGGATATGCATAAATACATAGTAGCTAGGAATTACTTATTGATAAGTCTTTATAATTATATTGTAATTACTTATTGATAAGTCTTTATAATTATATTGTAATTACTTATTGATAAGCCTTTATAATTATATTGTAATTACTTATTGATAAGTCTTTATAATTATATTGTAATTACTTATTGATAAGTCTTTATAATTATATTGTAATTACTTATTGATAAGTCTTTATAATTATATTGTAATTACTTATTGATAAGTCTTTATAATTATATTGTAATTACTTATTGATAAGTCTTTATAATTATATTGTAATACGGGACTTATCGCGCTAAACATAATTTTATTTACCTCGACGTTTCGATCAAGTTGCATTGACCGTGGTCACGAGAAGACTGAAGTTGTAGGTATCAGCATTGTTTTTATTGAGAGTAGTTTGAAACTACCCTCATTTGATCTTGATCGGAGTTGCCATTGCGACACACAATACTGACGACATCATCACAACGTCGAGGTAAATAAAATTATGTTTAGCGCGATAAGTCCCGTATTACAATATAATTATGTGTGTAAATCGCGAAAGTTTAAAAAAAAAAAATTACTAAGTCTTTATAAGTTCTTCAGTTTCACAGTTTTATTGATACACCACCGTCCGTCACAGTCTCGTATTTTTCTTTACTATTGGATTGTCTGTAAGAAAACGCGCTATGCGATATGACCTTCTTTTGCGTAGCTATATTTATAAGTGTAGATTTTATCTTTTCAAATAGTTTCTGTTTATTTGGTGTGCAAATAAAGAGTTTATCTATCTATCTAATAAAATACCGGAGTCGTAACCGTGTCTCCTCCCCCCAGCGCTCTGCCAGACGCGTGCACTCGCCCGCTAATATCTCTGCACACGTTTCTTTATACAGTTTAAGCTCAGGTCGGAAGCGGTCAGAGATTATTATCTCTGACCGCTTCCGACCTGTTCCTAAGTTATTACTTACCGCACATCGTGCGACCTGAAGGATCCTAAATTACTGGCGATTTAAAATTTCATTTTGTCAAAAATGTGTAAACAACTTGGTTTCCGGACCTGACACTTTGGACGGTTATGCGTCTGATCATTCGTACGTTTTATAATGGTGTAGATGGAAACAAGCAGCGCCCCCTGGTGGGAAGTTACTGTCGTCTAGATAAACAAGCAGCGCCCCCTGGTGGGAAGTTACTGTCGTCTAGATAAACATTTGCAACACTCGAGTTGTCATTGATGCATTGTCGACCTGTCAACATTTATTCAGCATGAGTAGTACGAGTACATACATTTTATAAGTTGAAATGTTCTTCGCGTTATTATATATCATCAACAGCCTGCAAGTCTAGGTAAATTAGTAGTAATGTAAAGCCATGTCGCGTTATACGATACCAGTTAAAATCCATCAAAATTACATAATTTAAGTCGATTGCACTCGGATCGCTTCTCAGCAATTGTAACCGCTTTGTGATTTAATAAATGAATAATGAATAGTGAGCGCGGCTCATCGATGGAAATATTACTTGATGTTGACAGTCCACTGCGCCGTAATTGACACAAAGCCAATTTAACACGTTAGCTGCGGCACCAATTTTTGCATACTTTCCGTTCCTGCGGCACGAGGTATAATCGGCCCGTACCGTGACGAGACGTTAGGGCGACACGCGGTCTATTAGACCCCACCTCCTTTTACAGACTAAAATCCTTATTGATATAGACAGTGAATTGATGAACCCTAATCCACCGTCGCCCCGGGATCTGATGGCTAGTTTAGGAATTATTAGCAAAACAAAATATGGGATCTTATACACCTCGTAACGCACTGAAATAGGGCAAATTTTCGCTGCGATTGGTGATGGGAAAAATAATATCGACATTTTTAAACTGTCTTAACTACGCAACGACTTGACCGATTTTGATCAATTATATCTCATTAGATCGTTTTAAGGGCAAAACCTGGCAAAACAACACAAAGCTATCGGGTTTTTTTAAATTAACTTCTTCCGACATCGTTTAGACATGTTCGGCGCTGTAAAAGGACGTGCTCTCCAATCGACGTGATGCACAACACTGGTCGCGGGAAGCTCGCGTTGAGTGCGGTACGAGGTCAGGGGGGATATGGGACGTTTTAGCCTCGTTCCGCACTGCATTAAAATTATATTAATTCAGTGCGGCACGAGGCCTAAGACATCCGGTACCAAGGTAGGTACACCACCGAGTCCGGAACCATTAGTGATCTCAAATATATATTTATCTCTTTCCTACACTGGACCAAACCAAAGCTATGCCATTCGCACGACAGAGAAATTCACTTTTTTGCTTGCCGCACCACAGGGAAGTTGCATCAGGGGTGATTTAGGCCTCGCTTCGCACTTAACGTGTTAATGCTACAAACATTTTTCCTACCCGTGGGTATTTACATATCAAACACAGGCGAAAATGCACCGCTTTTACAAAATTGGTTATTCATTTCCCTTTATTCGATATTTAATATATTATTTGACTGCTATAATTTAGTATTAATGTTACAATTTGTTCAATTTTAACGTTACTTCCACACTTGCATCATAGTTTGATTTAAGCTAAGTTTTTTGACGGATTTTATACATGGAGACAAAACTCATTCCATTGTTCAACAGAGAGCATGGCATCAATGTACTTTTTACTACATAATATCTGAAAAGATGTAGACACATCAAACTTTTAACTGATAACTAAAATTGTTCGATAAACTAAAAAAATCTGACTTCACGTTCGGCGCGAGTCATTTGAGGTGTTTTATCTCCTTATCTCTGAGAGATATTAAAGATATGGATCTCGGTGAGAGATACTCATCAAATTTCGATAAAATAACTAAGGACTTATTATCTGAAACGTACCCTACTTAATAATAAAATATTGGTTCAGTTTCAGTGGAAAGTTGGAGGTGTTTATCTCTGAAGTTACATATCAAATCTTAATAAATTGCATAAAACGACCTCCGCGGAGATATGCCCTCATTATCATCATCATTATCAACCAATTTCCGTCTACTGCTGGACATAGATCTCTCGTTTGGTTCGCCACTGAGATCGTCAGCTATTCGATTTCAACCACTGCCAGGCAGCTTGCGTATATCATTGCTCCACCTAGCTGGAGGACGTCCTATAATACGTTTGCCGAGCCGAGGTCTCCACTCTGGAATCACTCTGGAAAACAAATCAAATTCAAATCAGTTCACAATAAAATACATCACTCTGGACTCGTATAAACGAACCGTAATCGCTTTAATGTAAAGCTTCTGAAACGTCTCACCGCAACTTCCAACAAGCTCAAACACGATGTGAAGTTTGGATTTCAGACGTAATATTATAATTGTATGGTTAAGCAGGAGATCATTTTTAAGCTGAAATTTTGCACAGGGATAGCCAGTATTATAGATTAGGCCATGCTTGGGATACTTTTTAACGTGTGTGAAGCCGCGGGGCACAGCTAGTACAATATATGTTTAATGTTTGGAAGAATAGAGCTGAGGTTTAAGTTATTAATGTATGGTGTAACGCGATGAGAATGACTTAAAAGATGCTTGAAAGTTATGTAATATAATATATATCCTGTCATAATAGGACGGACCTCTTTATAATTATTATCAATTTCATTAAATGTCCGCCTTTCATTAGTAAACTTTACCTGTTCAAAACTTCGTCAAACCCGAAATTAAAAGCGAGAGATTAAATCTAAACTGCCTTTTACCGGGATGAAAGGAGTTCGGAGACAAAGGAGGCACCTGCCTATAGCGAGTGTTACAAAAACCCGTCATAAGTTGTTACGATGAGCTGCGAGGGCGCTGCTGAGGTGAGGCTCCATTTAAAACTTCGATCTCTCTCGGTAGCGGCACAGATTAAATAACTTACTAAACAGATTATATAAGTTTTCTAAGTGTTGCAGAATGAGATAAAGTTTCCGGTTATTTATTAACACTTCGCCCGGCAAGCCGCGCTCTCTACTCTCCTTATCGCGTTATTACAATGAGAGCAATTACTTCAGTTTCTAGATTGAAAAACTTTCTACTGATCCATCATTTTTATGGACCTACTAATTCTTTGGTTATTATTATAATTTCACCGCATTATAACTGGAACTAAGTAGGATTTATATACAGCATTAAGGTGTGATTAATGGACAATGCGGTACCTGCACATTGGGGACACAACGACTGATCAGGGGCCTTATTCAGTATGACCTATGAGATAACGCGTTCCTTAACACGCCACGTTACATTATTGAAAAATTGTATTCTGTATGCCACACTATAGGTAAATTATACAAAACGCGCGCGTTACACGTGCTCATATGTCACGATATTTTGACAGCTCAAAACGCGCTCATAGCATTACCCTATCGCGTTTTAATTGGCATAGAGAATACCATAACGCGGAGATAACGTAACACGGCACGGTAAGACTTTAAAATGGTCATACTGAATAAGGCCCCAGTAAATAATAGTACATTACTGCCGCGGCCTGCAAGTGCAGCATAACATAACCGGACGATCGTATCGTGGTATGCATCGTAGAGGTGCGATATCGAAATAAATAAGCCTATACTTACTTTTTTTTATTTCGATAATATCATGACACCGTTCGACTTTTACTAAATACTTTTTGTTTTTTGTCCCTAATTTAAAAATACAGGATTATTCATAAATTACGGCACACTCTGTAGGTATACATACGAGTTACAGAAACAATTTTTACCATCAAAATAAAGCTATCGACGTGAACGTCCCAGATCTCATCACCGCCTGTTGAGAATGTTCCTCCGATCTTCGCTCTGTTTTGTTCCATGTAATACGAGCCGCCCTGCGGTACGTTACGGCCGTGTTTTCGTAGGCACGTAATAAAAGCAACGAGTACAAATGGGCTCTCCGCTATAACCTTGCAGCGCGCGTTTCAAAATAATAAAGATACTTAATGTTTTATGCCCCAGGTGAATGTTTTTGTTATTTATTCAGCGCCTCACAAAGTTTATGAAAAGGTAGTTTTTATCGAGTAACTCCTCGCAAAGTATCGGTTTTATCGATGACAAAGACTTCATAATTTACTTGCTAAAGATTTATCCGGCGGGAGAAACGAGTTCTGAAACTCGATGAATATACAAGTATCGAAGTAAATTAAAGGCGAGAATATAAAGCGTCCGATGTTTATATTTTTGGCACGTACCTAGTTCTAATGGTAGCACAAGGAGTGTGAGCCGGCTCCCGTTGCCTCTTTGTAAAATATGTCGCCTTTGTAAGCGGACACAGCGCCGCGCCGCGCCGAGCGGCAACGGGCGGCAGCGGGATCCTGTTTTGCTATTCACCTAATCTGCTTGTACATCGCTCTCGAGACCTAAATGTTGTGGAGTTTTTCAGCACAAATACATTTTACAGCAAAAGTTTCAGTTACATAAGGAGTACTCTACTTTGAGAATTAATTTTCATTAAAATTACCTAAGAGTAGTACACATGTTCACTGCGAGGCAACTTAATTATTATTATTTAATGTGTCAGTGTCAGAATATGACACGTTCAATGTGTCAGTGTCAGAATATGACACGTTCAGTGCAGGCTTTCATTCGTCGTGTCTCGAGTCCCACTGGTGGTGAGACTAGATAAAAGTAAGCCATTCTGTGCGGGAGGACGCTGAGTGTAATCTGCAGCGAGCGTTCGAGCTGACGCCGGAGTTTCTCTCACAATGTTATCGTTTCAGTTTTCTGCTGCATTGTACGGTAGTATACCAACGAAACGGCTATAGCGCGACGGAGATAAAAGAGCGTTGAAGTTTCTCGTCTTTTTTATAATAAACATCTACGTTTCGGATGGAGGCGCCCTCACTGGTTTTGTTCGTCAATTATATCGTAAGCTCGGTAATTCTGTCTATAACAATCTAGTAGATCATATTTTTTACGAAACGACCTTAAATTATGAATTTAACATTATGCAACAGATAATCCTATAACGGTACCTCTCTCTGTCCGAATCCTTTAGAAAATCCTTTAAAATCCTTTAGAAAAATAGAACACGTACGTAACACAAGGATGATTATGATTATGATTAGAACGAGGTACACTTAAAACGACGCTTTGCTAATCTCATCCCGGCACACGTATCTACATACAATACTGGTGCTACACTCTGTAATCTGAGGCAAAGTTCAACAGATGTACTCTACAGAGAGCGACACATGATGTTACGTGTAGGTGCGGAGATAATTCAGAATTGCGTTAATGTGCTTGTTCCACACTAATGGGTTTCTTTTGTGTGTCTCTGCGAACACAAGACGGATAATTACTGCGGTACCTACATATTATATTGTAGTTGTTTGTGTGTGTAGCGGGATGCTGTTGTTTTACTAATGGCGATGTACGATGTTTGGTTTGGCGCGTAATGTGACTATAGTGTGTTTGGTTTGTCGAATAGGACCATGAAACACATAGAAATAGGAATAAATACCTTATTATTCCTATTTCTGTGATGAAACATGAATGGAATATGATTGAAACATGAAACATGGAATTCCATACCGGTGTCTGCGTTTCCCGATAACTACAATCCGAAATAGTGTTCAAACTTAAAAAAATGTCGAGTAACGCCTATTTTTTTTAACTTTCTTTTGTTTAACTTTCAGGTACTGTTTACTGCAGATTAGGGCTATCTGGAACTTATCTGACAGATTTTTGACAGTTTTTATAGTTTTTATATGACATCATCCGTCAGATAGTTTGTTTTGTCACCTGTAACTTTATCAAGGACCCGTGAAACTAGCCCTTAATGTCTGATGTATTACTGTCTGTTAACGTTTTGTATTAACAGACAGTGTGACAGTGACAGACAGTGACAGTGACAGTGACAGTGACAGTGACAGACAGAACGTGATATAATTCTTCTGGGCGTGCCTTTGTCACTGAACTCCTCGGCCCTCGCCTCGGCCACCCTCGGCTCAGCGGACTTTGACGCATTTGTGTGTTTTGTTCTTTGTCTAAACAAACATATAAATAAACTAGAAGTGCCCCGCGGCTTCGCCCGCGTTAAAGCTTTTTTTATTTACTGTAACTAAGGGAAATAGGGATTCATATTTATAAAACCCGAAAACCCATATTGATTTTCAGACTTACTTACCAACCCCTTGCCAAAATCCTGCAATACGTTTTTGATTATTTATTTACAGAAGTACTTAAGTAAATTTATAAGTTTATATAAATAATTAAAAATAATAAATAATATACGGGGAGGAATTTTTATAAAATCCTTTCTAAGCGGATACCTACGTCATAACAACTATCTGCATTCTAAATTTCAGCGCAATCTGAAACAATATTGATTTTTAGACTTTGTTTCCCCACTTAACCCTGTTAGGGTGGCATTTTTAAAAAGCCTGAAATTCATATTTAATTATTTATTTACGAGTACTTGTGTGAAATGTCGAATAAAATGACTATCCAAACTTTTAACCCTCGCTTCATCCCCTTCTTATCGGATACCTACGTCAAAATGTAATAATGTAATGTAATTTGACGTGTGTAAGTGCAAATTTTTAATTTGCCCATATTCTGAATAAATGCTTTGACTTTTGACTTTTGAAATAACTATCTGCATGCCAAATTTTAACACAATCCGAAACAATATTGATTTCAGACTTTGTTACCCCACTTCACCCTTTTAAGGGTGGCATTTCGAAAAAGCCTGAAACACGTATTTACTTATTTATTTACTGAAGCACTTGTGTGAAGTTTCGAATAGAAAAGACTATCTAATCTTGTTTCTCCATACAAACTTTGAACCTCCATTTCATCCCCTAAAAGGGTGAGTTTTAAAAAATCCTTTCTTAGTACACGCTTACGTACTAAGAAAAATATACCCTCCAAATTTCAAGTCTCTATGACCAGCAGTTTAGGCTGTGCGTTGTCTGTCAGTCTGTCAGTCAGTCAGTCAGTCAGTATGTCAGGACAAAGATTCTTATAGTATTAGAAGAAGAAGATAGATATATATTTCATTTCGATAGCGAAATTCAACTGATTTTAATTAATAATAATTAATGATGAAGTCCCGTATTTTAATATGTATAACTATTTATTCATATATAGCCTTCAGTGTACAGAAAAATAATGATATAATTTGAATATTTAGGGCAGAAGTTAAGATGTGATTTACATACTACTTTAGATGAGATAAAGTACGTGTTGAAGGATTTTTTGAAATGGGGTAGGTAACAAAGTCTGAAAATTTGGGTTTTTCGGTTTTTATAAATATGAATTCCGAATTGCCTTAGTCACGCGTTTACACAGTTTTAGAGGGGGGAGGGGGGGTTGGGGAGGACGCCGTACTGAAACAAAAATTTGCACTTCAAAGTTTAATATTTCGTAAATGGAGCATTCCATCTAAAAATAATAGTAGCAATCCCTAAGTCATTTTAAAAGACCTATTTAACGATACCCGACACGATGGAGTAGGCGACGAAAAAAAAAATTCATCCCCACTTCTCATGTAGGGGAGCTACCCTAAACAAATTATTTATTTCAACACTTTCTCGGCGTAATTTATACCCCTACAAAATTACAGCTTTCTATTATTAACGGTCTCTTAGCAAAACCTCGGAGAGACAGACAGACAGACAGACAGACGGACATGACGAAACTATAAGGGTTCCTTTTCAGAACTACGAAACCCTAAAAATCAGTATCATTACTATAAAACCATGAAAAATAAATAAGACAAGCTACCATTCACGTGCCGACACCGAGCTGTACACAAAACTTATGTACTATCTGGATATTGTTCTGGAATAAATGAAATGAAATATCTACCGACTAATTAGAAAACGTATCCCTAACTACGTACACACGAGCACATAATATTCTGAGCTCGGGCATAAAAATATTCTTTTGGATCTAGAATATCCACTCCCTCCATAATATAGTAAAAACGTTATTATCTTGAAATAATAGGCGGATATTACCTCCCACCCTGGCACGGGTCCACTGCGCTCCGCTCGGCTCCACTCCCAGCCACCAATATAGCAGATTTCAATCTTGAGTGAGCTTACACGTATTATCTGTGTTGTACCTACGTCGCTATTTTATTTCATTATAATAATGCAGCACGAGTATGCTAGTTACACCGCTACGAGTAATGGATATTAAGTGGTTATCTCAACATCACTGATATTTTAATATAATGGGTAAAAAGTGTATAATATTTTGTATTCATTTTGTATCTACATTAAAGAGATCTGTAAATAATTATTATTATAATTTTAATACTTTCAGGTGCTATTTAACCCACATAGTTATAAGCTTCAGTAGTTGGGTTTTATATTTAAAACCCACTTTGTATCTATACTTGTGTTTTATCGGTTCGTTAGACTATCACACTATAAATACTGAACATTTGTTATGTAGTCAAAACATTCATAGCACACAATTTTTACGCGGCGAAAAATCTTCGTGGCGGTACATCAGTGTAGTTCATGTGAACTACACTTATAAAAATGTAATTTTTTAAAACAGATCAAATTTCAGTTTAGTAATAAATACTTACCTACTTAAAGATGCTATAATATATGTATATCGAAAAATAGGAACAAGGAATGGTAGACAATTTATTGGATGAGTGGGTAGTAAAGTTAGGTCGTTCGTTGTCAGTGAAGCGGAGAGATGTGCACTCATCCGCACTTGCTGATACCGCCGCGGCTTCGCTGAACCGGGCATCTCTCCAGCTACTGGCGTACACTGTTCAACATACACAATACGAATCTAAACCTGACTATCGTATATGATACAATTATTTATTGCAATGATATGGATACAAGATGTCACTGGTTTTACAAATTATAGAAACACATATCAACCGTTTCTGGCATGCAATATAATACTAAAATTAATTTTGAATTACTTAAAGAATCAAAGCATTTATTCAGTATGTAGGCAGTATAAATATACGCACATATACACGTCAAAATCATAAATCATAAAATAAATCATAACCAATTATCAAGTAAACATAGCAAAAGCAGAATTTAACGCTTTGAATTAGAAAAAAAAAAGTAATGAACCATTCAGCTGTCATCCAATCGTTTACGTCAGAATATTAAAAAAAAATTAAAGTAGGTTAAAACCAACCATACATGTAACTGTGTGTTTCAGTACTTCCGACAATGTTTATATAAAAAAAATAAAAAAGTGAAATAGTGAAACACAACATAGAGAAACGCATACCGATCACAGTACATATCATGATCCAAATGGAACTGACAGTCCGTCTGTCAGCTGCATAATATTGTTTAAATAAAAATAAAAATGGCAAGCCTAGAAAGAAAATCTGCGGACAAAAGGGGAAAACTGAATGGCTGTTGAATCTACCGGTGTTTCGGAAATACTCCCATCAGAGAAGAAACACCAAGAAACTCTATGTCAATAATAAATAAAAAAGATAACAATGTCAAATAGATAATTAATTAATAAGTATAAAAAAATAAATGTAACAATAGCAATTAGTACATTCAAATAAATTCATTAAATTACCACAATATGAAATAATTATTTTAATTTTATTTTTATGTCATAGTCATAATATTCTTGTACACTATAGAAGCATTATTCCAAAAGCCACAAGCGTAACTTTTGCTTAAAGTGAGAAGCACTACTTAATTTTTTTATTTGTGGTGGTAACTTCTTAAAAATGTTTATACCAATCTGACCTCTCGAATCAATTCTTGTAGAGCTACCCAGATAACAGATTTTTGTAATTTTGAACGTTAATAACTAGGATTAAACGCAGGCAATGCCGCGGGGCACAACTATTATACTAATGTATTAATATTGCATAGGGGAAAATCTGAATTATCTAAAGATAATTCCATAAACGCACAGTCAGTACAAAGAGTGGAGAGGTATTTGAAGGTCAAGAGTTTCAGATGAGCACAACTTATACTCAGAATAAATTGTTGTATCAAGGAGTCTGTGAACACACGATCGATGGAATCGCTTATTGGCCGTGCATGTGTGTGTGTGGCTCTGCAGAGCTTCACTTTGATTTGTGTCTGGGAGCGTCCTATTGACTCTCTCGCTTCGAGTATCGTCGGGGAAAACCAATATACCTAACGACAGATGACCACAGACTCGTGAATGCACACAAACTTAATCTCTCGTTGCACGGAGATTTCACTCGGACTGGCTCCGGCAACGTTGGAGCCGATAAGGTTCATATTGGCGTGCGGGAGGTTTCAGGCGGCGGCGGCTGAAGATATTGCACGCCAGGCACGTGCGGGGGCTAATTACTCACGTGGTCGCGGTGAAGAGGGGGGAAGGGAGATAGATCACGGCTCAGAACAATACAATCTTATTACATCAAACATACTATACACATTTCAGATAAAGTTAATTAACGCACCTTTTTCCAAAAATGTTTGGAGGAAATACAAAACAATAATAGCTAATCTATGTTCTTGATAATTATTATAAAATACAACATAGGAACAGATCAAAATAAATATCATTACTTAAGAGGATTTTTTATATGTTATAGGCTAGCTTTTGACCACTATCTCACCTGTTGGTAAGTGATGATGCGATCGAAGATGGTAAGCACGCTAGGCCTAGAATGGGATATGGCTCTCAAGGATAGCTGCCGAAACACAATAGTGTTTGGCGATAGATTTACTAACATGAGAGTGGTAGCTGGCCAGGCGGATACTAGATAGTGTACTATCACCATGCCGGGGGTTATTGGTTTCTTAACGATATTTTTCCTTCACCGGAGGGCCACTGTGAAAAGCGCACATATTTTGTTGCATAGAAAAATCCATCGGTGCTCGGTGGGAATTGAAATCA
This sequence comes from Cabera pusaria, assembly GCA_954871355.1. NCBI lineage: Eukaryota > Metazoa > Arthropoda > Insecta > Lepidoptera > Geometridae > Cabera > Cabera pusaria. The sequence goes on from OX940886.1 coordinate 31,218,143, forward strand.
GTACCTCTGGCATCAAAGCCGATCATTCTCCCACTTACTGCACTCAAAAGGATGACAGCGAAATTTAACTGAATTTAATTTCAATGTGTCACGAGAGGCACGTGCCGGTAATTGCACCGGTAATTCATGCCGTAATGACTATGCACGATCGCGGTAATCTGCCCGACGCAGGTGAGCCTCGGTTCAAATTGAGCTACTGATTCACCGGAGAACTCACTCATTTGCGCCTGCACTACATCCTGCGCGATCATCGCTCGAAATTGATCTCTATCCTCGCGTGATAGGTCTGATAATCCGAGCGCAGGCTGCGTGCCAGGGCTGAGCTTTGTCGCGCTCGCCGATGAATGGGACCATTTTGTCCCCGTCCCGTCGGCGAGCCGCGAGCTGCCACATTAATACAGTTGTCCGGGATGTGCGCACTGCCACGCGCGCTGCGGACTTCTTCTCCGTTGACTGATAACGGACTTTCAATTGTTTATTGAGTTCACTTGAGTAGAATCCGCTATAAATCGATGAATAGTTGTACTTGGCGGGTGAAATACCTGATTCGCAGCGAAAGTTTGTCTATTATCTGAGTCAGTGAGCGCAATGCTCGTTGAGCGGTGAACCGACTTAAAAATGTAGATAATAATACGGCTTCATCCGTGTGCAGTTATTTTGTGAATATTTTATGCAGAATGTTATTGTTATATTCTCAATAGTATATCAAATAAACATTTAAAAATGTTTTCTTATACTAATTAATTAGTTAAAATATCACACGTTGAATTCCAAGAAGACAAGATAATAAGAAAACGTAGCACTCTGAAACTAATGAAACCCCTGAGCCCCCGTCCTATCACAATACTGGCTCAGAATCCATTCCATTTGCACCGGCGACCGCCAGCCCGCCCCCTCGCGGGGCACAATCGAAACTTTACTCATTAACCTTTACCTCTGTCTGTGGACCGCTTTATTTCAGGAAAACAATTTTAAATAGCATGATATCTAAAGTTTTACATACTCACTGAAAATACCAAAGTCTCCGAGGCTTTAGAATTTATAATTGGTCTGGGAAACGACAAGGTGGGCGGCTTATCAGATTACATCTAAGTATATATATTTATAGGGCGGCGTCGTTGATACTGTATAACTATACATATAATATAATTGTAGGGATTTAAATTAAATTTGACACTCAGCCAAGATGGTATAGTAAGACACAGGATATATTCTTTAGCTAGTGTAGCCATAGGGCACAGCTAGAAGAACATAAATATTCTTATCCTCATATAAGATTATACTCATAATAAATTATGGTAAAGATTATTTATTGAATCACTAAGCCTTATAATATTTATATCATTTTAATGAATAGGCAGCACGAAACAAACATCCGCGTGAAACTTCCGGATAAAACTGTTTTTTACCATTGCCACTCAAAAATGAGCACTTTATTCATCGACAGCAGTGAATAAAACGCTCTTTTACTCACTCGGTGAATAAAAACATTTTGAATTTGGAACAAGCACAAAATACGAATTATGTACAAAACATAAATAAGACTTGCTGAAAGTGCCTACTAACTGGCTAAATGGAGGTATACCATACAAGCTTTATAATGTAATGAAAATAAAAATCCCGCCAATTTTGTTTTTTCTTTGTTTTCATTTTGCTCTAAACGATTAGTGTATTCAGCCAGAATAAAGTATAAAAATTATTCAAGTTTTTGTAAATTCATGTCATAAAGTTGAGTCAAAGTCACCTTTCTGATCAAGATGAAGTCTCAGTCTAGTCCAAGTCATATTCATCAAGATTGAGCCGTTTCCCTACACACACATTCTCCGGCACTAAAGGTACAGACACACCGCAGTGTCCTGCGTGCGCGCGATCTAGGCGGCAATCAGATAGCGCAGTAGTATTTGTACCGACTGGTTCACACCAAACGCGATCAGAAAACAATTGAAAAGTACTGAGATCGCGCCCGCAGATCGCAGGATGCCGTGGTGTGGCTGTACTTTAAATGGTTAGTAATCCACATCTATTGCACATAAATAATAACATATGATAAATATAAGTAGGTACTACTATTTATTTTCTCGCAGTCAATGGTAAAAAGAAGATTACACGACTCGTGAATAAAAAATTTAATCTCGGTCCTTGTATCCCTCGCTCCGCTCAGGATTCTAATCTAGAATGCCTCGCTACGCTTCGGGATTCTACTTTAGAATCCTTCGCTGCTCTCGGGATCGAAATTAGTCCCTTGAATTAAATTGCCTTTTTATCCACTTGTTGTATAATCTAGTATTTCGACATCAAGTAAAACACTTTAAATTATTTATTTTAAATTATGTGTAGTAAACTGTTCAAATGATCAAATATTACGATAACTAGCACCTCGTTGAACCTCGACTACGTCAGTTTTCTTTTTCTAGCCACTGCACTGCTATTCCCTTGATTAGTCGTCGCTCCTGCTTTCACGTCGCAAGCCAATTAGCAAAGTACTGGAATCGTTCCCGAAGCTGGTCGCCCGCCGCCCGCCGTCTGCTTGAAACCAACATGGATACTCAATAAAATTCAAGCTAGTACAGCCTCAATAAAAATAAATTACACACTCTATACATTGTTACAATCCAAAATGTTATAGTACCGACGGGATACGCACCTGCACCTCCTGAGAAACATGCCCAAGCGCTCTGACCACTGACTGAGCCACAGTACGATCGTACTGTGGCGGTGAGGTGCGAGTTCAAATCCCGTGGGTACGATGAAACTTTGGATTGTAACAATGTACACATAGTATAGTCAATAAGGTAACAGAACAATACGCAATGATTCAGCAAATGAGATAGGTAATAAACCAATCCAAGTACCCGCACCCATTAGCACATGAAATAGGCAATCAATAAGTTCCATTTGATCATGCTTGGCGCTGATCAGCGAGAACGTAGGAGAATCCTGGCCAAACGGTTGGCTAGTTGCCTCCAAAAATATGCCCAGTTAATGTGGGATAACAATATGTTTGTATCTTTCATTTCAGTTCAGTTATTACGCTGTTTAATTGGCTGCGATGTACTCCTGAAAGGTTTTAGTTTTCATTATATCAACTTTTCTGTTGTTTTAGCGTCTGTGAGATCCATTTTCACCATGAAATTGTTCATAATTATTATGATTATTTTAACGTAACGTGAACCCACCCCAAAATTAACCAAATCTCGGGTTATCTATTTTATTGAGATACCGATCACCGAGAGTTAAAGACTGTTCAATGCATCTATTTTTTCTTAATACTATACTAATATTTAATAAGGATACGAGTGACACTTATTTCTTATTTCGAGTAAAATTTAACATTTTTACTAAATCAAAAAATCGGAAGCTCACAAATAATGAAAAACATGGTAAATATCCCGTTCAAATATCTTGTGAAAATGTTTACTAAAGTTTTTACAAGCAATGTTCAAATTCAAAGGTTCAAATCTTAAAACTGATTTTTATGGCAGTTATTTGATTGAGCTGAAATTTAGCATACTTATGTAAGTTTGGTAACAATGCAATATGATGGCTTCTTTGAGCTGATCTCATGATGAATTGGGCTATAGTAACTTTCTAATGGGAAATGGTAAGACTCTCGAAATCGGGCTAATATATACCTAGGCCTTGTTATACTATACGTACCTTTACGCACGCGGTGAGATCGCGATGTTCACTGCAGTGAAGTAGACATCGCAATCTCACCGCGTGACCTCACTCCCGAGCCAGAGCGATGGATTCGCTTGAAATCTAGGTAATCGGTATATAACATAAATAATGATAGATAGATAGATAGATAGATAGATATACTCTTTATTGAACACCAAGAAACTTAGTACTAAACATTTTTTTTTTAAATAGTGTCAATGGGCGTTCTTATCGCTCAAAGCGATCTCTTCCAGACAACCATGCATGGAGAGGTTTAAAATAGAATATAATGGATGGCGGTGGTCATAAAACTATTTTGTAAAAATACATAAATATACCTACAATAAATACCTATATTATTACATATAAATATAAATACTATTATATTAATAAATATAAATAATTTTACAAATTCACGATAATTTTAAAAACGATACTCATTCACAATTAAAACTTATGACGTAAATTAATGGTAGTATCATCGTTCGGAGTATCTTGTCATTGTAGCAGTATATAGAGCAGCGCTGACCGCTGACCGCTGACCGCTGACCGCTGACCGCACATTGGCTGGCTGATTGCGCTGACCGCCGACCTCCTACCGGTAACCGCACTCGCACCCGTTCGTTACCAGACCCGTTATTATCTCAATCAACTACGATAACAGAACAAGAATTATAACTTCTCCTGTTCTGTGATCTCAGTTATCCACTCTAGGGATCATTCAACTCACTGAAACGCTATAATGATTATTTATGGCAACAGAATTAGTTTTTTCGTATTGTTATCGAATTTCAATGGTTTTTTAGCAGTTTTTTAAGTGCTTCTGAAGTATCTTTACAGATAAAAAACCACATTATAAACAAAATTCAGAAAACTTAGTCTATGCCAAATGAAATCGAAACATCATACTGCGAGAATTAAAAACACGAAGAGATAATATTCCACTTCCCACGAGGGGATCCGTTACACCAATAGAACAACGAGTATTGTCAAAATGTATGAGAGAAACCTTTTAAGATATAAAAATTCTCGTATACGGCTTTAGAATTAAGAGTAAACTACGAAACTTGCTACGGCCTCGTGGTAGGACTCTAGATAGGAATGTCACTTAGCACTACGACGGTGGCTACAAATTTAGCTACGAGACTATTCGCTACGCATCATGCTACGACACTGGCTAATAATGTATGTTACTTAGCACTACGGCAGTAACTACATAGTTAGCTACGAGTCTAGCTACGACATCATGTCAGGACACTAGAGTCTGGCTAATGAAAAAGTTGATACTGAAAAAGCGCGGCTAATTTAAAAAATATCAGCATAGCAGCCCTAAAGTCAAACATCAACAACACGCCATCTTGTTGCGTCAGAGATAGGGTTACCATACACTGATTCTGATTTTACCAAATCTTTCGGAAAACAGCCGAAAATTAATTTCTTTAAAATAAAATTGCCAAGTTTTTCTCTAGTAAATAGTGTACCTAATTAATTAAGCTATTAATTTATTTGACCAACTTAAGGCTTAGTGTTGCTCTTGAAATGATCCAACACGTACATACGATACTTATTTTCGATGAATACAATTTTAGCACACGTACGAATTTTTAAGACTAATTTTATAAAATGTTTAAAATAAGTTTGTTTTAAAAATGCCTTTTTGGAATTAATTGTTCCTAAGTACTTTCTGCTTAAAATACCCTAATTTGTTTGGGTAAATATCCGATGGGAACACTTTAGTGTTGTCATATAAAAAGTTTGCAAAAAAATCCAGTATCTACTTTCGTTAGCCAGACTCTAGCTAAGAATGTCTATCACTTAGCAATATGACGGTGGCTTCAAAGTTAGCTATGAGACTATTCGCTACGGCACATACTACGACACTAGCTAAGACTTCACTTGGTACTACGACAGTAGCTGCGAAGTTAGCTACAAGATTTGCTAGGGTAGTCTTGCTACGACATTAGCAACGAATGTATGATTTATAATCAGTAGGTAATATTATTATACAGTATAATGGTGTTACATATCAGCATCATTAATTTAATCATTTTCTGTGCAAGCTGGCCAGTGATCATTACTTGTTAGTCGTTATTTCAACAAGATGGTTATAATCCACGTTAGCAGCCTCTAGAAGCTTTGTAACGTAATACGTAAACTCAGTCAATATTGTATAAAGCGGATGCTGGGGTGTTTTAAGGTGGTCATACACGGGCAATTATAATATCACCATAATTACTTTTACGTTTACATAAAGTCAGTTTCTGAAGCAAACACATATTTTGTTGAGTTGTCCTCACAGTTACCTTTAATTACTACTCAGCCTTTAAACTCTTCCCCTAAGGATGCTTATTCTATTCTATCAAGGTTTCTAAATGAATGTGATTCTATGATTGAGTTCAGACACATAACTTCAGTACAATTATCAAAACGTTTAAAATGTTAAAACGAGGTTAAAACGAGGTAAACGAATGTTAAGAAAACTGAGGATCTGTGTCCACCACCAACCTACTTAGTTATATTCACAGAAATATGAATAACTACCTTATTATTAATATTTCTGTAGTTATATTATTATTGTAATTAGCCCACAATTAGCGTTTATCTTTAACAGATGCGTTGATGAAGGTGTCTTTCCTAATTAACTCCCCTATTCAAACCAGTGAATAAAAATGAGCCTTACTAATACCGGTTGTATTTTACGTGCCTTTAGTCGAATAGGAGTAGGAAAAGGAAACCTTTACCAAAAAGGAGCAGACGTTCCCGATCGCCGCCGAGTTGGCCCTACCCTTGCTCTCAAACCGAGCACAGCGAGCAGCAGCCCGCAGTGAACATTGCGATCTCATCGCGTGACCCTGCTCCTGAGGAAGAGCAACGGACTCGCTCGAAACCTAGGTCGAGAAAATTTGACTAAAGGTACGTGAATTACAGCCGGTATATAACAATAATAATGTTACAAATGTCACGATAATCCGTTACATACGTTTCCGATTCAGCTGAAATTTCGCATACTTATGTAAGTATAGTAACAATATAATAATCTGGTACTATTGATCTGATCTAACGATGGAGTCAGGAGGTGGATAGTGGAACTCCTCAACGACGAACAGCAAAGACACGAAATTTTGTAAATGGATTAAACTATAACAACTATAGCCTAATCTAAACTCCATCATGACATGGCTGCTTCACCCAGGGTTGACTCCCGGCGAGGGAACTCTTCAACGGTGAATAATACAGACACAACATTTTACATACATACGAACATAGAATCTCCTCCTTTTTGGAAGTTAAAAATGCTCTTTACTGCTGATAACTTATGAGGTCACTCATATGTTGTCGGAAAATGGAGACACCTAAAATTGTCCGTGTAAAAGCACCATTGTATGGTGTATGTATTTTTGCTTCTATTTTGCGGCTTCAATCTCGGCGGCGGTTCGCTGTTCGGTTTTTCATTTGCTCGCGAATAATACCGTATTAATGTTTTGTTATTTGCAATGATGTATCGCAAATAACGACACATTAATGCGGTGTCAGAACACATCATCGCAATGCCCGGAATATGGAATCCCACACCACACACTAGGTTTGATTGGTTTAATAATCCGCTTTTCGCATTGTCCACTATTTGGAAGTTATATCCGATTGTTGCGCGTTTTATGGATCATATTTCCAATTAGCGCTTGTTTTGAATAATGCAGCACAGTTTTGTAAAGGAATTAAACCATTTTTGCCACGTAAAATATTTGAAAAAGTTCACTTCTTACTACAATCGCTACAACTAAGTTTTACTTCCTAAACATTTAAAAAAAAACTATATTTAAATAAGCGTAATATAGTATCGCGTAATTTTAAGGAGAGCTAAATTCCGCATTGATCCAGGGCAGCGCCCCAACATGTTCTACCCTAACGTAAAGCCGGCCGGGATAACCTCGACTCCGTAATCAAATCCTCCGAGAGGCACTAAATTAAAATACAATACGCAATTTATCTCTTCCATCTTCAAATTGGTTTTCCTCCGAGTCTTAAATTACGATTAAAGAACTAGAGGCTCGGCTGGCGACCTACTTGCTCCAAATTATAACATTTAGTTAGTCCACGCCCACTCACACACTCACACAACGATGTCCGCTTCTACCAATTTAAGAATCAATAATCACAAAGTTTCTACTCAGTTTTTTCAACTGAGAGCGCTTTCAAAGCACAAAAATATTACATTTGTTTCAACTAGGAATATTTTATAATTCAGAATCCACGGAAACAATCAAAAGGCTCAGACAAAAATCGTCCAAAGTATTAAAAACACGACAACAAATCACTGATAAAATAAAATAAATTTATAGGTTCAATGGAAAAAAAATAAATGTGTTGATATGCCAAGGGTTGAATGAAGGTTGAATGAAAATGAAGATAGCACATTGTTAGTATCCATACTCGATGATTACTCGGTATATTCAACTATACCTACACCTAACATACAACAGTAATCTTCAACCCGAAAACTCCTTGTTTAACATCGAGTGGCAATATAATACAGACTATTCAGACTAATCAGACTAATATTATAAAGAGAAAACGTTTTAAAGCGAGTTAAACTTTTGAGATGTTTAATCACGAAGCAAGAGCATCAGGGGCCTTATTCAGTATGACCATTTTAAAGTCTTACCGTGCCGTGTTACGTTATCTCCGCGTTATGGTATTCTCTATGCCACTTAAAACGTGGTAGGGTAAGGTTATGAGCGTTTTGAGCTGTCAAAATAATCGTGAAATATGAGGACATGTAACGCGCGCGTTTTGTATATTTTACCTATCGTGTGGCATACAGAATACAATTTTTCAATAACGTGACGTGGTCATTAGTTGTCATTAGTTGATCTCATTAGTCATACTGAATAAGGCCCCAGGTTCAATATCGCGCAAAATATCGTTTGCGCGATGCAGGATCTCATACATTTAGGCAATATTTAAAGGACAGCTATTAAAATCTACGCTAGCGCCATCTCTGGGTTTTATTTATCCTTACTAATATTATAAACGCGAAAGTTACTCTGTCTGTCTGTCTCGCTTTCACGCAAAAACGACTGAAAAGATTTAAATGAAATTTGGTACACAGATAGTCTAGAGCCTGAGAAAGGACAAAGGCTACTTTTTAATGCGAAAAAATGCGTTGTCAGGGGTTGAATGGGGGGGGTTTTTAAGTTGTATGGCAGTATCGTCATTTTTAAAGCTAGAAACTTGAAACATATTTTTTAGGCTGTTGTTTCGATATAAATAAATATGACATTCAATGTTTGTAAGGGGGAAGGGGGAGTGGAAGGGGAGGGGAGGGGAGGGGAGGGGAGGAGAGCTGGAAGGGAGTGGATGTGGAAGTGAGGGGAAGGGGGAGGGGAGGGTATGCGAGGGAAGGAGGGATAAGCGTAGCGTGGTACGGCGCGGTGCAGTTGGGATACGTATGTGTCTTATTTGTTAATGCTACCCAAAGACACTATCCCACGCGGACGAAGTCGCGGGCACGGCTAGTATTTAAATAGGCCTCCTTAATCTCAGCCAGGAAGCTGTGCCGAAATAGATGCGGTCCGGCCGGATATTAACGTCCCGCGGCCGCGCGTCCGCCGCGCGATGGCACGGATATTGCATCCACGATCAAACTATAATGGTACTCTCCGTTTGTACAATTGTAAATATTCCACTGTTCCGAGTCAGGAAATTACACCCGGAGCGGAGATTAAGGGGGCTCCGACTTGATGAGGCTCACTCCGACTCGTTGTGTTTCAGTCAGGTATATCTTTTGTAAGACTTATGTTAGTACCTAAGAAATTAAGTAAGTTATTCTATGTAGTGACTTGTGTTACTTACGCGAAAAAAAAATTAACGAATTCGGACACTACCGTTGCATGCGTTTAGTCACTTATTATTTTTTTTCTTGTCATTGTATTTCATATCACTGAGTACAAATTGCGCATTTCAATGAAATTGCTGATTTGCGGTTTATAAACACTATGACTGATATATGACTGCTATTAGCGACACTCAAACGATCCACTTGTTTATAAACACTATGACTGATATATGACTGCTATTAGCGACACTCAAAAGATCCACTTGTTTATAAACACTATGACTGATATATGACTGCTATTAGCGACACTCAAACGATCCACTTGTTTATAAACACTATGACTGATATATGACTGCTATTAGCGACACTCAAACGATCCACTTGTTTATAAACACTATGACTGATATATGACTGCTATTAGCAACACTCAAACGATCCACTTGTTTATAAACACTATGATTGATATATGACTGCTATTAGCGACACTCAAACGATCCACTTGTTTATAAACACTATGACTGATATATGACTGATATTAGCGACACTCAAACGATCCACTTGTTTATAAACACTATGACTGATATATGACTGCTATTAGCGACACTCAAACGATCCACTTGTTTATAAACACTATGACTGATATATGACTGCTATTAGCGACACTCAAACGATCCACTTGTTTATAAACACTATGACTGATATATGACTGCTATTAGCGACACTCAAACGATCCACTTGTTTATAAACACTATGACTGATATATGACTGCTATTAGCGACACTCAAACGATCCACTTGTTTATAAACACTATGACTGATATATGACTGCTATTAGCGACACTCAAACGATCCACTTGTTTATAAACAGTATGACTGATATATGACTGCTATTAGCGACACTCAAACGATCCACTTGTTTATAAACACTATGACTGATATATGACTGCTATTAGCGACACTCAAACGATCCACTTGTTTATAAACACTATGACTGATATATGACTGCTATTAGCGACACTCAAACGATCCACTTGTTTATAAACACTATGACTGATATATGACTGCTATTAGCGACACTCAAACGATCCACTTGTTTATAAACACTATGACTGATATATGACTGCTATTAGCGACACTCAAACGATCCACTTGTTTATAAACACTATGACTGATATATGACTGCTATTAGCGACACTCAAACGATTCACTTGTTTATAAACACTATGACTGATATATGACTGCTAGTAGCGACACTCAAACGATCCACTTGTTTATAAACAGTATGACTGATATATGACTGCTATTAGCGACACTCAAACGATCCACTTGTTTATAAACACTATGACTGATATATGACTGCTATTAGCGACACTCAAACGATCCACTTGTTTATAAACACTATGACTGATATATGACTGCTATTAGCGACACTCAAACGATCCACTTGTTTATAAACACTATGACTGATATATGACTGCTATTAGCGACACTCAAACGATCCACTTGTTTATAAACACTATGACTGATATATGACTGCTATTAGCGACACTCAAAAGATCCACTTGTTTATAAACACTATGACTGATATATGACTGCTATTAGCGACACTCAAACGATCCACTTGTTTATAAACACTATGACTGATATATGACTGCTATTAGCGACACTCAAACGATCCACTTGTTTATAAACACTATGACTGATATATGACTGCTATTAGCGACACTCAAACGATCCACTTGTTTATAAACACTATGATTGATATATGACTGCTATTAGCGACACTCAAACGATCCACTTGTTTATAAACACTATGACTGATATATGACTGATATTAGCGACACTCAAACGATCCACTTGTTTATAAACACTATGACTGATATATGACTGCTATTAGCGACACTCAAACGATCCACTTGTTTATAAACACTATGACTGATATATGACTGCTATTAGCGACACTCAAAAGATCCACTTGTTTATAAACACTATGACTGATATATGACTGCTATTAGCGACACTCAAACGATCCACTTGTTTATAAACACTATGACTGATATATGACTGCTATTAGCGACACTCAAACGATCCACTTGTTTATAAACACTATGACTGATATATGACTGCTATTAGCGACACTCAAACGATCCACTTGTTTATAAACACTATGATTGATATATGACTGCTATTAGCGACACTCAAACGATCCACTTGTTTATAAACACTATGACTGATATATGACTGATATTAGCGACACTCAAACGATCCACTTGTTTATAAACACTATGACTGATATATGACTGCTATTAGCGACACTCAAACGATCCACTTGTTTATAAACACTATGACTGATATATGACTGCTATTAGCGACACTCAAACGATCCACTTGTTTATAAACACTATGACTGATATATGACTGCTATTAGCGACACTCAAACGATCCACTTGTTTATAAACACTATGACTGATATATGACTGCTATTAGCGACACTCAAACGATCCACTTGTTTATAAACACTATGACTGATATATGACTGCTATTAGCGACACTCAAACGATCCACTTGTTTATAAACACTATGACTGATATATGACTGCTATTAGCGACACTCAAACGATCCACTTGTTTATAAACACTATGACTGATATATGACTGCTATTAGCGACACTCAAACGATCCACTTGTTTATAAACACTATGACTGATATATGACTGCTATTAGCGACACTCAAACGATCCACTTGTTTATAAACACTATGACTGATATATGACTGCTATTAGCGACACTCAAACGATCCACTTGTTTATAAACACTATGACTGATATATGACTGCTATTAGCGACACTCAAACGATCCACTTGTTTATAAACACTATGACTGATATATGACTGATATTAGCGACACTCAAACGACTCACACAACTCTTACATTGTCTAATATATTTGAAAAAGTACAACCATTAAACTGGTACTAGTCATTTTCTAAAACGTACCTACTAAATGAACTACGAGTGTGACAGGCCTTTTACATAGCTACCGTACATGTACCGTACATATGATACATTGGTTGGCCACCGACACAGAGTCAGGGCTGCCAGCCAATCAATCTGTGCGTGAAAAATGGGACAAGCAACCGTTACTGATGTTACTACAGAATCTACCATCAGTTTATTAGGGTTCCGTACCTCAAAAAGTAAAAAAGGGAACCCTTATAAGATCACTTTCTTGTCCGTCTGTCTGTATGTCCGTGTGACATCACCGATTTTCTCAGGAATGGGTGGACCAAGCAAGTTGAAATTTATACCAGATACTGAAGTCTACAGTCCCTATTAGGTGTATAAAAATCAAGGTCCTGAATCATCACAATAAAAAGATATGGGCAAATTTATATACGCGAAAACTTGTAAGTACCAAAATTTACCTCAATTTTCAACATTTTTGTATAGGTATCTAGTTTACCGGTTTGTAGGGGTTATTTAATCCCGGCGTGCTTTTCACTGCAAAGCTTAACGCTGCAGTAATAATAGCGGGTAAGGATAGCTTCACATACGCGCGTGACGTCGTCGTAACCGTTGACAACAAAGCTATCGTGAGGCGCTCGCTGCTGATTGCTTTAAATTCTGTTAGAACTAAACAGGTATACACACAGACGTGCCGGAACGCAGCGGGTCATCGACCGCGCGCTGATTGTCGCCGTCGTGCCTGTGTGCCCGTGTGTCCGTGTACTCGTGTGTCCAGGGTTCCGAGTGTTCGCACTCCGCAGTGTCCATCCGTACCGCAGCTCGCTGATTGACGTGTTTATTGTCATCGAGCTGATTGCCGCTGACCGCACGTCTACTGATGCTCGTTTGTCATTCGACCGTTCACTGCTAAACTAGATCGTTCTACATTATCTATACATACGTACCTATATACTGAGCAACCGCCGCGTGATTGTGCGATTCAACCTAATGAACTGACCGAGATTTGCGGCTAGTATTATTTGATGAGCGAGACGACGGGCTTAGTGCGCAATTATACTAGGACAATAGTGAAGAAAACAGGCGATTAATAGGCAGCTGTTGTACCCTGGATATAATTTTATTTACACAGCACCAAAACACCATTAATTCCAATATTGAATATCATATTGTTGTCCCGCACTTCTATCTTTCAAAGGAAAATAACGAAGCCCTTTTCCGAGAGCGAAATACAGATTGAATGCGAACAGTATTCGGTATGGAAGTGGCGTCTAGTGGCGCGAACGTCAGCGGCACAATGGGGTCGGCGGGGTAATTTAACAACGCACGGAAAATCGCAATTTGTTCGATGTTACCTCCGCCGCGACGATACAATGCATTGTGGCGACGTTGCAACCGTCGCGCCGCATTGCAACATACCGTTCTATTGAATTGCGACCTTTGAAGTATTCTTTATCTTATACCACATTCACATCAGGGGCCTTATTCAGTATGACTAATGAGATAACGCGTTCCTTAACGCGCCACGGCACGTTATTGGAAAATTGTATTCTGTATGCCACACTATAGGTAAATTATACAAAACGCGCGCGTTACACGTCCTCCTATTTCACGATTATTTTGACAGCTCAAAACGCGCTCATAAACTTACCCTACCGCGTTTTAAGTGGCATAGAGAATACCATAACGTGGAGATAACGTAACACGGCACGGTAAGACTTTAAAATGGTCATACTGAATAAGGCCCCAGGTGATTTTTGTTGTTTAACTTCCTAGTGATGTAAGACGAGTACAAAAACAAACACTCATTCGATAAATTTCTATCGATTATATCGCGCTCTACAATACAAGCCTAAATGTCCTTCCGAGACAAATAATAAAATTGTATAACGATAAGAGTACTTTTAACCGATACCTACTTAGTATCGACTCGAAAAGTATTTGGAATCGAAAAAAAAAGAACATTCCTTAGAAGACAATTAGAAGAAATCGCCTGGTCTGCACCTGGTATTAGATTATGGTGCGTGGGATAAGTGTATGTGTGTGTTTGTTTTATTCTCATGTATGCGTGACCACTGGTAGTAAGCCTCGAACCATCTACCGGACAAATACGTGCCACCAATTGATTCACAATGCAGGAAGGTGGTACATTTGTATATACAGATATTATTTTCTCCGGCCGCTGAGCTACAATTTCACTATTACCACAGATTATATAATAGTTACTACGTAACAGATACTTCACTCTCCTACATAAACAAAATACCAACGTTTATTTCAGACAATACAAGCAAAAATGTGTCTAAGGCGCTTGACCTAGCGTTGTTATTACTTCGTTCGGCGCGCGCCGGTACATCGCGCGCCTTATACAGTAATAAAGGGTTGACTCAATGAAATAAAAAATAAATTACGAATTCTTTTTATTTACCTCACAAAATAACATCAAAATTCCTAACTAAGAGTCGAATTTGAAATCGAGAAAGTGAATTTTACGCCGTTTTGTCATTTTAGTATCGGTAGCATAAAATAAAAATGGCCAAGTGCGAGTCAGGCTTTTGTCCCGCACACGGAAGGTTCCGAATTTCCGATGTCCGAACGCCACGAACTTCTAACATCTACTCAGTATTTAAGTAAGTAAGTACTAACACAAACAAAGGTAATTAATATAATTGAATATCTGGAAGACCGAGTGTTCGTACGACTAACTTTCTTCTTCTAGCTAATTGAAGCTCTTTAAGTACTAATATTAAAGATATATTATTCAATACTGTACACTAAATGTGTGCAAATAAACCTCAACTAAGTAAATAAATCGACCGAGGCCCACAACTTTAACAAATGAAACGCTTGCGCGTGCTAATTTTTCCTGTTCTGCCATCTAGCTGCGTCGAGGTGAATTAATTTTGTATCGTATCGTATCGTAAAAAACACGTTTTTTTGTTTTAAACCCTTAAATTTTTAACTTTGTTCTGTTCTTAGTATTTGTTGTTATAGCGGCAACAGAAATACATCATCTGTGAAAATTTCAACTGTCTAACTATCACGGTTCATGAGATACAGCCTGGTGACAGACAGACAGACAGACAGACAGACGGACAGCGGAGTCTCAGTAATAGGGTTCCGTTGGTACCCTTTGGGTTCGGAACCCTAAAAATGAATCATATTGTGCTTGTTTTTTGTCAAACCCGCAAAATTACTACGAAAAACTTAAATCGTTTCTAATATAGAATTACGAATGCGCAGTTATCCCGTCATTTGAATAATAATATACGTTGCGCGTGCGTGAGCAGTGACAACCAACTGACAGATAGTACCGGCGCAGGTGACGAAAGTTTAGGTATAAATCGCAGTAGCTATGGGCGAGTGAGGGAGGCCTGCTATTACGTAAATGACACCGGGCCGGTTTCCTTCTTTACTCATGTGCCGGTAGTCTCTACATGCATAGCGATGAATTTCGAACGATAATCGTTGATGCAAAAAGAGATGCAGATAACAACTGTCTAGCTGCATCTCATTCTAGCAGACGTTTGCGATGACAAGATGCATCCCTATCAATGTAGAGACTTCCACCCCTGACATGTCTTCTCTCTGGCGTTTTCAATTATAAACCACCGGGATATTTCTATGAAAATTTACCCTGGGCGGCTAGCCGAAGATCTCAAGGCTCGCGGCAGTGCGCAGCGCAGCTCTTGACGCAACGCCACTGTTCAGCCACTTTTAGGGGTAATTTCCGATACGCAGCCTTGAGGTGTTCGAACAATTACCGCCGCCCGTAAGTAACGTGCGAAGTATTTATAGTTTTAGAACTGAACTAAAAATAATGCTAAATGTTCAGAATCAAGAGGAAACTCAACTGCACGATACGAGCGCAATATAAAACATTATTGTCACTAAATGCTATAATATTCAGTTTCAGTGAAATTGTTTTCTTTAATGTGTAACTAGGTACAAAATAATAATTGAAGAGACATCACCCAGGGTCCCAACGGAAGACCAGCGTTGGTCATTTCCAGCATGAACCACATAATGCTAAGTTCAGTTTTGCAACAATGTTGTGTAATTTTTTCACAAATTTACATTATGTTTAAATTAGTGTAGCTGTTAAGTTAAGTAGGTACTGTTACTTGTTTTGTTGCAAAATATTTTTTTTTCTTCTATTATAACTCGGCGGCGACGTCATCGCATGGACCGCGACGGCCGTCAGCCACGTTTCATTATTATTTCATTACGAGTCTCAGTCAGGGGACTCCTCTCCTTTCAAATGAAAAAGTGCTTTGTCGAGATAACTAAGAAACAGACTGATGATAAAGTGTGCACAATTTTCCGGTATTTTTTGCGTTCGTCCGGTATTATGCCGACATAATGAAACTGTTTAATTACCCGCCTTCAGCCTCCCCCCTCCTTCCCCCGTTCCCCGGTGAGAGTGGGGGGGGGGGGCGGGCATGAGACGGAGGGCGCGCTGACCCGGAAACGATGTGGCTCCCGGCGGATATTAATTTCTCCGCTCGAACGCACTCGCAGCAGGTGACGACTGGTGAGATCCTTCATTGTACTCCAAGCACACTGCGCGGCTGTTCAATAAAATAAACTGGGTAAGTGCGAGTCAGACTTGCACACTTAGGGTTCTGTATTATGTATTTATATATATAAAAGCGAAAGGTCACTCATCACGAAATCTCGAAAACCGCTTGACGTATAAAGATGAAATATGGCAGGGAGGTAGTTTATAGTTAGTCAAGGTCCGCTAAGAACGTATTTTGCGATAGGGCCGGATTAAGAGAGTCTAAGGGCTCTCGCGAGTTTGTATGAAAGTCCTTAATTTTTTTGCTACAAACTTGAACATTGGCACAGAGGTAGTTAGTAAATGTTGGCTAAGTATGGGATTTGCGACAGGGCCAGATTAAGGAGGAAAGGGGAGAAGTTTGCTGTACCGTTATTTATCGATGGATTTCAATCAAATTTGAGACACTTCATTTTACAAAAATGTTGCGAAAAAAAAAATCCAAAAAAGGGTATATAGGGAGGGAAAGGGGTGAAGTTGGCTGTAGCGTTAAATAATAGTTAAATAAAGTCTCCAATTATATAACGGTTCATAAGATCGAGTGAGTTAAAATCCTTAAAACACGTTTCTTGTGCAGGATGAACCGCCTATCTTTTACTTTCTTTATTCAGATTATGGTATTTGTTGTTATAGTGGTATTTGTTGTTTAGGAGATACAGCCCTCTGACCGACGGACAAACTGATAGACGGACGGACGGACAACAAAGTCTCAGGAATAGGGTTCCGTTGGTATTTCATGGGTACGGAACCCTAAAAACAACCGTATTCATCAATACAATTAATCTGATCGGCAACACACAAATCATATTTTAGATAGGACGATTGCCCGATTCGCCCCAATGCCAATTCAATTATCCAAGCTGGATATTAACTCGGCAAAATGTAGCGGAGGGAGGTAGATACCGCAGAACGTAAAACTGGGATGTTTCGCTGTTACATTTATACGACGGGACAGGCTTCTACGCGCTGGAGCAAAGCTGCAGATCGGCGAGCTATAACAATCAACTTGGCGCTCGTTTCGCCAACAAATGTAAGTAAATTCTAGCAGAAACAAACAAAGGTCCTAGTTGTGTTTAGTTTAGATCGATACCGCATCATTCGGTTCCTACACTGGTCCCCGTGCCCCAGTTGGCAAGCTGCCGGTTCTCGCGCTGACTTCGGGATCCGATCCCTATATAAAATGTTTTCGGAGCTAAAATGCACATCCAGGGATCTGCGAGCGGCTTACATTTTGATTGGCCGTTTCTTCCGAACACGAGGGATCCAGCCGACGGCGGCTACATCTGACGTCCGCGTACAGCCTGTTCTATCACTAGTCCTTTAGGAAAACTGTACTTATTATATTTGTTATCAGGGACACATAATGCTACCTGTGCGCGGTGGAACCGAGACGTGATCTCCTATCTAATTAGATGACCTCAGCTCTCAGATAACATAACACGACGCTGATTCCTTGCACGAATTTAACTTTAGCCATTAATAACCGTCGGAAGCAATTATATCTGAAAACCACAGAGTTTAGGCACGAACTTAGTACGGGGCCTAAAGTAGGCAATTATTAAGCAGAGGACATGTGTGTCGCTAGTGTGCGGATACCGGAGCGGAATGCGCGGCACGGTGCAGGTCGTCATTAAAATTAAACTAAACGAGCCTTTTGTGAGACACCTTGTTCGTGTTAACTGTTTCTAGGTTTTATTTTACATTCGTGCTCCGCGCGCGAGCTTTCTGGAATCATAATACTGTATGACATTTTTAAATGCACGCCTGAGCTTTATTACTCTACACTCGTTTTAATAGCGGCATTCTTCGTGCGGCGTACTTTTTTATTCGTATCTGTTTTTACTGCCTCGAATAAAAATAATATAAAATGGACTGAGTACTTAAGTGGAGTACAGATAAAGGCCACTGCGGTTACAGGAGCCACCGTCCGTCAAACTTTACAGGAGTGAGTTACACGTGATGTAGGAGTGAGTGAGCTACACGTATTTAGTATTATTTATAATAATATTTAAATTTAAAAGCAAGACCCCGACTGATCTGTGTATAATCTGTTAATGTAGACCATTCCTATGAGAATAAATACGACATTTCTGCTGCATCAGTTTGTGAAGTCAGGTTGAGTACTCAGCAGATTCCAGGAGAAGCCCCAGCATCAAGTCTTTTTTTATATCATATAGGCTAGAGATTGACCACTATATCACCTGTTGGGAAGTGAACTAGATCTCAAGGATAGCTACCGGGACACATTAGATGTTTGGCAGCAGATTTTCTAACTTGAACTTGGTAGCTGGCCAGGCGGACACTAGAAAGTGTCCTTCCACCATGAGATCTTGGAAACCAATCTTGCAATATCATTGTAATAACAAGATAAGGATATTGTTCTGTAGTGGTAAGACTTCTGCTAGTCCGCCTGGGGCGGTACTACCAATTAATTTTCAGCCGTGAAATAGGAATGTTTTTCGCGTGAAATGGCAAGGTATCCAGTGAAATTACAGGGCATGTGAGACACAACATCTTTATGTCTCAAGGTAACAGACGCAGTGCAGTGACATGCGTGCAAAATGCACTCCAGAATTTTGCATGCCGTTGTATCTGTAATAGGTAGACGTCATCGCTTACCATCAGGCGAGCGTCGTGCTTGTACTGTTTGTTACCTTTGAACATTGTTTGAGGGCCCGGTGGCGTAATCGGGAGAACGGTCGCCTTTGATGCCGTGGTATCGAGTTCAAACCGCCGTGCACCAATGAATTTTTCTATAGAAAAATTTATGTGCGCTTTTCACAGTGGCCCTCCGGTGAAGGAAAACATCGTTAAGAAACCAACAACCCCCGCATGGTGGTAGGACACTATCTAGTGTCCGCCTGGCCAGCTACCACCCTCAAGTTAGAAAATCTGTCACCAAACATCTAATGTGTTCCGGCAGCCATCCTTGAGAGCCAGTTCCCATTCTAGGCCTAGCGTGCTTACCATCTTCGACCGCATCATCACTTACCAACAGGTGAGATAGTGGTCAAACGCTAGCCTATAAAGTATAAAAAAAAAAAAAAAAAAAAAACATTAAAAAAAAATTGTAAAGAAATTTTACTATTATTACTAGCTGTACCCGCGACTTCGTCCGCGTGGAATAGTGTTTTTGGGTAGCATTTTAAATTATTTAAGCTAATTATTGTACAAATAAGACACATACGAATAAATACTCTATCATCGTCTGCCCTCACGAGTCTACCCGTTCAGGTAAGCACACTTGCATATTTCCCCACCTACTCCACGCCGTACCACGCCGCGCTCCGCCGCCTCCAGCGCGGCTGCACAGCGCTTACTCGCGTCAACTTCAGTTTTACATTATGTAACGACTCCGTTTACATATTACACCCTTGAGGGTAACATTTTTACAAACTTTGAATGCCACATTTATTTATATCGAATCAACAGCCTAAAAAAGTAGCCCATGTCCTTTCTCAGGCTCTTTCTAGACTATCTGTGTATTGTATTCAAATCGGTTCAGTAGTTTAGACGTGAAAGCGCGACAGATAGACAGATAGACAGAGATACTTTCGCATTTATAATATAAATAATAATATTAGTGTAGTAAGGTAGTAAGGATTTTCAATTAGTAGAAATAATATCTTTTAACGCGACATCCCTAAACAATTTAATAGAAAGCTGTCTACGCAACAATACTCAAAGCATTCATTGTTCAGATCTCGCGCTTTTACGACTCCCCTTAAATTAAAACGGAGTTCCCGATAAATAAAACGAGCGCCGCATAAAGAGGCTCCGGTCTTCGGGCACACAATGTCGTTAAATGTAATTTGACCAATTTTCTATTGGTAATTAAATAGAGCAGTGTCGCTGTCAATAAAGGCCGAGACTTGTCCCCGGAGGAGAAGTTAAATCGATTTGTCGTGTCCGTATCTTGCAAATAGAGGCGAGGGTTCCGCGTCGCCCGCTTCTCTCCGATAACTTTTGGGATTTATTTCCTTTTTCTTTGAATTGTTTAAGTGAGTGTTCAGTGTCGTTCTGTATAAAGTAGGATTTTCAGATAATCTTTATTAGGGAACGGCGCTTCCTGGAAGTTTTATCTCGCCGGGCCTTTTTCATTTTATGTCCACTCTTGCATTTTTAACGCAGACACAAACTCGGGACGCTCGTACGTTCTGTTCGAATTTCATTTCGCAAAATGTAATTATTTTGGTATAGCTGTATCTCTGCTTTTTTTATGATGTTTATGAATGTTTGTGAATGCGTCCTACCTGTTATTACTTACGTAGACACTGACAGTGTGACTGGTTGACCAATTCAAAGTCGCTCAGCGAGTTTTAGAGAGGGCTATGTTTGGAGTATCTCTCAAGGATCGAATTCGAAAAGTCATCCGTCAGAGAACCAAAGTTTTAAAAAGGATTTGTAAAGAACTGATTACATAGAATTAGTAAGCTGAAGTATCAGAGGGCTGGATACATGTCATAGAACCGATAATCGTTGGGGTAGACGTGTTTTAGAGTGGTTACGGCTCGGTAAACGTAGAGTAGGGCGCCCTCCAGCTAGCAATACTCAATACTTTAGGCAAAGTCAAAAAATTAATAGAGAGAGGCTGAATAAAGGAGCAGGATATAATAGAAATGAATTATAATATTGTTTTGTCGTCTATATATTTGTAACAGTGTAAGGTAAAACAGAGTTTTTTTTTATGGAGATATGGAGCGAAGATGGCTGGCAGTGGCTGGAAACAAAGAGCTGAAGATCGAGCTCAGTGGCGTGCCATAGGTAAGGCTTATTTCCAACCAGTGGGCAGAGATAGGCTGATGATGATGATGATAATTGTCTTAACAATAAACTCCCTACCATTAGAACATTTGGAGACATTGACTGTTATAAGCACCAATATTACAAGTAATATTTAAAAAAAACCTTTTTAAACACAAGCTTTTACATAACCTAGGACCAGAGTAAGTCCAGACAAATCCAACGAGCCCAAACACGACGGGTATAACATGTGTAGTTTAGAAGATCCTTTAGCCACCTTTCAGCTCCATCATCACATCAGCACCATGTCATCATAATATTGCATTGTCACGCGATTTACATATGTATGCCAAATTTCAGCTCAATCGAACCCCTAGAAGTCGCTCTAAAATCAATCGCAAGATTTGTGACGGACAAATAAATTTGCCGTGAAGTAGAGATAATGCTTGTAATAATAAAACTGGCCAAGTGCGAGTCAGCATCGCGTCTCTTATCGCACACTTAGGGAGGGTTCCGTACAATACGAAACATAACAGAGTTTCAACCTCATTTATATTTGATTATTTGATATTACCAAAAATATTTGGTTTGGTCGCGATCTAGAAAGACGGGGCTCGTTTACTAGCGCTATCTATGTCATTTTGCCGAAACTAATTAGATAGATGGCGTTTAAAAGCACGTTTTTTTGTATGGGGACCCCCTATAATTTTTAACTTTATTTTGTTTTTAGTATTTGTTGTTCTAGCGGCAACAGAAATACACCATCTGTGAAAATTTCAACTGTCTAACTATCACGATTAATGAGCTATAGCCTGGTGACAGACGGACAGACAGACAGACAGATAGACAGACAGACAGACAAACAGACAGACAGCGGAGTCTTAGTAATAGGGTCCCGTTTTACCCTTTGGGTACGGAACCCTAAAAATGATAGTTTGTTTATTTGTTTGTTTGTTCGGAACTTCATCACGATCAAACGGCTAGACCGTATTAGTTGAAATTTTGCACAGGGATGGCCAGTACTAGGGATTTAGAATACTTTTTATCGCTGGCGAAGCCACGGAGCACAGCTAGTTTAATATAATACTGACTAAGTTACAATTTAAGTTGTCTTTATTACTTTTGATGTCACTAAATATATAAGAGTATATTATAATTGCTTTAAATGGTTGAAATTAGTATAAAATTTAAATATAAAAGTCTAAGCACAACGTAGTATTATTATCTTTTCTATGGCACAACACCCGAGTGTTTATAATAAACTGGTCAAGTGCAAGTCGGACTCGCACTAGTAGGGTTCCGTTCCACACTACAGTATTTTATAAGATCGAGCAAAAAATACCTCTATCATTTTTCGCCAGCAAAAAATAATAATTGTGGGGAACCCTAAGCCCAGCGGTGGAGCAGTGGACTGTATTCGGTGAAAATCTTCGATGCCGCAGACTCCGGGTTTCTTTAGACCACACTTATCCTGTGAAGCTTTGGAGCTAGGATTTAAACACGTCTTCAAGCCTTGAAACGCTAATTTATTCTTTCTTCACAATTTCTTCTTAATAGCTACTGAGCTATTCACTAGTCACTTACTCACTATTCACTATTCTTCCTAGTTTTCTTTCTTCTTACTAGTAGAGCCGCCGTTGGTAAACTGAACAGTTTTGCACGGTAGTGACGCTCTATTTATACTGTTGTTGGTACTTGCAAAAGAGCGAGAGGTCGATAGTCTGGGAGCGCCCGCACTCTGTCTCGCGGGGCGTGTCCATGTGCGGGCGCACGCACGAGATGCCGACTTTACGGAGATATACTCTCCCGAGATGCTGTTTAGTCGAGCGCTAACCATCAGAGAGTGCGGAGCTCTCCCTGACCTATGCTATTTGCAAGTACAAACCCTATTCCTGAACCTAGCCTGGTCTAGGTTGACTATCTGTTACATCTGTCTATTAAAGCCGGACATGCTTTAATTTTATCTAGTACCTGTCTACCTAGGCTATCTAGGTTGTACGAATGACCTGTCTGTAGTCCTATAAGACCTATTATACTGTTACAAACCTTATACGAGTTATATTCCTATGTTCTAATAAGAATCTAACAAGAATCTATCTATAATAAGGCTGTCTACGAATGCGATACAAATACAAACTATATGTCTATCTATCTATACGAATATGAACGTTATACATTGTAAAGTGCCCTACCTATCCTAGAGTACTAGCTTAACTTATCTTTATTATATACAACTTATAACTAACTATACATAGTGCGTTCATATCGTCGGTGTACGTCGTTGTCCGGAACATAATTAATAAACATTTTATTTATTATAACGCCATCTAACGTCTAACAAAGGTGTTAGGGATCGACATTTCAATATAACGCCATCTATGGGACGTTTACCTAACTAAACGTTCATAGATGGCGTGAAATGCCGAAAAAAACACGTTTCTTGTATGGGGACCCTCTATTATTTTTAACTTGATTCTGTTTTTAGTATTTGTTGTTATAACGGCAACAAAAATACATCATCTGTGAAAATTTTGACTGTCTAACTATCACGGTTCATGAGATACAGCCTGGTGACAGACGGACAGACAGACAGACAGACAGACAGACAGACAGACAGACAGACAGACAGACAGACAGACAGACAGACAGACGAACAGCGGATTCTTAGTAATAGGGTCCCGTTTTACCCTTTGGGTACGGAACCCTAAAAATAGTTGTGAAGAGTTAAATACATATAGCTACAAAACAAAATGCAAAGAACCCTGGCGATAACTTGTAATTGGAGTAGAATTAGAAAGTGGTGCGAGGTGCAGGGCACATGGCACGTGGCACGAGTCAGCCTGCGTGCGACGCAGAGCACGGCCCCGCGACGTGCCGCTCCTTTCTTCATTTAACTTCACTTCACTGAGCTAGCGCGACCGCGACGCTCACGACCCAACGGTGACTTAAAATTGCATTGCTGTGACACTATGTTGCGTACAAGTAATTGCTGTTATACAACTTTGAGATGCCGCCTTGTGCTGTGTACATGTAAACCTATTAGGGACCGATTTCATTGGGTGATTGTCTCCTCCGACGTGCACGCACATACAGATATGGACTCTATTAAGACCTTCACAACGTCAAAAAAACGAAATAAAAACTTATTCTTTTCCGCTCAAGTGTTCCCTGGATGAAATATAAATATCAAATAAAAGTTTCGGCCATCAAAAACGTGAGATTTGTGTAACTTTTTTCATGAATACTTCATGATTCATTCAATTAAATTAAGGTTGAGTGTGGTGTGGCGGCGCGTGGAGTCGTAAAGCGCGAAGGTAGATAGCGCGAGAATTCCCGCCCTAATGAAAACGCAGCCGTAATTAAAGTTAACAGCCCATCACCTACCGACCACCGTGCCGCCCTGCCGCCCTGCCACTCTGCCGCCACAACGCTGGCCGTTCGAATAGTAATTTTATGTATGTTCACCGAGTACTCGAAGATGCCTGAACAGATTTGGAAAATTCTTTTTAGGGTTTCAGGGCTGTCTGTCTGTTTGTTTGTCTGTCTGTCCGTCTGTCTGTCCGTGTGTCAACACCGAATTTCTCAGAAACGGGTAGACCTAGCAAGTTGAAATTTATACCAGATACTGATGTCTATAGTCTCTATAAGTTGTATAAAAATCAAGGTTCTGAGTCAACACGATAAAAAGTTAAGGGCAAATTTAGATATTCGCGAAAACTTGTAAGTACCAAAACATTCCTTAATTTTAATTTTTTTTTATTTCTCGGAATTTTCCATTTACTTGTGCTGTGAGACCTTGCTTTAAACCAAAATTGACAATTCTAGGTCAACGGGAAGTACCCTATAGGTTTTCGACCCAAAACTATAGAATCATGAAATTTGGCAAGAAGTAAGGTCTTACAGCGCAAACAAAGGAAAAATTCCAAAAAATTAAAGAAGTTGAAAATTAAAGGGTGTCCCCATACATACATAGTTTACGCCACTTAAGATAGGCCCCTGAGGTATATGAGCGCTCATTAGTCTAGATTAATTGGTACCTACCAACGTTGGTACGGAAGCGTCGGTGGGCGAGTCCAACTCGACTTGGTCGGTTTTATTTTTTAATGGGTGGGTACCCTTTCCAGGTGGTCCCATTTAAATTGTAACGAAATCGGCCAAGCTGTTTTTAATATATCAAAATTTGTATTACGACGCACTTTACTTATCTCGACGACTTACTACTCACTACTGGCACAGATTATATAATAGTTACTATGTCTACTGGCTACTTTGACTAGCACGACGTTTGAAGTCGGTTCTTTTAGTTTTTTAAACGATCTTAAATTAATGTGTTTCGATACTGGATTAAACATAGAATTTATAGCTAGGTACTTTTACCGCCATAAATAAAGCAATAACACCTGCGTAAGTAGCACTCTACGTATTTAAGAAGATTACATTACTGATGAATATGGTGTTGACTATGAACTAAAACACGGAGTAATAATATTATGGAGTAACCGCTAAACATTTTAGCCGGAGCGTAATGTAATTTTAATCGTAATTACGAACTTCGAAAATTCGAGATCAAGTCACGCTCGCCTTGGAAAATTACAAAGTTTATCGGCGGGCGGGCTAATCCTGTTTGTAGGATGTGCAGTCGAGCAGCCGCGCGCTGCCGCCGAGTGCTCGCGTGTCGACTGTGTTCAAATATGCAGGCTGCTCTCAACTTGAACGTTACATTTTATTATTGTCACACGTCATCCAATTATGGGCCTTCATTCAGTGTGACCATAAGATAACTTGCCAAAAACGTGTGATGTCCTAACTTGCACTAAACTCCCTTTAAAGCATGTGACATAATATTTACGTGGGAGACATCAACGTTGATAACTTTCAATCTATCTATCTTCTGTCTTCTAATACCATAGAATTATTTTTCCTGACATACTGACTGACTGACTGACAGACAACGCACAGCCTAAACTGCTGGTCGTAGAGACTTGAAATTTGGAGAGTATATTTGTATTAGTACGTAAGGGTGTAATAAGAAAGGATTTTTCAAAATTCACCCTTTTAAGGGATGAAACGAGGGTTCAAAGTTTGTATGGAGAAACAAGATTACCTAGATAGTATTTTCTTATCGAAACTTTACACAAGTGCTTCAGTATAAAAATAAGTAACTACGTATTTCAGGATTTTTTAAAATTCCACCCCTAAAAGGGTGAAGTGGGGTAACAAAGTCTGAAAATCAATATTGTTTCGGATTGCGCTAAAATTTGGCATGCAGATAGTTATATTGACGCAGGTATCTGCTAAGAAAATATTTTTCAAAATTCACTCTTTAAGGGGATGAAACGGGGGTTCAAAGTTTGTATGGAGAAACAAGATAAGATAGTCTTTTCTATTCGAAACTTCGCACAAGTGAAGTACTTGTGTAAATAAATAAGTGTTTCAGGTTTTTTCGAAATGCCACCCCTAAAAGGGTGAAATGGAGTAACAAAGTCTGAAATCAATATTGTTTCAGATTGCGCTGAAATTTGACATGCAGATAATTATTTTGACGTAGGTATCCGCTAAGAAAGAATTTTTCAAAATTCTCTCTTGGGGAAGAAGGGGATGAAATGGGGGTTCAAAGTTTGTATGGAGAAACAAGATTAGATAGTATTTTTATTCAAAACTTTACACAAATGCTTCAGTATAAAAATAAATAACTATGTATTTCAGTATTTTTTTAAATTCCACCCTTAAGAGGGTGAAATGGGGTAACTGTTGTTTTTGCAGATCGTAGATCGAAATAAAACACTGCGTGCCTGTTATTCACTGTATTGAGAGATTAAGTCTTTCTAAATATGATTTACAGAGAGTTATTAACATTAAATATGCGAAGATTACGGTGTTACACAAATTGCACAACGAAGCCATTAAAAAGAAAGGAAGAGCGTACTTGACAGCTAGTCGTAATGTTACCAGCATATAAATTAACATGTTAAAGGTTTATGGTTTATCCACACTACAATAATCTCACCAAAACTAAACCTTTTGTTTACAAGTACTTATTTTATACATACATAGCTCTCACCATATCTAAACGTTATCAAATAAGATGACACGAAATTATAGTAACAGTACCTCAATTAAGAATATACTATGATAAGAATACACATCATAAATGTTCAAACAATACATGTTCAAAGAATCATGATAGAATTCATACACACATAAGTATAAAACTTATTTTATGTTACTGATTTCAGACTCACAACACCAATTTTTATTCGTAGGTACTGAAACTATTCTTTAGACAAAGCTTTAGTAAAAATGTCAGCATATTGCTCTTTAGTACATACATATTTTAAATCAATTTGTTTATCCGCATACTTCTCTTTTATAAAGTTATATCGATAGGTTTGCATCGTTTGTGAAAATCTATATTTTTAATTAATGAAATAGCACTTTGATTGTCAATATTTAACACACTGATTCTTGTTTATATTTACCAATGTCTATTAAAAGTTGTTTAACCCAAACAGCTTCTTTTGTAGCTAAACATGCAGCCATAAACTCGCTTTCAGTAGTAGACAATGCCACACTTTGTTGTCTCTGTGTTGTCCATGTGATGGCTTCACCATTTTTGATAAATACATATGCAGATAATGAGCGTCTCGTCATAACATCTTCAGCATAGTCTGCATCACAGTAAGCCTCAAGCTTATTTAGTTTTGATACGGTATAGCACAGACCATAATCTTTAGTTTCCTTCAAATATCTCATTATTTTCTTGACAACATTCCAGTGTGTGTGATCAAAACAATTCAAAAATCGACTCACCAGGCTCACTCCGTACTTTATGTCGGGTCTACTCACAATTGCCACATGCATTAATGAACCAACTGCTTCACGGCACGGGAGACTGGCATCTGGTGCTGTGCTGCTCATTTCTAATGTTGTGTGAAGATCCACTGGAATGTTTGTGCCATTAGCATTAGTAGCATGCACTTCGACTGATGAATGAAGATATCTCTGTCAGTTCTCTCTATCTCCATCCCAACAAAAACTTTCGGTTCAAATGATTGAATGTCATAATTATTCTTCAAATCAGTCAAAATACTATGCAGGGTATCCTTTTGTTTTGAAATTAATATTCCATGCACATACAATAATAAATAGACTTTCTCATCATTTACATGGCCTATATAAACACATCTGTCTGCATGACTATTTTGAAAACCAAATCTCTTTAGAGTTTGATCAAATTTATTATTCCAGCACCTCGGCGCTTGCTTCAGACCATAAAGTGAACGATTGAGTTTACATACCTGGTTTGGTTTCACATTCAAACCTTGTGGGGGTGTCATGTAGATTTCCTCAGTTATATCTCCATAGAGAAGGGCTGTCTTGACATCAAATTGAACCATTTGGAGATCATGCTGTATAACTTCTGAAAGTAAAATACGTACGGAGTCATATCTCACACAAGAAATTGATAAAAAAGTATCAGAATCATTGCTATCACTGGATACAGACATATAAAAATAATATATTACTTAAAACTATATAAATATTTAGGTACCTATTGCTATAATGCTTAGTCTACTAGCTAATAGAACAAAAAAGTCCTGCTTCACCTGCCGGTTGTCAGTGAAATACGTACGCCCGCCGTTGAGGATGCAAAAAAAACCGATTAATTTAAAAACTTAATTTATTTTAAGTAAAAATAAAATATAACATTTACAATAAAAGGGACGTGACGATCGCTCGATGCGAGAGCATAAAGTGAGTAATTACAATAAGGTATATTGAATGAAGATTCGCGGAAATGCTTATGTTGCTGTTCTCACGGGACTGCTGCCGTGCGGTCCGTTCCGGGTATCGCTCGATGAAATTGCGTAACTGCATATTCTGGTTAAGTGGTGGATCTACATCATGGATATCCGTGGTGGTTGTATATGTGACATCTCCCTCCACAAGATCTTCATCTATTAGAAGACTTTAGTTGA
This sequence comes from Cabera pusaria, assembly GCA_954871355.1. NCBI lineage: Eukaryota > Metazoa > Arthropoda > Insecta > Lepidoptera > Geometridae > Cabera > Cabera pusaria. The sequence goes on from OX940886.1 coordinate 31,247,882, forward strand.
AAATAGTGAAGATATAGACTTGGGTTCCGGTCGAATGTCGTTGGCTTTGTTAGAAGTGGCGTCTGAAGAATTTCCTTCGGCTTCAGTAGGAGAATAGCATTCTCGTTGTGTTTTGTTGCGACGAAGTGCAGCGATGATAATAATGAGTACGGTTGCACCTAGTAGTAGCACGTATACGGGTATTGTAGTGTGGTATACGGTTTCCAATGAAGAGTTGATAGTTGCTGGTTCTTGTAACGATATTTTCGAGTTTATGGAGTGTATCTGCTGGAGGTCTATGGTGTTTAATTTTATAATTTTCTTCACATGAGCTCTATAAGAATCCTGATTTCCAACTGCTATGTTTGATATTTTCAATATCTGTCCTTTGACTCAGTCGTGGTAGTTGCTGGCGGTATATGCTGGCGTTTGAAGAAGACATCCTTTGGGTATCGTGGCGACGTAGCTTCCTTGCAGCATCCTGTATTGGTCTTCAGAGCAGGTTACACGAACTTTCGTTGAGTTAGGAAAGCTTAGCACGTAGTGTTGATCGTCGAGCTGTTCTATTGCTTCAGAAGACAGTATTACAGATGTAAATGCGCAGGATTTACGTATGCGCTGTTGCGAGATGAGATGTTGGATGCAATCTGACTGGTCCCCGTGGTGGCGGCTCAAATTATCCTCGCAGAGATGACCATGAGAGTATTTAGGACATTCTGTCGCTACGTACAGCAGATTTTTGTCGTGTATTGCCACGTAAGGATAGGTAGGTAAAAGGACTTTACTATCTCTATTTGGAGCTAAGGATAATCTGTAAAGGATGTAGTTAGTAGGACAGACAATTGGAAATTTGATAACTATGATTATATCATTACCCTTATAGTAAAATCCTAATCTAATTATATCATAATATTCACTAAAGCTAATATCTAAAATTTCTTTTTCGTTATAAAGATTATTTAACCTACGAAACATATCTTTAAACATTTCATAATTAAGTACAGAATGATGAGCACTTTTGGCTTTAATAAATGCCAACATATTCTGTAATTTCGTAAATTCTATAGACCTAAGATGAAGACCTAGATCTATGTTGTCTCCGAGTATTAAAAGTAACTGAAACAGATGCATGAATTTAATTAATTTTCTTTCATTTTTTTCATCACTTTCTATGATAGAGTTTATATTTTTTTCTATTTCAATTTGGTTTTGAACTATTCTATCAGTAACATTAGAACTGCGGGAGACCCATTCTTTACTTAAGCTCATTTGGTGATTGATTTCTGCTGCCAAATTATTTTCGTTTTGTTTTAGAACTGTAATGGCATACATGGTTGTCATACTTTAATGCATCAGTATAATCCAAGTTGCCGGAAATGCTTTTGATAACTGAAGCGAGACCGTCTATCAGACCTCTTTTAACACTATTATTATTCTACTATTGTAATTCACGTACCTTTAGTCGAATTTTCTCGACCTAGGTTTCGAGCGAGTCATTCGCTCTTCCTCGGGAGTGAGGTCACGCGGTGAGATCGCGATGTTCACTGCGGGCCACCGCTCGCTGCGCTCGGCTTGATAGCCGGGGTGGGGGCGGACTCGGCGGCGATCGGGAACGGCTGTTCCTTTTCGGTACCGAGGATGCCTGATATAGCCCGAATGATGTCATCGTCGGTTCTTCATCGCTGCTACTCCTATCGCCAGAACTCTCTATCTTTTAACACGTCTAACTTCAAATGTTTCTAATTGGTTTGAGATTTCCTCTAATTTCGTTTCTAAGTATTTTACATGTGGTACATAATACGACGACGTTACATTATTTAACAGTGGTATAAGATCTTTTAATTGGCTTTTGATAGATTCTAACTCGGTACGTTCATACTCTAGATTAATAGTTTGAACAAAGGAATGATAATGGGAAATTACTCTGGTATGTCCCAGGTTGAAAGGCAAGATTCCTGGTCCATCTATTAGGCTTTCAAGTAACACCTCGTCCGCTTGGGCCAGGAGCAGAGCTTGGGCCAGCATCGGAACGAGCAGGATTTTCGGTATCCTGTAACAAACGAGGTACTCGTTTAAGACGAGACTTAGGTACGGGTCCTTTTTTCTTTCTGGTATAGATATGTATAGGCAAGTCTGCTAATACAGTATCGTGAGTATAGCGAGCTGCTAGCTTTTGCCTATTCGCTAAAGGGTTTCTTATATAGACTTGTTGCGCGGGTGTATAATTTCTTTCAGGTTCGCGGTCTTTATTAGCGTTTTCAGTAATTTCAGTTCGTTGATGAAGGGCAGTTTTATTAATAATTTCAAATACTTTAGGCATCCGTTTACGGTGATCATGAATATATTCCTGTAATAAATGTTCTGTAATATTCATATCTAAAGGGTCACGAGGATCGAGGTGACCTGTAATTAAATCGATTGGCCTACACTTTGTGAAGCTGTGAATAGAACTGTTGTATGCAAGAATAGCGTATGTCATTAAATTTATTACAGATTCTTCTCGGCGCTCTTATTTCAGAATATGTAGATGTTCAAGCAGTGTGGAAAGGAAGCGTTCCACCATTCCATTTTCATTTGGTGTATTCGGGCATGTTTTATTATGGTGAATTTTATGCAATCTAGTGAATTCCATAAAAAGTTGATTAGCTAATTCCGGTACGTTGTCAGTGACAAAGGTTAGCGCTACACCGTGATGTGAGAAGAATTTTAACAAGGCTTGAATGACATTTACGGCAGTGGCATCTCTCAAGAAGTAAGCCTGGGCATACTTAGAGAACGCGTCAACTATCGTAAGGTATTTATTAGAGTCTAAGCTAAGTAGGTCTAAATGCACAACTTCAAAAGGTTTTGTAGGTGGTGGTACAATTTGGAATCGCGGTCTTATGGGATTACGGTCGTATTTGGCTTGGCCACAGATGTGACATTCATTGATGTACTTTGTAACGTCTTGTTTCATAAGGGGCCAGAAGTATGTGAACCTAGAAGTATGTATACCTATGGGATAGAGCTAGGTAGCTTTCATTAATTCCTTTATGATTCGTTTTGCCCTCGTGGTACTTTTTTAAAATGTCTTGTTGTTTAAAATAGTCTTTGACGTTTTCTATTTCCGTTTTTGTAAGAACTAGCTTCATTGCTGAACTTTTGAAATTTCTTTGAATAATTGGTACTATGGAATACATTTCTGACCGGGGATTGATTAGAATACAAGTTTTAACTTTTGGATTCACGTACTCCTTTATAGCGTTTACAACATCCAGTTCAAGATTAGATTTGGAAACTTGGATAATAATACTATAATAAGCTGTATAAAATTCAATTTGCAATAACTACGTACAATATTTAACGGCACAACACTTTCAAACTGCTAACGGCCATGTAAGACGCAATCAACTTGTGAGTGGTACAGAAAACGTAAAGATTAATAGATAAGTGAAATAAAAGTAAGTTAACTTTATAAGAACAAACAGAGACACGTTTTGGATAATGATAAAATTTGGCTGATCACATTGTATGGCGTAGTATTGCCCTTAACAACAGTATCAATCAAATATTAGGCGCTGTCAGTATCACTGTCATATGAAATAGTTGTCATTTACTGTCACTTAATTTTTGATCTGTGTTTTAGATTATTATTCGATCTGTGAATGCGGTCTAGACGAAGGAAACGTAAACCACTTGTTTTTCAGTTGTCCGAATATGCGCTTCTCTCTTTATGACTTTCTTCCTCCTCAAATCTCTCGCCCAGTCTCTTTTAAACATTTTCTTTCGCTCATTTTCACCCGCTTTACTGGTTCTCTATGTAAATATATTGAAATTAATAAAATTAAGTTATAAATATTATGTATCCACCTCATTTCCATGTTTTATTATCATTTTCTTGTAAATACCCAAAACGAGTTCTTTTTTGTCTATTTTTTTAGTATTCATCCATGTATCTAGTTTTGTAGAGTTGATTCCGCTGAAAGTAAGTTAATTCTATTTGTTATCTGTGTTTATTATGTATAAAAAGCGTCCTAAGGTCTTTCCGACTAAACTCGACATTGGCGAAATTGTGGTGGCATTATCGCAGAAGCCAAAAACAAAGAAAATAATAATAGATTATTATTATAGCTTACAATTTACATAAAAAAATCAAGAAATGCAGTTGGTACATTGTACTACAGAAATAAAGATATATATGAATTATACTAAACTTCGGGGGTAGTAAGCATTTGGAAACAATAATTGCTAACAGTTCCGACACTTCCGACACCAGTACACAACTCGAACAGTCAAAGGACAGATCATAAGAAAATGGAATAGAGCTTTACTTCTTCTTACTTAGCGAAGCCATAGCCGCCGCCCGGCGCGTTTTAGGCGCCGGGGCCGTGTCGTGTACTGCTGCAGATGTCCCCTGAGTCGACGTAGCGGCAGGCGCGTCCAGCCTGTTGAGGTCGGCCAGGCAGGTCACCCGACGACGCACTCCGTCCGCTCCGAGCACATACACAGAGCCTTCGCGAGTCCAGCATTTCGACATCCCAAACTTTTCTCGCGCAGCCATGAATGTATCATGTCGCGACTTCGTAAGAAACTCTGACAGTGTAATGCGTGAGCCTTTTAACTGAGTCTTGGCAGACCAGATCTTGCTGCGCATTGAAATGTCTCGTAGCTTGATTAGTACAGGCCGAGGCTTACCCGAAGTCGATGGCTTACCCATCCTGAGGCAACGACTGATGTCATCAGCATTGAAGTTAGACAGCTTGAGTTTCTCTGTGATACAATGCTGTATCACAGTGTCCACACACTCCGTCTTGTCCTCAGCGAGCCCATGAAGAAGCAACATCTAGCGACGACTATGCATCTCCATGTCATCTGTCTTACGGTCCAGGAAGTCTACTTGCTCCTGTAGTGCTTGAAGTGCCGCAAGAACAAACTCTTTAAACTTGAGAAATTCCTCGTGCAAGTTCGAAGAGTCGTCTCCTGAAGATGCTGTTTTATGAAGCTCCTTACTGAACTCTTCCATCCTCTTTGTGAAGAAATCACGCATATGGGAGAGCGAGTCCTGGATTTCCTCCATTTTGTGTAGTCAGTGAGAGAAGTGGTGGTTAAAAAAAAATGCTTAAAAAAGTTGTGTGTGTTGAGATTGACACTTCCCGGCAGGTATTGGAACTTGTATTTTAATAATTCATAAAAATTGTGTTGATTATTGAACTGTTTCTATTATATTTTAATTAATTAATATAGGAGAACTTTTTGAGCTAGGTACTTTTTAGCACCTACCCGCCAAAAAAAAATTTATATAGATACTTGCACAAACACTACAATCAGGTCATTGCTTCTATGTCCTAGCAATATCGTTGATGTAACAGATATCGAATTTATAATTGTACAGACTTATGAAAGTTGTTGCTCTCATAGTCTCATCAACAAGAAAAGAGCTCATAACTAACGACTGAAAAGCTAACAACACTCTCGATTAATTAATCTATCAAACAAAAACACTAAATCAAAATCAGTTCATCCGCTTGAGAGTTACGATGCCACTCATCACAGTTACACAGATGCACCACTTTTTGTGTTCGCACATGTTTCGTGTTTTGTGTCGGAGGTTAATAAGATCTTTATATGTACGAAAAAAATATTTAAGGTAAACGTTTTGATATAAGTTTTAACCCATGCGAAGCCGGGGCGGGTTGCTAGTGTTTCCTAAAAGTAACATAATCTGATGCCGCTTGAGCACAACTACACACAGTGGCGGGCGGGCACGATGGTTGTAGCCGGGGCGGGCGGGCGGCGGCTCGTGCCCACTTGTATCGCAGCTAACTGCTCGCAGCCCTCCGCCGACTAATGGATTGGAATCCGCTGCTTTCAACAACTTCACTGTCGACAAATCGAATCAGCTCGTCCCTACTTTTTAGACGTTCCCGACTTCAAAGGCTGTCGGTGTTGTGAGCAGTTTAACTTGTTGTAGATAACTCTGTAGGGCGGAGGAAATACACGCGGCCTGCTCCTCGTTACAGTTTAATGAGAACCTCTTATGTGTTTGTAATAACTTTTAGGCCGGGTTATATGGTAGGTCATATGCTTGAAAACTTTAAAAAAAATCACATTTCATTTCCTTCCGACAGGTGCCACAATCTAATGGATTATTCAATGACTCGTACAACAAATTATGCCAATGTAGGGTAAAAATTATGTTGGTATATTCCAAGATTTTATGTTTGTTCTACATTGAGAATTAGTATGCACGCCTACTTGTTTGTAGCTGTGTAATTTGTTGTTAATTAAACTTGACATAATGAAATTAATCAAGACGCATACAGGAGTGTTGTATACAGGAGTGTTGCATACAGGAGTGTTGCATACAGGAGTGTTGCATACAGGAGTGTTGCATACAGGAGTGTTGCATACAGGAGTGTTGCATACAGGAGTGTTGCATACAGGAGTGTTGCATACAGGAGTGTTGCATACAGGAGTGTTGCATACAGGAGTGTCGCTCGAGGCACAAAACAATAATACGTCGCTTAGTATACTAATTAGCCGAATGCAATCACTGATGTGATCTGTCTGGTAATGTTTGCAAAACAGGAAGTTATTGAATTGAGGAATGTATTTTTAGTTAATTTGTATAATAAAAGTTGATAGTAAACTTATATTGTACAAAACAGAAGGTTAATGCTCACGACATTTCGTTTCTAAACACATTAATTATCACATACATTTGCAATGGAAATAATTCGATTTTATAGTTCTAACAATGTTTTTTTTAAATTATTTTTAACTAAAAATTACTACTTTTTAACCGACTTCAAAAAAAGGAGGAGGTTTCTCAATTCGACCGTTTTTTTTTTTTTTTTTTTGTTTGTTCGCGGATAACTTCGTCGTTTATGAACCGATTTCGATTATTCTTTTTTTGTTCGAAAGGAGATATCCCAAGTGTGATACCATAGTAATTTTATCGAGGTATGATAAGTATCTCCAGAGATATTGAGATAAACATCTCAAAATTGGTACTGAAAATGAATAGCGCGGCATTGAAGTCGGTTGTTTTTTAGTTTTTAAACGATATTATTATGTATACTGGCACATTTGCTTAGTGTGGCCCGTAATTCATAATTTTCTGTAATGGATAAAAAAATAAGTGAAATGCTTTTACAGGATCTCATTGAGCTCTGCCGCGCTGCCGGGATCCTTGTGAATGGGTCGCTCTGTCTCGCTCGCTTCGCTCATGCGGTCGTTATGTCCTCTCGCTCGCTTGCACGGTGAGTGCTCTCATGAATGCGATGTGTGGTGAAAAGATGACATTTTTCCAAGCAATTAGCTAATGGCGGTAAGTGAGCGCGTATGCAGTCACAGCGTATGGCGGTCTTGAAAATATATTTTTTTCAGGGTACCCAAAGGATGCTAACGAGACCCTATTACGAGACTTCGCTGTTCGTTTGTCAATATGTCTTTATCTTCTGAACCGAATAGGTAGACACTTGAAACTTTGGCTGGTATATTTTAACTTAGTAGAATTTAGAGCTAGAACTATTCATTCAAAATTCCACGATTTGAACAATTATAATTATAAATATTATAATTTATGATCGTACAAAACGAAAATACCGACTTAACTAGCCGCAACAGTGAAAGTATCCTGCAGTAGTCATAATCATGTCATCAAGGTATACAAATTTGTTTATATTGTCTGTCTCCATATCTCCGGAGATGATTATTAGATCTTGATAAAATTTAAATGGGACCAAACGGATGGCATAATATTAAAACAAAAAAATATTTTTTCAAAACCATCAAGATTTGACGGAGTTATGAGGTAACAAACATATAAAAAATACAGTCGAATTGAGAACCTCCTCCTTTTTGTGAAGTCGGTTAATTAATATTTAGCGCACGATAAGTCCTGTATTTTAATATTTTGAACTATAACTATTTGGTTTGCTAAATAAATTCTAATATTCCATCGAGAGGCTTGTGGTATAAGGGCGGATTGGAAAGACACCAGACCTCAAGAACCGGTGTCACCAGGTCCATGATCCCAGGTTCGCGGGTGACCTGAGATCATGCTCTGAAACGACCAAAATAAATCAGTATTGTAAAGTTGGTGGCTTAGAATAACCAGCAACAGAAAAAGATGGCAGGAAATCCCGACATCATCAATCAATTATTATTTTTTATTACAATTAAAAAAAACATGAATTTTGAATAAGTGACAAGCCCCATAGAGTTTTTAGGTGTTTCTTGGGGTTCTTGCGGTATGTTGATGAGATAATTCTTAAACACTAGTAGCACAGTAAATTATGTATTTTCTGTGCTAGTAGTTTCAACTGTCATTCAGTTTGTCACATATACAACCACCACGGATATCCATGACGCAGATCCACCACTTAACCAGAATATGCAGTTGCGCAATTTCATCGAGCGATACCCGGAACGGACCGCACGGCAGCAGTCCCGTGAGAACAGCAACATAAGCATTTCCGCGAATCTTCATTCAATATACCTTATTGTAATTACTCACTTTATGCTCTCGCATCGAGCAATCGTCACGTCCCTTTTATTGTAAAAGTTATATTTTATTTTTACTTGAAATAAATTAAGTTATTAAATTAATCGGTTTTTTTTGCATCCTCAACGGCGGGCGTACGTATTTGGCGCAGTCGGTAGGATGCTCGCGGTCGGTTTCGCGTAAAAGAAGATATCCGTTATCGTTTTCGCGACGAAGATTTCCGTATTTCGCCGAAATCGCCGTGTGGCTGTTAAGCCGCGTACAGAGCATCGAATCTACGAGTCGCCCTGCTCCGAGGTAGCCTATCCAGCCATCGATAGCGCAGAGAGACCGAAGAAATGCATATGTGAGTACACTGGTTTTTTTAGTGTTTTGCCCACGTCCTAGTTTCGTAGATCCTTACTAACATAATTTTCCAAGATTTTTCTTTCAAGAAAATACAAGGACCGTAGGCTAAGTAGCAGTAGTAGGGAAACCTTTTTAGATAATCTAAGAAATATAGATATAAACAGTGTAGAATATATTAGTGACGAGCCCAGCTGTAGTGTGATAGAACCTAGACAAAGCTCTTCGTCTTCAATAATGGCAGATTTAGATGGGATTTTTAAAGCCCTACGGCTTGTCCCGGATTTCGATGGAAATCCCAATGTGTTGACCAGATTTATTAATATATGTGAACAATTAGTCTGTGTATATTATACCGAGCAAAGCAGTGATTTAACAAGAGTTGCATTTATTAATGGAATTTTAAATAAAATAACTGGCCCTGCTGCTCGTTTAATAAACACCAACGGAATTCCTTCTGACTGGAATGGCATTCGTAATGCTTTAGTTAACAATTTTGCGGACAGTAGAGACGAGACCGCTCTATATAATGACCTTGCTATATTGACTCAGGGTTCTAGCACCGCTCAAGAGTATTACGAGCGCTGTCAAAATTTATTCAGCACCATAATGACATATATAAGCCTCCATGAAAACGAGGGAACGACAATAGTATCTAAACGTGAATTATATAAGAAATTGACGCTACAAGCATACTTGCGTGGATTAAACGATCCTCTCGGGTCGCGTATACGTTGCATGCGCCCCGCGACTATCGAAAATGCTCTTGAATTCGTTCATGAGGAAATAAATACTATGTATATTCAAAATCGGAACCAACGTTTACCGGACAAGAAATCAATAAATTCCATGCCAATACCTAATCATTTTACCAGTGGTTTTAAAATGCCCACTCCACAATTTTCCATGCCTGCACAACCATTTTATAATATGCCTGCTCCTAGACCATTTAATTATGGAATGCCAGGCCCATCGCGACCACAGTTTCCATCTTATTCTCAACCTCAATGGAGACCAAATAATTTCCAACCTCGGCAATTTGGCCCCACTCGAACACAGCAGATTTTTAGAGCGCTGCCTACTAGTTACAACCCACAGCAAAATAAATTTCAAATAGCCCCGCGACCAAACCAGCAACCGCGTCCTATGAGTGGCGTTAGCCACTATGTTACGAAAGAGTTACCACCAACGCCTCAAGGCCTTACCGGGCATGACTGGCGTAGGTCAGGTAATCCACCCCCGAGTAACTATTTTAGAACGCGCGAAATGAACTTTAACGATTGTGTGAACGACCACGCATATAGCGGTGAATATTACACCGATATATGCTATGACCCATATTTTGACTATACAGAGTATCCAGAATATCCGTATGAGTACGACACATCCCTTCAGGATTGTGCCGAATACTCCGAAAATACTCAAAATGAAAACCAAATCGATGCCCCAAATTCTACTGAACAGGATTTTCAGAAAACATCGAAATCCGACACCTTAAAATAGAAATAAATTTGCACACCCAACGCCAACTTCCGTATATACAAATTTCATCTCCACCAATGAAATTACTTATAGACACGGGAGCGAACCAGTCATTTTTAAGTCCCGAGGTCGTAAAAACTTATTTTGGCAACTATCCACTTAATTATGATCCATTTGAAGTGTGCAATGTTCACGCTAAAACTAGAAGCGACTATTCCATCACGCTGCCTAGTTTCAACGAGTTTAACGACTCCACGGACTTGACTTTTTACGTGTATAAGTTTCATGACTTTTTCGATGGACTTATAGGTACTGACTTGTTAGACAAATGGGAAGCTGTCATAGATTATAAAAATAAAGTCTTTCAGACCAAAACAGCCTCCAATCCCATAAGAGTATATGACTCACGTAATGCCAACTTATATGAAGAGATAATACCTGCCGGAACTTCAAAATTAATTAAAATACCGATAAATGTTCATGACGGAGATGTATATGTAAAAGAACAAACTATTTCAAACTGTGTCATAGGTGAATGCCTGACGTCAGTCTTTAAAAATAGAGGAATAATAGAAGTAACTAATCCAACTCGTAGTGACGTCATATTTTCAATGGATCGGGCTGTGTCCGCTGAGATACACAATATTGAATGTGAGCGTAATCCAAACCAGTCGCAACGCGTACAAGAAGTACTCTCGCGTCTTCGCACAGATCACTTAAACGCTGAAGAGCGCGCGAATTTAAAATCTCTTTGTGCAGAATATGCAGACGTCTTCTATTTAGAGGGCGAGCCTTTAACTTTTACAAATAAAATTAAGCACTCAATTAAAACCACAGACGAGATCCCAGTTTATACAAAAAGTTACAGATATCCATACATACATAGACAGGAAGTTCAAGAACAAATAGGCAAAATGTTAGACCAAGGTATAATTAGGCCGTCTAATTCCGCTTGGAGTTCGCCCATTTGGGTGGTTGCTAAAAAAGCTGATGCATCGGGTAAAACCAAATGGAGAATCGTTATAGACTTCCGTAAACTTAACGAAAAAACCGTCGATGACAAATATCCGATTCCAAATATTACGGACGTCCTAGACAAATTGGGGAATTGCCAATATTTTACAACCCTAGACCTTGCTAGTGGTTTTTACCAAGTCGAGATGTCGCCAGAAGATATTCCGAAGACCGCGTTCAACGTAGAACATGGGCATTTTGAGTTTCTCAGAATGCCAATGGGTTTGAAAAATAGTCCATCTACTTTTCAAAGGGTAATGGACAACGTGCTACGCGAGCTACAGAATACTATTTGCCTTGTCTATTTAGATGACATAATAGTATTCAGTACATCCCTTCAGGAACACGTCAGCAATTTGTCCAAAGTCTTCGAAAAATTACGCGAGTCCAACTTCAAAATACAGATGGACAAGTCGGAATTTCTTAAACTTGAGACTGCGTACCTGGGACATGTCATTAGCAAGGATGGCATTAAACCTAACCCAGATAAAATATCGGCAATTAAAAACTACCCTTTGCCAAAGACTCCCACAGAAATTAAAAGATTTCTAGGATTACTTGGTTATTATAGGAAATTCATACCAGATTTTGCTAAAATAACCAAGCCAATGACCCAATGTTTAAAGAAAGGTTCTAAAATCTCTCTTGACCGTAATTACATAGAATGTTTTGAAAAATGCAAAGTATTGCTCATTAATGACCCAATTCTTCAATACCCAGATTTTACAAAGGAATTTGTCTTAACTACAGATGCCTCTAAATTAGCAATTGGAGCCGTTCTTTCACAAGGTCCCATAGGTTCCGACAAGCCTATAGCTTACGCGTCGCGAACTCTCAATTCAAGTGAGATCAATTATAGCACGATAGAAAAGGAATTGCTGGCTATCGTGTGGGCAACCAAATATTTCAGGCCCTACTTATTTGGCAGAAAATTTAAAATAGTTACCGACCATCGTCCTTTGCAATGGGTAATGAACATTAAGGAACCCAATTCTCGTTTAACACGCTGGAGACTACGCCTTAGCGAATATGACTACACTGTCATGTACAAACCAGGCAAAATTAACACCAATGCTGACGCTCTTTCGCGTATTGAAATCCACAACGAAGAATCTAGTTCCATCGCAGTTAATACCTCAGAAAGAACAGACTCTGACTCTCGAACTGAAAGTGTAGGCTCTCGCACGGAAAGTGTAGACTCTAGAACCGATAGCGTACATACCGATGCGGAGAGTCCTATTATAGATGTGCCCATAACAGATGATCCGCTTAATAAATTCCAGAAGCAAATAATATTTTCTGTAGTAGGAGATATAAAAAGTAGACCTAGCGTATCCAAGCCTTTTGAAAATCACACAAGGACTTGCATCCAAGTTTCCAAATCTAATCTTGAACTGGATGTTGTAAACGCTATAAAGGAGTACGTGAATCCAAAAGTTAAAACTTGTATTCTAATCAATCCCCGGTCAGAAATGTATTCCATAGTACCAATTATTCAAAAAAATTTCAAAAGTTCAGCAATGAAGCTAGTTCTTACAAAAACGGAAATAGAAAACGTCAAAGACTATTTTAAACAACAAGATATTTTAAAAAAGTACCATGAGGGCAAAACAAATCATAGAGGAATTAATGAAAGCTACCTAGCTCTATCCCATAGGTACTTCTGGCCCCTTATGAAACAAGACGTTACAAAGTACATCAATGAATGTCACATCTGTGGCCAAGCCAAATACGACCGTAATCCCATAAGACCGCGATTCCAAATTGTACCACCACCTACAAAACCTTTTGAAGTTGTGCATTTAGACCTACTTAGCGTAGACTCTAATAAATACCTTACGATAGTTGACGCGTTCTCTAAGTATGCCCAGGCTTACTTCTTGAGAGATGCCAATGCCGTAAGTGTCATTCAAGCCTTGTTAAAATTCTTCTCACATCACGGTGTAGCGCTAACCTTTGTCACTGACAACGGACCGGAATTCGCTAATCAACTTTTTATGGAATTCACTAGATTGCATAAGATTCACCATCATAAAACATGCCCGAATACACCAAATGAAAATGGAATGGTGGAACGCTTACATTCCACACTGCTTGAACATCTACGTATTCTGAAATTAGAGCGCCGAGAAGAATCTGTAATAAATTTAATGACATACGCTATTCTTGCATACAACAGTTCTATTCACAGCTTCACAAAGTGTAGGCCAATCGATTTAATTACAGGTCACCTCGATCCTCGTGACCCTTTAGATATGAATATTACAGAACATTTATTACAGGAATATATTCAGGATCACCGTAAACGGATGTCTAAAGTATTTGAAATTATTAATGAAACTGCCCTTCATCAACGAACTGAAATTACTGAAAACGCTAATAAAGACCGCGAACCTGAAATAAATTATACACCCGCGCAACAAGTCTATATAAGAAACCCTTTAGCGAATAGGCAAAAGCTAGCAGCTCGCTATACTCACGATACTGTATTAGCAGACTTGCCTATACATATCTATACCAGAAAGAAAAAAGGACCCGTACCTAAGTCTCGTCTTAAACGAGTACCTCGTTTGTTACAGGATACCGAAAATCCTGCTCGTTCCGATGCTGGCCCAAGCTCTGCTCCTGGCCCAAGCGGACGAGGTGTTACTTGAAAGCCTAAAAGATGGACCAGGAATCTTGCCTTTCAACCTGGGACATACCAGAGTAATTTCCCATTATCACTCCTTTGTTCAAACTATTAATCTAGAATATGAACGTACCGAGTTAGAATCTATCAAAAGCCAATTAAAAGATCTTATACCACTGTTAAATAATGTAACGTCGTCGTATTATGTACCACATGTAAAATACTTAGAAACGAAATTAGAGGAAATCTCAAACCAATTAGAAACATTTGAAGTTAGACGTGTTAAAAGAGGTCTGATAGACGGTCTCGGTTCAGTCATCAAAAGCATTTCCGGCAACTTGGATTATACTGATGCATTAAAGTATGACAATGCCATTACAGTTCTAAAACAAAACGAAAATAATTTGGCAGCAGAAATCAATCACCAAATGAGCTTAAGTAAACAATGGGTCTCCCGCAGTTCTAATGTTACTGATAGAATAGTCCAAAACCAAATTGAAATAGAAAAAAATATAAACTCTATCATAGAAAGTGATGAAAAAAATGAAAGAAAATTAATTAAATTCATGCATCTGTTTCAGTTACTTTTAATACTCGGAGACAACATAGATAGTCTGTCTATAGAATTTACGAAATTACAGAATATGTTGGCATTTATTAAAGCCAAAAGTGCTCATCATTCTGTACTTAATTATGAAATGTTTAAAGATATGTTTCGTAGGTTAAATAATCTTTATAACGAAAAAGAAATTTTAGATATTAGCTTTAGGGAATATTTTGATATAATTAGATTAGGATTTTACTATAAGGGTAATGATATAATCCTAGTTATCAAATTTCCAATTGTCTGTCCTACTAACTACATCCTTTACAGATTATCCTTAGCTCCAAATAGAGATAGTAAAGTCCTTTTACCTACCTATCCTTACGTGGCAATACACGACAAAAATCTGCTGTACGTAGCGACAGAATGTCCTAAATACTCTCATGGTCATCTCTGCGAGGACAATTTGAGCCGCCACCACGGGGACCAGTCAGATTGCATCCAACATCTCATCTCGCAACAGCGCATACATAAATCCTGCGCATTTACATCTGTAATACTGTCTTCTGAAGCAATAGAACAACTCGACGATCAACACTACGTGCTAAGCTTTCCTAACTCAACGAAAGTTCGTGTAACCTGCTCTGAAGACCAATACAGGATGCTGCAAGGAAGCTTCCTCGCCACGATACCCAAAGGATGTCTTCTTCAAACGCCAGCATATACCGCCAGCAACTACCACGACCGAGTCAAAGGACAGATATTGAAAATATCAAACATAGCAGTTGGAAATCAGGATTCTTATAGAGCTCCTGTGAAGAAAATTATAACATTAAACACCATAGACCTCCAGCAGATACACTCCATAAACTCGAAAATTTCGTTACAAGAACCAGCAACTATCAACTCTTCATTGGAAACCGTATACCACACTACAATACCCGTATACGTGCTACTACTCGGTGCAACCGTACTCATTATTATCATCGCTGCACTTCGTCGCAACAGAACACAACGAGAATGCTATTCTCCTAATGAAGCCGAAAGAAATTCTTCAGACGCCACTTCTAACAAAGCCAACGACATCCGACCGGAACCCAAGTCTATATCTTCACTATTTTCAACTAAAGTCTTCTAATAGATGAAGATCTTGTGGAGGGAGATGTCACATATACAACCACCACGGATATCCATGACGCAGATCCACCACTTAACCAGAATATGCAGTTGCGCAATTTCATCGAGCGATACCCGGAACGGACCGCACGGCAGCAGTCCCGTGAGAACAGCAACATAAGCATTTCCGCGAATCTTCATTCAATATACCTTATTGTAATTACTCACTTTATGCTCTCGCATCGAGCAATCGTCACGTCCCTTTTATTGTAAAAGTTATATTTTATTTTTACTTGAAATAAATTAAGTTATTAAATTAATCGGTTTTTTTTGCATCCTCAACGGCGGGCGTACGTATTTAGTTTTCATCTTTTGTTTGCAAATTTAGGGTTACCTTTTACGACGATATTACACAGCTGATAGACGGACAATCAGTTCCATTCGGAATATGATTGGTACTGCGATTAGTTTGCTTTTTATTTATTTATTGTGTGTCAAATTGTCTGAAGTACTGAAACATGCATAGGGGGCGCACGTAATAGGACGATTAGAATCCTTACATTAATCAGGGGAATTAAACATTCGGTTTAAGTGAGACGTTTGACGTTTAGATGCAGGTTGAATTGCTCATTACATTAGTTTTTTTCTTTTATTCAAAGCAATAAGTTATGTTTTTGTTATATTTATGATAAATATAATTGATATGATCTATTTTACTTTATTTGACGTGTGAAGTGCAGATTTTTCATTTGCGCATACACTGAGTAAATATTTTGACTTTTGACTTTTGAAAACAACAAATCGTAGGACATTGTGGTAAAAAGTGCTTGGATCTATACTTATGCAATCAAAAACATTAAAAAATACAGTCCAATTTAAAGTCCCGATGCATAACATTGAATTATCTCTATTTATATAATTTAAAGGACTAAAATAAGATGGCGTACATATGCATTAAACCGGCAATATCAATGTTCCACTCACATCAATAAGTTTAACTTGTCAAGAAGCAGCACATCCCGCCCACAATGTGACCGCACCCACTGTCGCGCCTCACATGTCAAAGCAGAAATATTCTTTAATCAGTATAATGTGCTAACGCACCGTCATAGTTGCACGTCGTACATTCAGATGTCGCACAGAGCTCGGCGCGCGGCCGCCGGATGACTGTGCCTGCAGCGGCGCCCATTCTCGCCCCCACGCCGATTAATCAAAGTAGACGTATGCCTTTGACTCCCACAATCTGCTTGCAAGCATTGTAGGAGATTGTAAGTATATTCAGTAGATTTTCTTGCATGTTATGGTAGAAACGGTAAATCGACCCACAAAAGAAAACAAAAGCACGTACAAATAGGACTATGATATCAACACGCTCCGGTGGGTGCACTTGCTGAAATCGCTGTTATTTAAGAAACAATATTACTCAGACACAAAACGGAGCTGCATTTCTTGCGGCACTGTCATTATAAAACTGTACTTACATTTTCTTGCAGTATTTTTCTATCGTGCCACGAGTTATATTAAAAACGGATTCGGTATCTGCAGTTTCTTCCCTGTTGCGGTGGAACAAGGTGCAATATGAGTAGAGCCGGGCGAATGCGCGGGTGAGTTTTAATACAGCGGTGGGTCGTAACCGAAATCGCGCGACTTTATTGCCGCGGCTCCATTATGTGGGAGTTATTTGTAGGATCCTGGGCGGTGCCGCGGGCCTCGCTTGTTCTCTTGTATCGGTGCTACGGGTTCTTTATTGCGGTCGCTCGATCGTACAACTGTGGGCCGCGTCGGGGCATCCTGGTGATAAAACCGAATCTAACGAGTCTTCTAGATGGTCCGAATTGTTCTTATTATGTTTCTGTTCTGCGTATACATGAGATATTTAATTGTCATTGGAATACAAAAAATCTCTAGATATTCAAGGTCGATTCACCGTCCAACAGTTTGAAGGCGGCTAGCGGCCGTCGCGCGTTATATTCGTCATTAACTGTTTGCAGATCATCTACCACTGTTTGAGTAGGCTCAAGCGTCGACAGTGTAATAACTAGTATAATATGTATGGTCGAGCGAGGAGGCAGAAAAGTAGACGGTAGCAGGAGACACGCCGCACGCCGTCCTCGGGGAGCTCAGCAAAACACTAGATTAACAGTATCATTATCTCTATTATTCGTTAACGATGAGCCCATTACCGCGTTGGGGGAATTAATTATCCCGTACGTAATTAATGTAGTATTTCGTCTCCGACATAAATTGAAGTTTGACATCGCGGCCCGGAGCGAGCGTGCCTCCCGCGAGACGAGTAAGCCGCTCAGCGGGGCCGCCTCATTTCACGCTCTATCAAATTCAACCAGCTTTCACTGAAAGTACATTATTTGTTTCGTGGTCTGATTAAAATTGAAATGGTATTGTGATATCACTGGAAATCGAGGCGGACGGTGAAGTTAGAACAATACCGACGCAGTGGATTTGTTCTATGTTGAATGAGTTCAATTGGTATATTGAATGGTGCACAGTGGAGCGATTCTACGAAACTTCGTTGAGGAAGGTTATTGATTGGCGCTTTGATATCCGATACGGTCGGGTGACGTTGCCCGTGTAGCGCCGTGCAGGGACCGGCGCCGGCTCGTCACGACACTCTCTGTACCACCACTCGTTTCAATACATATAATTAGTTTAATTGATGCTGGATTTTTGTGAAATAGTTGATTCCGGTCGTGCGAGCCACCGCACGCCGCCCATGGTTTACTCCACGACGCCCATGCAGCCGCACGCACAATATACTATGAAACACTACACAACAATGATAGTTTCAATTTCATATTTGTAGTTGATCTGCAACAGAGCAAATCTAGTTATTTTGTTGTTTAATGTAATGTTTTACAATATTTTATTTTTGATTGGTCATACTGACGTTCAAATCGCTTGCAAGACGGCCTATATACAAAAAGTATTGTTTTTTTTAAATATCTTACAGATTTGCGTTTAACCACTATGTCACCTGTAATGTTGGTAAGTGACGATGCGGTCGAAGATGGTAAGCACGCTAGGCCTAGAATGGGAACTGGCTCTTCAAGGATACTTGCCGAAACACTCTAAGTTGAGGGTGGTACGCTAGCCAGGCGGACACTAGACAGTATACTACCACCATGCGGGGGTTGTTGGTTTCTTTACGATGTTTTTCCTTCATCGGAAGGCCACTGTGAAAAGCCCACATAATGTTTTCAATAGAAGAATCCATTGGTGCACGCGTGGTTCGAACTCGGTACCACTGGCATCAAAGCTGACCGTTCTCCTGATTGCGCCACCGGGCCCTCAAAATGGTATGCCATTAAATGAGTCTTGTACATAATGTCGAAACATGTGAACACCCCTGTACCTCTCCTTGTGACCGCACCACTGGCTGGCATCGCTGCACCGCCCCCGGCAATCGTGTTCTTCAAATATACGAATCTTATCATTGGTTTTTTAACATTATTATCATCATCATAATCAGCCTGTCCTCAGTCCACTGCTGGACGTAGGCCAATCCCAAGGAACATCACTAATCGCCACGCTGGGCAGGCGGGTTGGCGATCGCCAGGTCGGCCGGGGGGAGGTCGTAGCTCCTCGCACCGGTGACGCTGCTGTCCGTCACCGGCCTGTTGTATTTAGCTACGCCATAGTTTGGAGTGATTATACCGCCATATGTCGGTCGCCAGAGCCCCGTTCGCTGATCGGCAGGATGCACCGCGGGCAGGTGAGGTTGACTGGGAGCACTAAGGTGAAATTGTGCTCCCTTATATCCCGCCGATGCATTCTTCTTACCGTAAGAATATCTAAAAAAATATATCCACCTGCAATCTTAAATTACTACTGTTTTATACTAAAAACCATATAAATCAAAATGATGGAGTAGTTGCTTACGTTCGAGACAAATACTCTTTATAATAATAATATAATATAATATATCCATTTATTTCTCTCACAAAAATTACAAATTACAAAAAAAAACAAATTACAAATAGGTAGGACTTAAGTTTATAGGACTTAATTATATCTTTGATAGCTAAATAACCCATCATCTCTGAAGGTGATTGCCTCACGCTCGAGTTAGATGGCATTTACAGTAGGTATTGTCTGCTCTTACCGTCCACCCACGTATTTTTACCCAACAAGTTTTTTTTTTTTTTTGTGTGTATGTTACGCGATTTCTCCGTCAATTGTGAACGGATTCAAATGATTCTTTTTTTAATAGGTAGGATACGTTTTCGAGGTGGTCCCATTTTAATTTTATCGAGATCTGATAAGTATCTCCAGAGATATGGAGATAAATACCTCAAACATAGGAGAATGTACTGGTTTTAGTAGAAGAGTCCCAAGAAGATTGTACACAATGGAGGTTGCTATTGCATATATATTTGAAGACTAAAAAATATGACCTTGAATAATGTTTTTACATCTTCTACTCGTTGATTTTGGTTTTTGACAGATATACTTACGGTAACTGTGAGCGAGATAGAAATAAAGGTGGGGATAATTAATATTTTTTATTTTTTTTAATATCTTATAGGCTAGCGTTTGACCACTATCTCACCTGTTGCGAAGTGATGATGCGGTCGAAGATAGAGAAGTGGACTAGAATGGGAACTGGCTCTCAAGGATAGCTGCCGGAACACATTAGATGTTTGGCGACAGATTTTCTAACTTGAGGGTGGTAGCTGGCCAGGCGGACACTAGATATGTCCTACCACCATGCGGGGGTTGTTGGTTTCTTAACGATTTTTTCCTTCACCGGAGGGCAACTGTGAGAAGCACACATATATTTTTCTATAGAAAAATTCATAGTATCATGCATAGTATCTATCTACTACCTATTAGACTGGCTGGCTCCGACTTCAGATAGATCAGTGGGTAGCGCTTATAATCATTTTAAGTAATTTATTTTTCGCTTTTGAGTGCCTGTATACTTAAAAAGTTTAAAAAAATCAGAAGTAGAGCTTGCACTAGCAGCAATGTATGTCTGAAAGACAAACAACTAAAACTAGTATATTCACGATAAAGAAATTTCTGCAATAGAACACTACATAACGTCAAATCCTCATATAAAAAGGCTGACATTCAGAAAGCTAATAAAGATTCGAAAAGAACTTGGAAAATTATAAAAAATATAACATCTATGACCAACCAAAGATAAAAGAATCATCAGGGAAGAGGGGACAAATTTCTGTGAGACGCGAGGTGCCGTTAAGAAGTCAAAGCTTTCAAGAGAATCTCTGCAGCTAATGCAGAAGCGGCGTGAAACTCCTGCAGTCACTTCGTCAGAACAACGGTCTTTGAACAAAAAGATCACTAAGATGTGACCTCTGGAACACCAACACAAGCTCTGTTTAAGAAGCAATCGAGCGAAACTGGGGGTCAAAAGTCTTTGTTCAAGAGCTGGGCCGAAGCCATCTGCCGAAGTTGACCACATCTAGCGGAAGTGTCGTCGCTTCTAAGTCGAAGATTCTCAGAGAAGTTAAAGACTTCTACGGCCACTTATACACATCACAAGCGTCCCGTCCTCAACCCCATATTGAGGATCCTAGAGCGGCTCTAACTCACAACTATACCGAAGATTTGCCGGATATTAGCCTAGACGAATTTTTTTTGGCTCTCAGACAGCTTAAAACTCGGAAAAGCGTCTGGAGAGGATGAAATTACAACGGAGCTGGTGGAACTACAACAGCTTCAGCGTATTTTCAATTTCATTCTCTTTTCGGGGAGAACTCCGAAAGCGTGGAGCAAGAGTGTGGTCATTGTGTTCTGTCAAAAAGGAGACAATACCCTATTAAAGAAATATCGACCCGTTTCACTCTTGAGTCACGTCTGTAAGCTGTTTTCGAGAGTCATCGCATATCGTCGAGCGCGTAGACTCGACGAGTTCCAGCCCCCTGAACAGGCTGGTTTTCGAGGAGGATACGGCACCATACATACACACTGTGCGGCAGGTTATACAGAAGACAGAGGAGTATAACCAGTCCCTGTGTCTAGCGTTTGTGCACTATGAGAAAGGCTTTTGACTCAATTGAATCTGGTGTGTTCTGGAGTCCCTGCAACGGCGCTAAGTAGATTGGCGATACGTCCAAGTGCTGAGAGGTTTGTATGACGCCGCAACTATGACCATCTAAGTACAAAATCAGCAGACTGAAAATATCCCTTTACATCGAGGTGTAAGACAAGGAAAGGGCTATGCTCGGAGTATCTCTGAAAGATCGAGTTCGAAATGAAGTCATCCGACAGAGAACCAAGATTATCGACATAGCTCAAAGGATTAGCAAGCTGAAGTGGCAGTGGACTGGTCACATCTGTCGTAGAACCGATTACCGTTGGGGTAGACGTGTTCTAGAGTTGAGACCATGGCTTGGTAAACGAAGCGTAGGATGCCCTTCAGCTAGGTGGAGCAATGATATACGCAAGCTGGCTGGCAGCGGTTGGAAAAAAATAGCTGAAGATCGAGTTCATTGGCGTGCCATAGGAGAGGCCTATGTACAGCAGTGGACGAATACTGGCTGTTAATGATAATGATGAAGCAGAATGAATAAAGATTAGGTTTGACCTAATCTTATATCAATAAGAGTTCTGTATATTATTTAAAGTCAATGATTAGGTTAATTACAACATAAATGTATTAGATCTTTCGAAAATTCTAAATTCATGAGACTTCGCCCAGCTCAAGTGCAACGCGAGAGATGAGCAACCTTGCAGTATTACGATGTAGTGTCAACAAAACTTGCCCATCCTTCATCATTGGAGATAAACATCAACAATAAGTGTGTGAGCTGCCGGCTGCTACCAAGCTCTCCGATTGTTCAATCAATTCGTTCCGTGTCCTCGGAGACGTGCTACGAGTATGTACACAAGTACGCAACACAACTGCATGCAAACACGGGCCGGGATCAGCCAATCGATAATAACGTGAACTATGCTCCGTCTGCAAGCCTACCACCTTACCCGCGCATACTATTGTAATAGCAAACACTAGAGGTCACCCTCGACCATGATATCGAGGGTCGGCTGCTACAAGTTATTCAGTGCTTCGTCACCTCTATTGTCTCGCTGTAATTGAATGCTGTGACAAGACGGACCAATCTCTGTGCATGTATTTGCCACACATTTTGTGTTACTCAATTGTAACCAAGTAGAGAGATTTAATTATATCTTTATAGTCGAATACTGCAGCGGTTTAGCGATAAGTATAGTTCTATATTCTATTATAATATAGAACATAGAACTATACTACTAGCCAGGACGACACAATCTAACGGCAAACACATGTGAAAGCAAATACCGATTAGTTGACAATTCTTTTGTGGAATTGAAAAGAATTAAGTGCTTATTTTCAACCGACTTCCAAAAAGAAGGAGGTTCTCAATTCGTATGTTTTTTTTGTGTGTATGTTACGCGATTACTCCGTCAATTGTGACCCGATTTGAATGATTCTTATTTTAATTGAAAAAGTACCCTACGTTTTCGAAGTGGTCTTATTTTAATTTCATCGAGATCTGATAAGTATCTCCAGAGATATGACGATAAACGTCTCAAACTTGTTACTGAAATTGACGTAGGGCATGGAAGCCGGTTGTTTTAGTTTTTAATCTTAAATTATTGGCAGGTAAAAGTGCAAATACCCAGTATTTCCATGAACGTTTATTAATCACATTTGATTCCATTTACAAAAACTCAGCCTAGCTTTAACAGCAGTAATTTCACTCTACAATCACTTATTATAAAAAAAAAAAGTGTTGTCTTTTTGCCGGCGCCTCTACTTATCTGTAGTAGAAAACAAAATGCTGCCCCATCGCTCAATACTTCTTTTTTCTATGTAAAACCCTTTTTTCAAAGTCTAAATTAGTAGACAGGTGTAAAGATAGCATTACCTGGTTGTTTAATTTTTTTTGTAAATATAATATAGCGTGCGATGATACTCGTAAATTGGTAGCTTAGAAACATTCAAACAAAATAACACAAGAAAACAGGAGTCCTACTTAAAGTTGCAGCAGATTACACGCGCTCCGGAAAAATGAATTGGATCCGGTGGCCACGCTCCAGAGCTTACACACTCTTTTAGGGTTCCGTAGCCGAATGGCAAAAGACGGAACCCTTATAGATTCGCCATGTCTGTCTGTCTGTCCGTCCGTATGTCACAGCCATTTTATTCAGAAACTATTATGACTTCATATATATCATATATGAAATTCGATGTCACTCTGACGACTACACCTTACATTTACACTTTGAATATATAGCTGTGCCCCGCGGCTTTGCCCACGTTAAAAACTGCTTTCATTAATTTAAATCTTTTCTTTTATAAAAACCTAGGAGTTTACGCAGCGAGTTGTGCGTGTACGTATGCGTTTCTTCAAGTTGTGTTTCACTATTTCACTTTTTTATTTATTTTTATATACAAATTGTCTGAAGTACTGAAACACACAGTACATGTATGGTTGGTTTTAACCCACTTTAATATTTTTTAATAGCCTGACTTAAACGATTGGATGACAGCTAAATGGTTCATTACTTTTGTTTTTTTTTTAATTCAAAGCGTTAAAATTCTGCTTTAGCTATGTTTACTTGATAATTATGATTTATGATTTAGACGTGTATATGTGTGTATATTAATACTGTCTACATACAGAGACCATCGACAACAAACATTAGTGTATATGTGTGTATATTAATACTGTCTACATACAGAGACCATCGACAACAAACATTAGTGTATATGTGTGTATATTAATACTGTCTACATACAGAGACCATCGACAACAAACATTAGTGTATATGTGTGTATATTAATACTGTCTACATACAGAGACCATCGACAACAAACATTAGTGTATATGTGTGTATATTAATACTGTCTACATACAGAGACCATCGACAACAAACATTAGTGTATATGTGTGTATATTAATACTGTCTACATACAGAGACCATCGACAACAAACATTAGTGTATATGTGTGTATATTAATACTGTCTACATACAGAGACCATCGACAACAAACATTAGTGTATATGTGTGTATATTAATACTGTCTACATACAGAGACCATCGACAACAAACATTAGTGTATATGTGTGTATATTAATACTGTCTACATACAGAGACCATCGACAACAAACATTAGTGTATATGTGTGTATATTAATACTGTCTACATACAGAGACCATCGACAACAAACATTAGTGTATATGTGTGTATATTAATACTGTCTACATACAGAGACCATCGACAACAAACATTAGTGTATATGTGTGTATATTAATACTGTCTACATACAGAGACCATCGACAACAAACATTAGTGTATATGTGTGTATATTAATACTGTCTACATACAGAGACCATCGACAACAAACATTAGTGTATATGTGTGTATATTAATACTGTCTACATACAGAGACCATCGACAACAAACATTAGTGTATATGTGTGTATATTAATACTGTCTACATACAGAGACCATCGACAACAAACAGTAGTGAGTATAATAGTCAGTATTTTATTATCATTTAATGATTACTAAAATTTTTATAAAAGAAAAGATTTAAATTAATGAAAGCAGTTTTTAACGTGGGCAAAGCCGCGGGGCACAGCTATATATTCAAAGTGTAAATGTAAGGTGTAGTCGTCAGAGTGACATCGAATTTCATATATGATCCCGTCCCGAGCGGAATATCTGAAATGTTCCCGAAACTTCATTACTTTGTGGACAACAGCGAGAGAATGATTAAAGGCCGTCCTCGACCTTGGGGTTAATTGACTTTTCACGGTATCTGGGTTTTATAGCGGTGCGTTGATTAGGGCGACGCCGCAATTTCACGCGCGCTGCCCGCACCAGGTCCCATTCTACTAAGCCAGGTGTCTGAAAGAATGCTATGTGCCATTTAGTTTTCAACCGTTTGAAAATGGATATTAAGAATATCCGTTTTTTAGCTTAAAATTTAGTGAATGGTTTGAAGCGTAACTGGAGATTCCCTTTTCAGGTAGCTACTGCATCAAGTCGGACATCGCCATCCAGCGCGGCAACCGGCAACGCTGCCAACTCAAAGGCGCTGCACCGAGGACGATAAGGGAAAGATTACTCCACTAACTTTATTTATTACCACTGTTTTATGTCATGTATTTTTAACCACATGGATCTAGCAACTCAGCTACCTAGTGCAGTACGCTTCTACAACTTTTAATAGTTTTGCGTACTGCTACCTATTATTACTGCATGTTGTGTTTGCCTCAAGAAGGTCAGACACAGCTCACGTCACACCACATATGTAATAAAACATTGATAATGAAACAGCAGTTTGGAAAAAAAAAATCTATGTTTTGCGAAATTAATGTTTGCATCTTCTAATACTATAAGAATCTTTGTCCTGACATACTGACTGACTGACTGACTGACTGACTCACTGACAGACAACGCACGGCCTAAACCGCTGGTTGTAGAGACTTGAAATTTGGAGGGTGTTCCGTACCGAAACAAGATTTTGTTATCTATGCAAAATAAATAGTGAATCGCTGTAGGCTAAATAGATAGGTAATTAGAACGTGTGCAATATGCGAGATGAGACGGAACCTATTGTTAGAGTGGGACAGAGATAAGGCCTACAGGGATCAGTGGTCTACGAATATCGGAGGAGAGAGGTCGCGTCGGTGGACCCTCGCCCCGCGAAACAAAAGCAGCGCGCGCGCTGCCGCGAAGCTGGAGGAAGTGGCTTCCAACGACGACGCGCCCCCCAAGAGAAAGAAGCGGTGCCCAAAGGAGGAGTCCCAAGTAGGTGGAAACATCCTCCACTAAACATATTTTGGTCCTTCGAGCCGGATCGTCGTTTCTTAGTTGCTGAGCACCGTTCTAAAAATCGCGTTTAATCTTGCATATTTTTGAGTGTAATTCGTTCAATTGGGTTTATTTTTTGTGTTTGTACAAATAGTGTTGTGTATTTGTGCATATTTTGTTGTAGCGTCTTGTATCTTTGCCCATTCTTGCATTGCGATATTACGTATCCATCAAAATGGCGGAACAAGATATTTTCGAGCGAGAAATCATCTTTGACGAATTAAAACGTACATTAGATATTTACAAAACCGATGAGAATCAATTTAGAGCACGAGCGAAAGATATTCAGGCCACTCAAAGAAAGTTTCTAAAATTGCAAACTAAAATTGAAAAGTCATTATTAAATTTAAAAACATTTGATCGAGAGGAACAATTACGCATTCGAAACGAGTTTAGTGATATCTATTACGCTATTCTAAGTAATCTCGACGAAATTAAAAATGTGGACGAGGAGTGTCGGCGCATGAGTCGAGCCGCTTTATATCCTAGACAGCCTAGTCACGCTAGCTGTGATATAAAGAAATTGCCCACACTACCACTTCCATCGTTTTCTGGGGATTCCACCGACTGGACTCCGTATTACGACTTGTTTAGATCTATGGTTCACAGCAATGACGCTTACACTGACGCTGAGAAATTTAGGTACCTACTGCTTACATTAAAGGATGAGCCTTTCAATTTAATAAAGTCGTTACCTATAATTAATGAGAACTATCAAATCGCGTTAGATATTTTAGTATCACGATATGAGAACAAACGAGCGATCGCCACCAAACATATTGATCGTATTATTGGAATTGAGTCTTGTTCTGATAAGAATAGCCGTAGTTTGCGTAATCTGTTAAATACTTACCAAGAAAATATAAAAGCGCTCGAAGCGATGCGCTTTCCTACGAGAGAGTGGAGTTTTTTGTTGTTACATATTTTACTACGTAAAATACCTAATTCTATTCGCCAACGATTCGAATTATCTTTGCCTAACGTATCTGACATTCCTAATGTCGACACATTAATCGAGTTTTTAAACCGAGAATTAATAGCCAGTGAACTATTACTGAGTAACGAGAATCATCAAAATCGTAATCGTAATGAGAGCGGATGCTCAAATCGCGTTTTAAATACAAGTAGATATGAAGTCAAGCGATCTCTCGCGGTAAACACGGCTAATCCAGCGAGTTCGAACTCGAGTGCGAACGAGTCTAGTACGTCTAGTTATGAGAATAAAAACAATCAATGCGTGTGTTGTGGAGATGAACATTCCGTGATAAAATGTTCGTTATTCTTAAGTCGATCGCCTTTCGAGAGATATACATTATTAAAAGGCAAAGACGCGTGTTTTAATTGTTTAGGCAGAGGTCATAACGTTTCAAATTGCAAGTCGAAAGGTGTGTGTCGTTCATGTCAAAAGAAACATCACACTCTTATACATTTTCCTAGAGATAACGTTGTTATCAGTCAGTCAAATGACAAACCTGATCCGAGTACCCAGCACGTCATGACATCCGCGCGTCATGCGTTATCCTCCGATTGCACGGCATCCAATGCGCGCTCTATTCGAGCCAGTACGGTGTTGCTTTCTACAGCACTCATCGATGTATATGTAGGTGAACTGAAGCGATCTACGGTGCGGTGCGTTGTGGATACTGGTAGCCAGGCCTCATTTATGACTGACGCGTGTGCGCAAAGACTTGGTCTAAAGAGACGCTTTGCCGACGTACCTATTTTTGGGATTGGTGATAAGAAACCGGTACATCCTAAGGGCATTATTTCGTGTAGTATTTCACCAAAAAATGCATCGGACCCGAATATACAGATTAATTGTTTAATTTTGCCGAAACTTATACCTCTAATGCCGAGTGTTTTATTACCTCATACGGAATGGTCACATATAAAAAATCTAAAGTTGGCGGATCCTTCCTTTCACACTCCGCAGCCTGTGGAGATGTTATTAGGTGCAGATGTTTTATCTCACATTTTATTAAATGATGTAATTACCGGTCCCCCCGGTACGCCTATAGCTATGAATAGCGTTTTTGGCTATTTATTGTTGGGAAAGCTAGCGTTCGATTCTTCGACTCCGTCCTCAGTTCAAGCTTGTTTTAGCTCATTATTCAATGACGGCGACTTGAAAAAATTCTGGGAACTGGAGTCAGTACCTGAAGTGCAGGTACTAACCCCCGAGGAACGTCTATGCGAATCTATTTTCGAGAGTTCACATTGTCGTGACGTCACCGGGCGTTATTCAGTAGCCTTACCCCGTAAGCCTGAAGCTCAACCCTTAGGTGACTCAAAGGAGATTGCAAACGCTCGGTTGCTCAAATTGGAGCAACGTTTGGAGCGAAATCCGAGCCTCAAGGACGAATATCATTCGTGTCTTCAAGAGTATGTGGAGTTGAATCACATGGAGCCGGTTTACGACCGCTCTGACCCTCCCGAGTTAGGTAGTCTTGAGTACTACATTCCGCACCACGCTGTGGTCAAAGAGGCGTCCGAGACGACAAAAATTCGTGTCGTCTTCGACGCAAATTCACCGAGTTCAAACGGTACCAGTCTGAACGACATTCTTCTGACTGGACCTAAGCTTCATCAGGATATTGTTGACATCCTATTGAAATTTCGAGTTCATCGTGTCGCGCTTACTGCCGACATAAAACAAATGTATAGAAACATTCTAGTGCACGAGGCTGATAGGGACTTACAACGTATTCTATGGCGCGCTTCGCGCGACGATCCCATTGTTGAGTATCGCCTACGAACGGTGACCTTCGGTGTTAATTGTTCACCTTATTTAGCCCTTCGTGTCATTAAGCAATTGGCTTATGACGAACAATCCACTTTTCCGCTTGCGTCCACAGTGTTGTTGGACCAAGTATTTGTCGACGATGTTGTTTCCGGTGCTGACGATGAGTTTCAAGCCTTAGCGCTTCAAAAGGAGTTGATCGGTATTTGTAAGTCGGCCGGGTTTGAGCTTCGTAAGTGGCACAGTAACTCGCCCGCGATACTCGCTGCGATTAAGGCGCCACTTATTCAGGGTGAGCGGCAGGAAGTGTCCTTCGCGCCCATGGAGAACGACAACCAAACGAAGGTCCTGGGGCTTCGGTGGAATCCTCAGACTGACCAGTTCTCGTTTAGTGTCCAATGTTCGGCCGATGGTGACATCACCAAGCGAACCATTCTGTCACAAATCGCCAAGATTTATGATCCAATGGGTTGGTTATCTCCCATTACGATGGTCGCCAAGCATCTAATGCAAATGTTGTGGCGCGCGCGCATTGAGTGGGACCAACGCCCGCCACTCGAGATCGTAAACGCTTGGACGGCATTCAACCAAGAGTTGCCACTCTTGTCTCGAATTGTAATACCTCGATTTATTTTTCCGTGTTCAGGTAACGTGTCCATTCACGGATTTAGTGACGCGAGTGAACGCGGTATATCGGGAGCCGTCTATGTTAGGTTGATAGATGAGGATAAAAACATTCAGACGTTTTTATTGTTAGCGAAAACACGAGTCGCACCGATATCACCGTGCTTAACTATCCCTCGCTTGGAGTTGATGGCAGCCGTGATGTTGTCTAAATTAATTGAGAAGGTGTTACAAACCTATAAAAATCGTATCAATATTGAAGAAGTAGTCGCGTGGTCGGACTCGTCTATAGTGTTGGCGTGGCTTCGATCCCCTCCATACGAGTGGAAAACGTTTGTTTCCAATCGCGTGAGTAAGATTCTTTCCCGGATTCCAAATGTTATTTGGAGACATGTTCCATCGCCCAGTAATCCCGCAGATGCTCCCTCGAGGGGCATACTGCCATCCGCATTACTTCAAAATGAGTTGTGGTTTCATGGTCCACATTGGCTTCGTGAGGAACCCAATGCTTGGCCTTTGCATAACACCATCCCGAGTACTAACGAGGAAAAACGTAACACGTTATCAGTTACGACCGCACCGGCTACACAGCCGGATGAAATTGAGATAATAAACCGTTTTTCAACCTTGAATAAACTAGTGCGAGTCACATCTTTGATATTTAGATTTTACAATAAATTAAAATCGCGAGTAAACAAACAAAATGATATTTCATATCCGAGTCATATTACAGTCCACGAATTTAACGTTTCGCTTAAACGTCTTATTTATCTAGTACAAAATCAAGTGTTCCATGAAGACATCAAAAACATTTCGAAGGGAAAACCGCCCTCTAACAATTTGATACGTCTTAATCCCTTTGTTGACGAGTTAAAGTTCTTACGTGTAGGGGGACGTTTACATAAATCATTGTTGCCATACGAGTCAAAACATCAACTGATCCTACCTAAGAAACATACATTGACTAATTTAATTATCGATGATGCCCACCTTGCGAATCTTCATGCGGGCACCCAATCGGTTTTATATTCGTTATTGCAAAAATATTGGATCTTATCGAGTCGTGACGTCATACGTCAACAAATACATCGTTGTGTGCGGTGCTTCCGCGCGCGCCCCGTACGAACTCAACCTGCTATGGCGCCGCTCCCGGCCTCTCGCCTACGTCCGGAACCTCCATTCGTGAGAACTTCGATAGATTTTGCCGGTCCATTGTATACAAAACCTAACAAAGTACGGAATGCAAAGATAACTAAGTGTTATGTTGCCGTCTTTGTTTGCATGAGTGTCAAGGCGGTTCATTTAGAGCTTGTATCGGAGTTGTCTACCGATGCATTTCTAGCTGCGCTGCGTCGATTTGTATCGCGCAGGGGCTTAATTAAAGAGATCTTTTCCGACTGTGGTCGGAACTTTGTCGGTTGTGACAATTATTTGAAGGAATTATATACCTTTTTGAGAACGGACTCTGTGCAATGCGTTTTGAATTCTAAAACCTTGAATCAGGGTATAACTTGGCATTTTCAACCCCCGTATGCTCCGCACTTCGGTGGCTTATTCGAAGCGGCTGTGCGTAGCTTTAAACATTGTTTCCGTCGCGTCGTAGGTACTCAAACGTTGAGTTATGAGGAGATGCATACGTTGTTGTGTCAAATCGAGGCTATATTAAATTCGCGACCCTTGTGCGTGTTGAGCTCGGACGCGGACGATCCCTTGCCGTTAACTCCCGCGCATTTCCTAGTTGGTGGACCTTTAACGGCAATACCGGACGTATCCTTAATAAATGAAAATCCTGGGAGATTGGTTAGATGGCGCTGGACTCAACAATGCGTTCAACATTTTTGGAGGAGATGGAGTCATGAATATCTTCATGAAATACAACAACGTAGCAAATGGTACCTAGATCACGGAACTCCGATCGGTGTGGGAGACATTGTATTAGTAAGAGATGACAACCTACCACCATTACAGTGGCAGCTTGCTCGTGTGCATACACTCCATCCAGGCACGGATGGTATCGTGAGAGTGGTGACCTTGCAAATTGGTAAAAATCAATTCAAACGAGCAGTCGTGAAACTGTGTAAACTGCCTATTGAATAGTTTCGAAAGCGTACTTGTTAGTTCCATAGTACATATTTAGTATAGAATTTTATTTTTATTTTTTTTTGGGTTGTTTAGAGTGAGAGTGGTTTCATACTAGTTAGAGAGTTAGCATCATTCCTTTTAAAGTTAAAAGAATCAATTCTTTTAAGGTGAGCGGCATGTTCCGTACCGAAACAAGATTTTGTTATCTATGCAAAATAAATAGTGAATCGCTGTAGGCTAAATAGATAGGTAATTAGAACGTGTGCAATATGCGAGATGAGACGGAACCTATTGTTAGAGTGGGACAGAGATAAGGCCTACAGGGACCAGTGGTCTACGAATATCGGAGGAGAGAGGTCGCGTCGGTGGACCCTCGCCCCGCGAAACAAAAGCAGCGCGCGCGCTGCCGCGAAGCTGGAGGAAGTGGCTTCCAACGACGACGCGCCCCCCAAGAGAAAGAAGCGGTGCCCAAAGGAGGAGTCCCAAGTAGGTGGAAACATCCTCCACTAAACAGAGGGTATATTTGTCTTAGTACGTAAGGGTGAAATGGAGGTTCAAAGTTTGTATGGAGAAACAAGATTAGATAGTCTTTTCTATTCGAAACTTCTCACA
The DNA here is from genome assembly GCA_954871355.1 of Cabera pusaria. Taxonomy (NCBI): domain Eukaryota; kingdom Metazoa; phylum Arthropoda; class Insecta; order Lepidoptera; family Geometridae; genus Cabera; species Cabera pusaria. The sequence continues at coordinate 31,280,385 of OX940886.1, forward strand.
AGTGCTTCAGTAAAAAAATAAATCAACACGGATTTTTTGAGATTCCACCCCTAAAAAGGTGTAATGGGGTAACAAAGTCTGAAAATCAATATGATTTTCTGGGCTTTATAAATATGAATCTCTATTTCCCTTAGTCACGTGATAACATAAAATCGGGTACACAGATTAGGCTAATTCTGTTATGATGTCTTTTAAATGATTAAAAGGTTTTTACAAAAAAAAAGGTTTTAGGTAAATAAAATAACTTTTTAACGCGGCCGAAGCCGCGGGGCACTTCTAGTTAGAAATAAATATGTAAGCAAATTATTTTTATCTCAGTTTATCATATCTGTAAGTGAAAAGTTTACGCTACAGCTGGCGTATTCAGCATTAGTACTGCGCGTAGCGTTTCTTCGTGGCGTAGCGCACAATTATAGCTACCCGGGTTTTGTGCGTAAACCGATTCGTGGTTCCAATTAAATATAATTGCACTATCATTTAATTTAAATTGAGGCGTACACTCCAGCTTTCAAGTGCCAAGTCCGTATATTTCTCGCATGGATAGAACTCGAATGAATCCCGTGACGCCGCGCGACCTCACGGGGCATTTTATTTGCGCTCGCTGACTCGACCGCACAGCCGCGCCGCGCTAACCGCGCGACCTGACTGTCCAAGCACAGCCAAACGGCATCTATCATATGAACTCCCATGGAATATCTGATTAGATTCTGCAATGCGAACTACCTATAGCTTCTACGGGAGATCGCTTTAATGCTATATTCTCTCTATATTCTCGCATCGGCTACTCATGTAATCTACAGATTTGCATATTGTAGTAAGAAAATACAAAATGGGTAGTAATTATTTCATAAAACCTACTAATACATGCGAAAGTTTGTAATGTGTGTTATACTCAATGACGCATGGATAGCTCCAGAAAATGAGCTACAGAGATAATTCATGACTTTTTAGAAGAACACCTACTTTTTAACGCAGGTGAAGCTGCGGTAAGTTATATACGGTAAGGTAGTCTCCGGAGATTCAGAAATGAAAGAATGCGTTCACAACATTGTGTTAAATGTACTACATAGTAGTTATAGATGGATAGCTCTCAGGATTCCGGCGGGTCGGTGATGTGTGCACGTACGCCTCAGTTGACGGCAAAGAACCTTCACATGAAAGAACTCGTTATTTGCTTTCCTCGGGAAACAATATTGTGCTCATTTTTGTGCGAGCAATTCGATAATACTAAAGCGGCATTCATGATATTATTTTCTGCGATAATGTATTGATTTAAAATGTATGTATTATTTTGTTTTAATATTTATTGTTATAGCAGCAGCAGTAATACACACTCTGAAAAATGTCAAATGTCGACATATCTGGAGACACAGCAGTGCCTCCGCCAAGTCAAGCAAAATAAAGAGGCGCGGAAGTTCCATCCTTTTCTCGAAGCCATTCAGGCCGTTTAATTTTTTGCTGGCTAAAGCTAGAACCCTTTTTAACCCTTTTAGAACCCCTTGAATTTTCAGTAACATATAGAGCATAGTATGGCCTGTATATGTTTTCAATTACATTCAATTTAAACGTTTAGTTAAAGAACTTTATCTGGTCAAAGTTTTGTAGTGTTGTCACTGACACACTGACGGACCGATGATCAACATAATAGTACTTCTAGCAGACCCACAAGCTCCAAATTTTAAACAAAATTAGGTTTTAGCCTATCAATTCGTAAAAAAATCTAAAAATATATTAAACTGACTTGGCTTAACATCGTATCTTAAAACTTTTTTATAGTAAAACAACTGCTTTGCGACTGCGAGACTTGCAAATATACAACTGGTCCGGTCATAGATATGGATATGGATATCTCGGGCATACACCTGCCAATATCAATAGAGCTATATTTTAAAAACGTATATAAAAAAACAAACTTTTATTTAATATTAGTAGTGCCCCGCGGCTTCGCCAGCAATAAAGACTTCTTTTATTTACTTAAAACTTTTCTATCGTAGAAAACCTTTTTACCATTGCCACTAAAAAAGAGCACTTTATTCATCGATAGCAGTGAACAAAACTCTCAGTGAATAAAAATATTTTGAATTTGGAACAAGCACGAAATACGATAGGATACTCGATAAACTAACAATAGGTTAGGTCGATATCTAACGATAGGATCCTATAGGATACTTCTTAACGCGGGCTAAGCCGCGGGGCACGCTAGTGGTGTAAGTCTAATGTGTATATGTATGTGTAACAACGTATATAAGATCGTTTAAAAAACCAAAAGAATCGACTTCAAATGCCGTGCTACTAATTTTCAGTACCAAGTTTGAGGTTATTTATCTCCATATTTCTGGAGATACTTATCAGATCTCGATGAAACTACAATGGTACCACTTTTTAAATATTTCCTTCCTATAATTTTTTTTTTTTAATCGGTTCATAAACGACGAAGTTTTCCGCGTACAAACATAAAAATATATATACGGTTAAATTGAGAAACCTCCTCTTTTTGAAGTCGGTTAAAAATAACATACATTTCAATTGTGAGGAGCCGGGGTAAGTAGCCAGTGTTTCATAAGTTAGCTAAACGATACGGCTTCGCCTCGGGCAGGCAATAAGCACACCTCATGCCCCCTCACGAACGTTCAGTGTCGGTTCGTTTCGTCATCCCTTAACAAAAATAAGAAAAAACTCGAATTCCGAAGCACCTCCAACTTTTCATTACGAGTCCCCGAAGAAGGTGACTTTTTCACTTCGGGTTTCTGCCGAAAAAAAAGCGGGGACGGCTCGTCGGTGTCAACATTTTGTACAAAGGGCTTGTTATCGGGCTAATACAAAGGCTGTCTATAAAGGTAATTTAGTGGCCGGCGAGTTCTGTCGTCCGTGCCGTCCGCCGGCCGCCGCGGGGGAACCGTTATATACAGCGATATTACGGTGCGAGACGAGGAGCGCCCACCGCCGCTACCTCTGCTTTCAGGAAGACAGCGCGTACCTCGCACCGCTGTCTACGGTTGTTTTTGCGAGTCCACGTCTGCGTTTTGTTGGTCATCATTTCTTATTTATCATACAGCTAATATAAGTCATTGTAACTAAATTTTTATCGCTCTGTAGATCGTGGAGAGTAGGCCAGTCAAAGAAAAATAACTTTAACATATTTAACAAGATAAGAGAAAGACATCGAGAATTTTTGTATGATTGTTTTATCGACTAGAAATAAATAAATCCGAGTGTTTGTGTGAGGACAACGTAGACAATATGTTTGACATCAAATAAAACACAAGAACGACATTAGGTTTGACGGTGCTTTATTGTGTGGAATACAAATCGCGCGGCTACAATGAACGGTCTGTATGTTCATTGTAGCCGCGCACGGCGCACGTGTTCGTTGAAGGGATTTCCTATTCACAAGAACAAAGTCGGAATTTCCAATTAGTGTCGGCAGGTACCGAACCATTCATGGTAATGAGCCTCGCGGTGCTCTCACCAGTACGATTGTCGGCAGCCAATAGGTATCGGAACTGGGTGAATACTTGTTGGGTATACGAGTACAGTGTAACCAGTATTAGAACATAATATTTGAAACAGAATATACTTACAGTTTTTAAGCTATTGCATAGCTTCTATCGCGGGCCTTGAGCGTGGAGACCGAATCCAGAAATTCCGTAACGAAAATAAAACCTAACACCCCAAAGAACCTCATTTTTTAAGCCTTAGCGTAGTAGAGATAAGTTCGTCTTTGGTTTCACACATAATTCAATTTAATGGTAAAACTTGATACAATAAAACACTTGCGTGTGTTAACGGTGTACAACGCCATTTATCGGATGTTTAATTATATTACTGTATGTAATGCCTAACTACTAAAACTTGATATACGTAAAAATGCAAAATAAAACACTTGCGTGTGTTAACGGTGTACAACGCCATCTATCGGATTTCATCCCCACTTCACATGTAGGGGAGCTACCCTAACCGCTTATATACCCCTCGGACCGGCTAATTTTGATTTTGTCTTCTCGTTCCTTTTTTTCAAATATAAATTCCGAATTCTATTTTTAAATTATGTCAAGGGTGAACAAGTCCTCGGAACTTTACATAATTCCTCCTTGTTAAACACTTACTGCCTTCATACATGTAGCCGTGACACAGATAGGTGTCAATATAGTATAATAATATGATCTATTGTATAATATAATAATGATCTATATATATAATATAACCACCCCGACTGATCTATGTAGAATCTTTTCATTAAAAGCATTCCAATGACTCTAAACACGATATTTAAAATCTGAGCTGGTGAGGATTTGAGTATTCTGTAGAGTCCAGGAGATGTCCCAGCATCAAGTCAATGCTTCCATGTTCTTACAATATCGTTGAAGAAGAAGATTTTCGAATTGATCAGACCTATGAAAGTTGATTAAAGCTCATAGTTTTATAACGATTGAACGAATTTTCATGAATCAAAGCTAGGAAAACTCTCGATGAAGATATCTATCAAAAAAAAAACTATCAATAATAAAATCAAAATCGGTTCATCCGGTTGGGTGCTAAGATGCTACAGACAGACACACAGATACACACGTTAAACGTATAATACCACTACTTTTTGCGTCGGGGAACGCCGTAAGGTTACGGCTACTTTTCAACCGACTTCCAAAAAGAAGGAAGTTCTCAATTCATCTGCATGTTTCTTTTTTTTTCTTTTTTTGTGTGTGTATGTTACGCGATTACTCCATCAATTGTGAACCGATTCGAATGATTATTTTTGTAATCGGTAGAGTACGTTTCCGAGGTGGTCCCTTTGTAATTTCATTGAGATGTAATAGTATCTTGAGAGATATGACGATAAACGTCTCAAACTTGCTACTAAAATTGACTCGCGGGGCATTGAAGTCAGTTGTTTTAGTTTTTAAAATATATAATTATTATTATTAGGTAGATTTAATTATACCACGAAAACCCATGATTCATGAATGCTCATAAAACTTTCATTGGTAGGTATATAGCTAGGATTAGAACCAACGACCCTCAGGTTAGAATCAGGGTAACTATCCTTTACGCCAAAGGGCCGTCCAATATCACTACGTAAGTATTATAAAACAATGTCCATCACTGCGTCTGTCTGTCTGTTCGCAATAATCTCAATAGCTTCTGAACGGATTATCATGCGGTTTTCACCAATAGCCAGAGTGTTTACGATGAAGGTTTAGGTCTTAGGTGCATAATTCGTTAAGGTTTTGTGTAAATTGGTTGAAATATGACGATGATTGTTAAATATGTTCATATTTTATATTCGATGCAACAAACTGATGCCAATTTTGTAGGCATATATGTTCTACCCGTGCGAAGCCGGGGCGGGCTGCTAGTACTGAATAAGGCCCCAGATACTGAAATCTATAGTCCCTATGAAGTGTATTAATTATATATTTTAAAGCAAGATAGTTTTAATTTATCTAAGAGCTAAATAGGCACTTGTTGATGCCGCCCATCAGGGTCATCGCCCATGTTCACCATTATCGTCAGGTTTGCACATACTGTGATGGCAGACGTTTCTATCGAGAGGATCAGCTTCCAGCACCATCTTCCTCCCTTCCATTTAACGCACTTCTGACTGGGTGAAGATGACAGCCGACACCAACTCGCACCATACACCGTTATCAACTCTACACGGCCACAGAGCGTTGCAATACAAATCTAAAGAGAATCTTCTCTGACATATATATTGCGTCGAGTCTTCTCGTCGCCTATACCACAGTGTCTAAAGACAAAAGTCTTTAACCAGTGCGTCCTACCTGTGATGTCTGTCATCAATGAATTCGTGCATCAGTTCCAACATATCGACATATTTAATGATAAGTTATGATAAGTTATTATTATTAATAACTTTAGGATATTTTTAAGTTTTCATAATTAGTTTGACCCTTGTTATAACTTGGTTACTAAATAGTTAGCGTTTTGGCAATGCTGTTATCTTACTATTTTCTGAAATAAATAAATAACATTATATAAATAAATAAATGACATACGGAGTCAAGACGTGGACACTCACAATTCAACTGGTCCACCAATTTAAAGTCGCTCAGCGAGCTATGGAGAGAGCTGTGCTCGGTATTTCTCTGCGGGATAGAATCCGGAACGAAGTAATTCGCCAGCGAACTAAAGCTATCGATATAGCTCAACGGATTAGCAAGCTGAAGTGGCAGTGGGCTGGTCATATCTGCCGCAGGACTGGTAACCGTTGGGGTAGACTTGTCCTAGAGTGGAGACCGCGAATCGGCAAATGTAATGCAATTTACTGGTACTATAAAACAAAATTCACAATTCTAGGTCAACCGAAAGTATCCTATAGGTTTCGGGTCGTAAAATCTATAGGTTACTTCCCGCTGACCTAGGATTATGCAATTTGGCAAGAAGCAAGGTTTTACAGCACAAATAAAGGGAAAAAAAGTTGAAAATTAAAGGGTGTCCCCATACATACATAGCAAACGCCAATTTAGATAGACCTCTGAGTTATATGAGCGCTCATACAATTTAGAGGTCTACCTTGATTAGTACCAAACAACGATGGTACGGAAAGCCTTGGTGGGCGAGTTCATCTCAACTTGGCCGGTTTTTTGGTCTTAACAGTGACCGACCCGTAGCTACAAATTATATAATAGATACTACGTAGCGGTAGTATAAATCGTAGAACTTTGTAGAAATTCTACAAACCGTACGTAGCTCGTAGAATACGGCATCTCGTAGCATTTCAACTGAACATGGAACCTTGTAACGCATATTTCAGCAGCTTGTAGAACGAATTCAATTCGATTCCTAATCTATGAAGTAGCTCATATGCACTGTTCCGTTCCGTCGCTACCCAGTGATGGGCACGGGCACGACGGAGCGACGCGACGCGACAAAGGCTCCACAAGTCGCGTCTAACGACTTCCTTCGCAGGGAAATGAGAAAAGTTGCCATAGCGAGGTGCTCGTTTATTTATCGAACGACTCTAAGAGCCCATTTTGAATTTCTCCGAGTATTTGTTATGGCAAGACTGCTTCGGTGAACTTTTTCAATACGCGGCGCTGCTTCATAACGGTAATTGTGAATTTTTTTCTGAAGCCTTGGCAGTGAATAATTTTAGCTCGTTCTTGCATTCTAGATGACATGGGTTATTTCACATAAAACTTTAAAACGAACACAAAACAATCATAATACAATCTGTAGAGTTGCCGGCGCGGGAGCAGCGTGTGTGCTCTTTTTCAGCCGACTTTCAAAAAGGAGAAGGTTCTCAACATCTCCAAAGTGGTCCCATTGAAATTTCATTAAGATCTGATCAGTATCTCTAGAGATATGGAGATAAGCACCTCAACAGGTCGGTCGGTTTATTTCGTTGTGTAAATGATTTTAAATTATTCTTGTTTTTTGTTCAAGGTAAAACATCAACGACGAGCTGGCGATCAGAGCGGCGGATATTCAGGCGTCTCCCCTTACACGGTTCATTCAACTCCAGTAAACGCAACAATTGAATATACTGCACCGCGGTATGATACCATTTCAATTGCACATCCCGGCCTCATCATCATCATCGTCGTCATAATCAGCCGGTGTCAGTCCACTGCTGGACGTAGGCCTCTACCAAGACGCGCCACTGAGCCAGATCTTCAGCTTTCAGTTTTCCAGTCACTGGAAAGAAGAGCCGAAGCCCACCGCATTGTTAAATAGAAAAGTTTTATGGAAATACCAGCTGTGTCCCGCGGCTACGCCCGCGTTATAAAGTATCCTATAACCTAATCCATAGTACTGGCTATCCCTCTAAAAAACTTCAGCTAATTCGGTCCAGCCGTTTGACCATGAAGAAGTCCCAAATAAACTTATTGACTTTCACAATTATAATATTGGTGTTGATGTACTTTTCTGCGCCAATTCAAGCGCAATACAGTCACTCACACACTCAGTTCACACGGCCGTATACAGTCATCCCGTGGAGGGAAAATTTTCCATCTACGAGTCATCCGAATGTTCACGTCCGTTACCTTGAGCCTCGTCGGCCTCGGAACAGTCACAAAGCTAAATAATTTACTGAAGGTAATTTTTACAGGTAAATTTACGCCGACCTTATACGGTAGCCCGACAGCCGGTAAATTATAACAAAGGGATACGGGATCAACGGCTTTAAGTAATCTCGTGAGAGGACTCCTCCCACTCGAGTTTCATGTGCTTTGTGTTTGTGTGTGTGTCGGTACTACGCCCTGGAGTTATGTCAAAAGCGCCTTGCGACCCATTATACTTTTAACACTCTGTTTGTGGACACTAAATCCGAACGATTAATCTATCGTGATAATACCTCATTGTGGTAGTTTGGTACATCACATTATATCACAGTCAATGAAGATTTAATTGACTAGCATTATCTGCTCACACACGAGTGTTAACCAAAAATAATGAGCGTCTCAATTCGTCGAAATCTTTTATTTTTACAAGCTTTTATTAAGTTTTACCTATCCCGATGTTTGGCATCAAATCTTGCAAATTAAATTTGGTCCACTTACCGGTTACCGATTGAGCTGAAATTTTGCATACTTGTGTAAATCGCATGACAATGCAATATTATGACAATATGGTGCTGATCTGATGATGGAGCTGGAAGGCCAAAGGAACTCCTGAACTACACATCTTATACCCGTCGTATTTGGGCTCGTTGGATTTGTCTTGACTTACTGTGGCCCTAGGTTATGTAAAAGCTTGTGTAAAAAACGCTTTTTTTGCTTAATATTACTTGTTTAAATATTTTCTCCGATTACTCAAAGACGCCTGGACCGATTTGGAAAATTATTTTTTGTTAGAAAGGGTATACTTTCCAAGTGTTCACATTTAAATTTCATTGAGATATGTTCAGTATCTCCAGAGATGTGGGGATAAACACTTTAAACTTGGCATTGAAAATGACTCGCGCGGCATTTAAGTCGGTTCTTGTAGCTTTTTAAACAATCTAAAATGATTCAAGCATTTAACATTTAAATTCTACAGAAACTATGTAACAATGTAAGGCTTGATAAAGTCTCCGACCTATGATCTCCGACGCAAGCGGAAAAAATATGCAAGCAACCCGTCGTAATTGGACTAGATGGATTTGTCTTGGCTACTCTTTTCATAGAATATGCAAGAAAATCTTGTTTTTAAAAAGTTTTTTTAAATATATTTTGTATGTAATGTGGTGTAAAACTAAACTTATCCACGTATTCACTAAGGACACAATGAGGTTCACACGACTCACAGTGGTCGCGAACGCATAGTGTTCTTCAAATAAAACTTTTTAACAAAAAAATTAAACCGCGGAAAAAACTGAAGAGCAAAAATTTAATTAATTTTCTTCTTTGGCGCCGACTCAAAATTACTTAGGTATTGCAATTACTTACATTAGTTTAAGAACTTAGTTATTAAGGTTAAATAAAAATGTTTAATTATGTTTTGCTTTTCAGTTTTTTCGGCGGTTTAATTTTTTTGTAAAAAAGTTTTATTTTATAATTTTTTGTGGCCATAATCTACTATGTTAAAAGCAGGCGTCATTGCTTACCCCTGGTCTAGACAAACGTTATATAGAACATTTATGCTCTATAATAATAATAAAAATAATTTAAGATCACATAAAAACGTAAAAAAAACGACTTCCAACGTCACGTTAGTCAATTTCAATACTAAGTTTGAGGTGTTTATCTTCATATCTCTGGAGATACTGAGAATATATCGATGAAATTTAAATGGTACCACCTGTAAAATATCATCATCATAATCAGCCGGTATCAGTCCACTGCTGGACATATGCCTCTCTCAAGGCACGCACTGAGCCCGATTTTCGACTCTTTGTTTTTTTCAGTGTTTGTTGACATACATTGATGATATGATAAAATCATCAAAATAATGATACATTTATCCATTATTTTTGTTGATTTATTCAAAACGGCTTGTCCGATTTAGTTGAAATTTAAATGGAAAAAAGAATTATCGCAATCAAACTACTCTTTAAAAAGTTGTCAAATTCACCGCTATGCGTCCGTCAACATCTTCATGAATACGGCCATAAGCCTTGTAAAATATATTGGCTAGTACCTTATATAAAGAAATAAAGCACATCTACAACACAATGACGTATATACCTAGTAGAACATAGTATAGGAGGTCGTGATAATGAGAGCGTCCCTCTTCGAGGCTGATTGAATGGATCGTCGCTTCACCGAGGAACATCCCCGAGTAGAAAGACTCCGCAGATCTATTGGGAATTCATGAAAGGATCTCTTCACCCTTGCCACTGCCAATTATATAAGAGCTTTATATTTTTCGTTCTCGCTAGTTATTGAAGAAGGCGCTTGTCTAATTAACACATCTTTACATAGTATAAGACAAAGTTGCTTGCTTAGATCCTTTAAACTACGCAACGGATTTTAATGCAGATTTTTCATCAGTAGATAGAGTGATTCTTATAGGTAATTAGAGGCTTATAAAAAAAATTGGAGGCGAGCAAAGCCTCGGGGCGCAGCGTGTATATATATGTTTATGCCTTTTAATTTATGGGTTCCGTAGCCGAATGGAAAAAAAAAATGGAACCCTTATGGATTCGTCATGTCTGTCCGTATATCACAGCCATTTTATTCCGAAACTATTAGGACTACACAATTGAAATTTGATAGGCAGGTGTATTCTGTTAACCGCTTTACGATTTTAATATAAAAATAATAAAAAAAATACGAAAAAATAAAAAATTAAAGTGAGGCTTCTCATACACGAAAGTGACACAATTTTTTTTTTCATCAAACCTATACGTACGGGCTGTCTATAGATAGGTCTCTAAAAGTGACATTGAAGTTTTTAAAACCATTTTTTCTCAAAGTCAATCATTTTAATGATTAAAGACACTGCTTAAGTGGTGAAATCAAGTTAGAAAATCTATCGCCAGACATCATTTTAAGAACCAGTTCCCATTCTAGGCCTAGCGTGCTTACCATCTTCGATCGCATCATCACTTACCAACAGGTGAGATAGTGGTCAAACGCTAGCCTATAAGATATTTAAAAAAAAACAAGTAACTTTGTTGCGCATCTTAATGTAATTTTGTTGCAACGTCTGTGTGCAGCGTCTGCGTTACATCATCTCGGTTTCATTATCTTTTCATCAAGGTATGTGCAAGGCCCGGGGAGTCGGGACCGCCGCGCCCGTCTCGGCTCGCTCGACGACGCTTCGTTTTGATAACGTTCATATTTTCTTTTTTTAGTTTTAACGCTGGAGCTCGGCCGAGACGAGACTACACTCGAGCGCTGTAATATGCTTACGTTGGAATGCGCGCTTCCGCTTCAAATATAATGTTTGTAGTGCCGCTAGAGCTACATCGCAGCCTACATACAGGCTACATCGCAGCATTCAGTGACAGTTTAACACTATTATTTTACTTGAACAAAATGTACAGCTACTTGCGTCATCTCTAGGGCAGAAAGAGAGATTATAAACGGTGTAAAATGTATTTCTTATACCATTAATTTTATGGCGGCTGATTTTCTCCTTGGTAGTAAACTACTTTTTGGTAGCAAGTCAGGCAAAACATTGATTTAATGATCCCTCTACCTTTTTATGAACACCCATGTTTCATGAATGCACATAAAACATCCATTAGTATATATCTGGAATTAGAACCAACGACTTCGAGTCAGAATCAAGGTTACCATCCTTTACGCCAAAGGGTCGTCCAATATAATTACATCCTAACTAATATTATAAATGCGAAAGTAACTCTGTCTGTCTGTCTGTCTGTCTGTGTCACTTTCACGCCAAAACCACTTACCAGATTTAAGTGAAATTTGGTACACAGATAGTCTAGAGCCTGAGGACGGACATAGGCTACTTTTTAATGCGAAAAGAGAGTTGTAAGGAGTTGAAAGGGGGGATGAAAAGTTGTATGGAAGTATCGTCATTTTAGGAGCTAGAAGCTTGAAACTTATTTTTAAGGCTGCTACTTTGATATAAATAAATATGACATTCAAAGTTAGTAGGGGAGAGGGGGAGGGGGATATGCGCAGCGTGGTACGGTGCGATGTAGATGGGATACGCATGTGTCTTATTTGTAAAATAATTAGGCTAAATATTTAATAAAACTGGCCAAATGCGAGTCAGACTTTTGTCCCGCACACGGAGGGTTCCGAACGCCATCTATCGAATTTCTAACGAACTTCTAACACCAACTAAGTAAACGCTTAACACAAAGGTAGAATAGTATTATATAGTAGTTATAGTAATAGTAGTAATAAAGATAAGATAAAGATAAAGATATTTTATTTGCGTAAAACATGCGTATAACAAAAAGTTGTGACAAAATATTCAAACGATCGTCATGTTTTGCCTTAACAGGCGTGCAAACTTTGCAGATGGCGCTGCTTTACTCACTACATATAATCCAAATTTAAATACATATTACACTGGTCATTCTTATAAACTAAATTGAATTATAAAATTAAAAGGATACAGCACAATGTCATGAAAATAATAATAATGATTATAATTTGTCACTTAAAAATTCGTCAATACCATAATAATATTTCTGTATTAAAAATTGTTTTAGCCTATTCTTAAACATAATATTGTCCATTTCCTTTAAAGATTTAGGAATTTTATTGAAGACTGTTGGCGCCATACCAATTACACTTCTAAATAGTAATTGTAGTAATTAATATTATTAAATATCTGGTTGACCGAGCTTAGCTCGGTATTTTTTGCCACATAAACAGACAAATATGACTCTTCCCGACATCTATTGATGAATAATAATACTATTTTTTTAATTGAGAGCAACTAACTGCTTTACTGAAACAGTACTTCTACTCGCCAATAGATGTCGGCAAGAGTCATATTTTAAGTTGATTACCAATAAAATTGATTATTGAAAACACGAATAAAACAACATTTTCTGAAAATGACTCCTAGCTAGATCGATTAATCGCCCCCGAAATCCCCTGTAGGTATACTAAATTTTATTTAATCGTTGGAGCCGCTTCCGAGATTCAGATTAAGGTAAAGACGATAGCGCCATCTTAGCAACAAGATAGGTGGCGCTGCGCTATCGTAAAAAACTTTTTTAAACTTTTCTTTAATTTTTAACTTTGTTCTGTTCTTTGTATTTGTTGTTATAGCGGCAACAGAAATACATCATCTGTGAAAATTTCAACCGTCTAACTATCACGGTTCATGAGATACAGCCTGGTGACAGACGGACAGACAGACAGACAGACAGACAGACAGACAGACAGACAGACAGACAGACAGACAGACAGACAGACGGACAGCGGAGTCTCAGTAATAGGGTTCCGTTGGTACCCTTTGGGTTCGGAACCCTAAAAATGCTACTCAAAGACACTATTCCACGCGGACGAAGACGCGGGTACAGCTAGTATTATTATAAAACAAAGTCCCTCACCGTGTCTGTCTGTCTGTACGCAATAAATTCAAAAGCTACTGAACGGATTTTTACGCCGTTTTCACAAATAACCAGAGTGTTTTACGAGGAGGGTTTAGAAAAAAAACCTCACGACTAATCCAGATAGCTACTTAGTGTCGGTATCATCACCGCTAGGTAGCTTTAACCTCTGTCTGGTGAAATCTTTACCTGTCTACTCTCCGCCCGATGCCATAGAGACACCCGGTGGGTGTGGCTATACAGATTTGGATATGCCGATACTTTTTAATACGCTTTTATTAGCTTCAGACGTATGTATGTTTGTATGTTAGTATGTAACGGAATCTTTGAACATGATTTTAACCCCCTTCAAAACGTCGGATTAACTCGAAATTTGGCATACTTATTAAGGACCGATGACAATTCAATATTTTAAACATTTTGACCCGTTATCCTTACTAGGATAATAAGGATTACGCTTTTAAAAAAAATCGACTAAAAAATGAAAAATAAATAATAGTTTAAAAAAACTAAAAAAATACGCTTTTATAGAAAATCCAACTAAAAAATAGAAAATAAATTTTAATAAATTTAAATTAAAAATAGTGTAAGAAAAAATGATTTTATTGTAAAAAAAGCGTGGGGTGCTTTTCAGGATATTATCAAAATAACCCTTCTAGTCATATCTGTTCATAAAATATTTGGAACTATTGATACCATGCACCCCACGCTTTTTTTACAATAAAATCATTTTTTCTTACACTATTTTTAATTCAAATTTATTAAAATGTATTTTCTATTTTTTAGTTGGATTTTCTATAAAAGCGTATTTTTTTAGTTTTTTTAAACTATTATTTATTGCGTCTTATCCTCGGTGGCGTGTATATTTTTCGTCTGATGATACTTCGCTCTGCGCGGATGTTGTGGCAGATGTGTTACGGATATCATATGGAAGGAATATTACATTCCATCTCTGAAGTATCAATGTCAGGCAAAGCTCAACCACGGTTTGGGGGTGAATATCGATGCGCTGAGGTTCTGATAAGAAAGGAGCATACAAAAAAGCCGCCAAGCCATGTAAGAAGGCTTAACGAAAGGCTCGTTTTGACCACATTGGCCGAATAGGGAACTATCTGGCTTCATATGCAGCAAGTAGTAAAGCGTTTTGGTCCCTTTCCAAGCAGTCCGTCGTTCCTCTCACCCTCCCTGCTGAACAAAGCAGAACAGGTTTGCCTATCTCTTCGCCGAAAATGTACGTTTGGATTCTAAAGCGCTGTACCATCCAGTCTACCAGGATGACACAAATGTCGATGATACGCTTCCGTCACACTGAGATCCATAAAATGTTGTATAATCTTAATGTGATTTAAGCTAGTGGCCCTGACGGAATTCCAGCTATATTTCTTAAAATCTAAAAAAATATGTTGAGACAAGTTTCAGTGACAACTGGACAAGTTCCGAAATCCTATAGATTGCTCCCGAGAAGATATGCCTCCCGTCTGGTCCCATTCCAATGTTATCGAGATTAGATCATCTCCGGAGACACCTGGATGACATCATTATCATCTCTGGAGACACCTGGATGACATCATTATCATCTCCGGAGACACCTGGATGACATCATTATGACTAGTGGATATTTTCACTACCGCGGCACGTGAACTCAGTTTATCGTTTTGTACAATCATAAATCTGGGGGCACGGTAGTGCCCCCGCCAAGACGAGCCAAGCGAAGCGCAAGCGCAAGGGCACTACCTACCTTTTCTCGAAGCGCTTCGTCGTATTTTTGAACCTTCATAACTTGAGTTTGGGTTATACCAGATAAACAAAATTTTCAGGATATAATGTCAGTGGTAGACTTAATAAACCTCTAAAGTTTCAATTGCATAGCTCTTATACTTTAGATTTTATTGATATCTAAAATACCCCGATTTCGTCACTCACTCACTGATGATCAACAAAATTCTTAAGGTACTTCCTGAAGTCCTAGAAAACTGAAATTTGGTATGTAAGCTAGTATTAGTACCCAAACAACAAAAAAATCCTAAAACTTGGAACTTTTACCCCCCAACCCCTTAAACTAGGGGGTGAAAGTTTGTTCGAGACTTCTGCAACTTTTGACGCTAGAGGTCTGAATGCGGCCGCGGAGGGGTAAAAATCTGAAATAGGGAAACTTAATTCCCTATTTCCTGCTTGAGATCTGAAAATTATACACAAGTACATAGAACACAAACTTTTCATCAAATCAAAACATTATCCTACCCATAAGTACTTAGATATGAATAATATTACTACACTTCACTTCGGTAAGTGTTTATTAATCAACCTATACTTTTGAACATAAGCATCGTAAGTATAGTATGCGCCAACGCCCGCCGCCTGCCCCCTCGTCCCCGCGCAGTAGCTAAAAATAATCGGCCCGTCAGCGAGCGCGGCACCCGAGCGCGGGCAGACGCGCGAGGGCAGACGTCGTTGACGGTTGTCTCGTTGAATGAAAAATTTTCGGAATATTTCGGTGATTTAAAAGTTTGCTATCGCGGAGAAAAAAACCATTTGCCTAATATTTAATTGTTAGTAGTTTAGTAGGTAAAGGTTTAGATACTAGTGTTTTAATTTTCATTGATAAAAAGTATTAGCATTACGTTTGCAATTTTCTCACAAATTTAATGAAGAAATTCAAAGATTGAATAAGTAGGTATTTGCAATTAAGTAGTATAGGTTAGTAGGTATAATATGTTTATAGTTGTTTATGTAGGTACGACTTAGTGAGAATAATTTGATACGTAGGTCATTGTTTAATTTTCATTGTTAATAGGTTTAACTTAAGTAGTTTAGGATTACGTACGGTTTGAATATTGTATAGTAGGTAGAAAATTACGATATTGATAGTTGTTAATCTAGTGTTAAAAATAATTTTGTGTAGGTATTTTAGAACTAGGTTTAATAGGCTTATCTACAGGTACCTATACCGCTCATTTCATTGACACTTGTCCAGTAGGTAGGTATAATTTACTTTAAGATTTAATTGAGAGGTTTAGTTTACAGTTTGGCATTACATAGCCTTGTTACTAGGTTAAGCTAGGGTATAGGTATTTCGTTACTTAGATACTGAACATGGATAGTGTAAAAGTTTTACATGAAGTGGAGCTGGGACCCCGCCGCCATCGTGTGGTTAATATGCCGGGAGACGGTTCCTGCCTCTTCCATTCCTTGACATATTTAATGCATGAACGAATAGACGTTGAGATGGCGTTGCAAGTCAGGACTGCTATTGTGCGATATGTTGTAGACCACTGGGACGAACTACAAGTGTATACTTGTACCGGCAATGGGGACACCTATCATGATTCCGATTCGTATTCACGGGATATGTTGAATAGCGCTACTTATGGTGGTACCTCCGAACTCATGGCAGCGGCAGCTATTTATCCATTCACCTTTGAAGTCTATCAAGATAATATTTTAAGAGGAAGTTTTTCTCGTATCGGTGGACCTGTGAAACGGTTGCAATTCAGTGGAAGTTCTATAAGTGGTCACTATGACGTCCTGGTTCCGATGCTTGTTTCTCAAACATCAAATAATAATACTGTTAGTTCTTTTAACGACACACATGTGAATACTGAAAACGACGTAGTTTCCGCTTCGAAAAAAGCAGGGAGACCTAAAAAAAATAAACGTGGAAGACCAAAAACTTCTGAATTAACACGAAATGCGCAATTTCGACAAGCCGCAGCCAAATACCGTAAAAATCATCCTGAAGAACGGAAAAATACAATTTTAAATTATACTCTATCGCATGCTGAACAACATCGCGAATCCGTTGCGCGATACTCGGCTTCACATCCGGAGGTCAACCGAGAGGCGGTTGCACGCTACTCGGCTTCACATCCAGAGGTCAACCGTAAGGCGGTTGCCAAATACTCAGCCTCTCATCTAGATGTTAATCGCGAAGCAGCTAGTCGAAAAAGATTAAACGAAAAATTACAGTTTAAGGTAAAAAATGTTGAGCAAATAATAAAAAGTTTAAGTTCTAAAATAAACGATAGACTGGAAGCAGAAAGACTTGTGAAATGGTCTCTTTACAATAGACAACAAACATTAGGTAGTCTTTTAAAAACGGCTGAAAAAATTAAGAATATATGTGTGTCAGCTTTAGAAAAGTTAAGAGAATGTCCGGATGTAACTGTTTATGAAAAACTTGCAATGTTTCTGGGAAAACTTGAGCATCGGAATAATCAAGAGCCATTTTATGGAGAGTACGCATATAAAGTTTACACTGATGATCAGAAGGCAATCGCTATTGATGAGACAGGCAAAGCTGTCTTTGAAAAAACAGAAAAGGATGGCAAAAGTTTAGTCTGGAGTTGTAATGACGCCATATGTGTATTGGATGAACAGTTACTTTTGAAACTAAAAAATATATTTGGAGAATTTAACTGTAAGTCACCAGCAGAGATGTATCCGCTATATTTGAATAATCGTCTCAAGGCTAATATTTCATACATTAACAATGTAAAGTCTCATTCTCCACGACTAAGAACCTTGATCAGAGAAATGTATCAGTTACAAAGTGATTGCGATACGTTAAAAGAAATTGATAGTGCATTAAAAACTGTGAACGTGGATAAAATAAAAGAATTAGGCGAAAATCACGTACCTGGGAGTGTAGCTGTTGAAAGTTTGGAACATCAAGAAATTATAGAAGATTCCATTATCAAAGAGTTTAAAGATGGATTTAAATTACTTTCTAAAAAAAGCTTAGATACACCTAAATTAGAATGTATGTCTTGTAATAAACTTTACTGTTCAAAGGATATTTCTAATCTAAATCGTTTACGAAAGCCTATTTCTACACATGTTTGGATACAGCTTATTGAATATTATAGTTCTAAAAACATAGACCATAGCTCACATATATGCCATACATGTCTTACAAAGGTTCGTGCTAATCAAACTCCAGCTACATGTGTTCTTAATGATTTGTTTGTCGGTACAATTTCATCAGAGATAAGCCAGTTAAATGATTACGAAAAGCTGTTAATACAGCGAGCAAAAGCTTTCCAAGTGGTTGTATCGATGAATCCAGTAGCCAACAAATCTTTGCCAAACCGAGAAATGGTGAAAAAATGTAAAGGCAGAACTTTTTATCTACCTTTGCCTTTAGAAGAAACATTGAATAAATTGCCAAAACCAGAAGATCCTTTAAACATAAACCAAGATCTTTACATAATGGTACGAGGACGACCAACAAAGTCTAAAATTATTTGGGAAGATATAGTTGACATCAATAAAGTCTATGCCGCACTCTGTTACCTGAAACAAGTAAACCCACTTTACTCTGAAATAAAATTACCGAATGTCCCTAATCATTTACTTCAAACAATTAATGATAACTTACAACATTTAATCGAAACAAGTAATAACAATCAGGATGAAAATAATATAAATAATTTAGATACACTTTTGACACAGATAACGGAAGATAGAAATTTAATAGATTACGAGCAATATACCATATATCCATTATATGAAAAAAGAAGCAACGCATTAATTTCAGATCTCTATCAAATGAAGACAGTTAATACAGTACCTATATATTCTACAGACAAGGATCTAGATGTAAAATGTTTTCCTTATTTGTACCCAGATGGAAAATACGGCCAGTTTCATATGCGACCACAGAAATTAACGTCAAGTGAATATATTAAAGCCAGATTGATGTCAAAACATTCACGATTTAGATTAGATCAACAATATTTATTTTATTTACTGCACGACACGAATGTCCGCCAGCTAAATTCGGGAATATTTTATAAAATGAATACAGTTAACCAAAAACAAAAAATAACTGCTGAACAATACTTACAGATGTTAAGTAATGATGAATTGGAAGGAGATCTGACTGTTATATTTGCTAGATTGAGAAACACTGAGCAGTACTGGAAAAAACCGAGGAACGACGTGAATTGCATGACGCAGCACTATGGACCAGCCACTTGGTTCCTCACTATGAGCCCATCGGAGTGGTTGTGGGACGACCTAAGAGAATACTTACTGGAAGTCAACTCGAGTGAGATGGCTAATAAGACAACAAGTGAACTAGTAGCCCTAGATCCGGTATCTACTTCTCGTTTCATTAATAATAAATTTCATGCAACATTGGATTTTCTCACTTCCGCCAGTAAACCACTAGGAGAAATAGAGCATTACTTTTGGAGGCGTGAGTATCAGTCTCGTGGAGCCCAACATTTTCATTTAATGTTATGGGTGAAAGGAGCTCCTGTTCTTCATGATTCGCCAATTGATGAGGTAGCAGCTTTTATTTCTAAGTATGTTACATGTGAAGTACCTAAAAAAAATCTTGCACCAACTCTTCATCAACGAGTCGTGGGATACCAAACTCACAAGCATAATAAATATTGTATGAGACGAAAGAAAACTAAGAAAGGATTTATATCAGTGTGTCGATTTGGTTTCCCACGACCCGTTAGTGATACTCTTACTATTAGAGATACAGCTGAATCAGTCGCGGCCAGAAAAGCTCTTTGTCCAAACAAACGCTTATATAATCTTGTACGCAAGAAGGAATCTGAGATGATAAATGATTATAATCCAGCTGTATTACTCGCATGGAACGGCAATATTGATATCCAATATGTAGGTGAAAAAACTGCTATACTGAACTACTACGTCACTAAATATACGACAAAATCCGAAAAGACACATGCGCTCGTTGATTTCGATGACATAAACTCTACAAAAAGCTTAAGAAGTCGATTATTTAACATCGGGCTAAGAATGTTGTCAAACCGCGAGTGCGGTGCATTAGAGGCCAGTGACACGTTATTGGGTATCCCATTGTATGCCACTGATCCCCAAACGACAATTAGGTGGCTAGATGTGAACATAAACCGTAATCGAAGAGTCAAGTCTAAAACAGAAATGACCATGCTGAACCCCGATTCCACAAACATTTATTACGAATCGTGGATAGACGATAAATATCCAGCTAGACCAGTAGAGTTAGAAAATGTTAACTTGTATAATTTTTCTAAATCCTATGATGTCGTGAAAACACGCCCGGTTTCTAAACAAGCAGAATATTATACGTTAGATGGAGAAAAGACTTATTTAAAGAAAAGAGACAGACCTTATCTTATAAACTTTTACTTGTATGATGTTGAGCAAATGCCCGAAAAATATTATTTTTCGATGCTTTTATTGTTTAAACCATGGCGTAACCTACAAGATTTGAAATTGGAATTTGAAACATATACTGAGGCTTTTAACTTTGCAAAGGATGATATGAAAAATGAACTGAGACATGTCAATTTACGCATTGAATTACAAAATCAGCTACAAAAGGGTTTCGAAAAAGTGGAATCTAAATTAGCCGAACTAAATGAAGAGATTGAAAATGAAGATGACGATATAGGTCCTGATAATCCCTTAGATTTTGAAGCACGTGAAGCGGTTAATGCCATGGATGATTTTAATAATATGAACAATGATAGAGATGAAAATAATTTAGATGAATTGATAAGTAAACTTAATAAAGATCAAAAGAGTGTGTTCGATATGGTGACGGAAACTATGTCTAATGAAAGCGAAATTCTTCGTTGTTTTATAAGTGGCACCGGTGGGACAGGTAAAAGTTTTATTATCAAAATTCTTAAGGTGTGGGTACAAAAACATTTAAATAAAAAAGTAGCTGTAGCTGCACCAACGGGTATCGCAGCCTTTAATGTTAACGGATTGACGATTCATAGGCTATTGCAATTGCCCGTAGAACACAAACAAACACCCAAATACAGGCCACTCTCTGACGAGGTTCTCCAAGTTCTACGGTCGGATTTGAAAGACGTTGTTTTATTTATCATCGATGAAGTATCTATGATATCAAATATAACTTTGGCTTACATACATATGCGTCTGGCAGAAATATTTAATACAATAGATGAAGAAAACGGGTGGTTTGGAAAACGACATATTGTGGTACTTGGAGATCTTTTACAGCTTCCACCTGTGAGGGAAAATTCGCCTTTTGTAAAACTGTCACCTCGAGAAATAACAAAGCTAATAGGTGCTCTTAATTTTCCGAATCTGTGGGAAGAACTTTTTAAATATCAGGAGTTAACACAGAACATGCGGCAGTTAAATGATATGAAGTTCGTTGAAATGCTTCTAAGAATTAGAATAGGAATCACAACAGAAGAAGACCGCCGCATATTATCACAACGTTTAATTACACTAAAATCAGGTTCTAACGAAGGTAGATTACACGAAATAGCTGAATTTCTTAGTCACCTTCCTGCAGATACAGTTTGTTTGTTGCCAACTAGAAATATGGCTCAGCAACTAAATGATGCCATGCTGCAAGCTAATCCTAATCCGGAAATTACACTTAAAGCCACAGATAGTGTCGATTGTCCGAGATATCTTGTGAAAAGGGCTCGCGAGTCCATAGAAAAGTATGAGGAAGATGCTTCTATGACAGCAGGTTTAGAAAAAACTATAGTTATTAAAAAAGGAGTGAAAGTAATGTTGAAACGAAATATAGATGTTTCTTTGGGTCTTGTAAATGGTGCTATAGGAATTGTTGATAAAGTAGAATGGGATTTAAACGACAAAAATAAAGCAAGAAGAGTTATTATAATTTTTAATAACGGTTTAAGACACGAACTAGCACCTGTAAAATCTAAATTTGAAATTATCAATAGAGCATTCGTTCACCGAGAACAGTTCCCAATATGTGTCGCGTATGCTATCACGATTCATAAAAGTCAAGGGCTAAGTTTAAATAATGCTCTCATTGATATCGGGTCATCCACATTCTCTTGTGGGCAGGCTTATGTAGCTCTCTCTAGAGTGACTAGTTTACAAGGTGTTCACCTTATAAATATAGACTTCAGTAGTATTAAGGCACAACAGACTGCGATAGTCGAATATAATCGTCTAAGATCCAAGTATCACCCTGAACTATCGCATATTGTAAATAGTAAGCCAACGAAAAATAAAGGCAAAGATAGAGAATGGGCTATAAAAAAAGGCATCTCAGATGCACAAGAAATATACCCCAAAAAAAGAAAGAAAAAATGAGCGACAAAAAAATACTTGTATTTGTCGCTCATTTTATCTTTCTATCATAAGCAACCTACAAAAAGAAATGAAATCCCACAAAAACATTTCATGTTAAATGTTGCCAAGACGAGACCATATAGCTCGCACTGTCAAAAAGTAATCAGATCCCGTGTAGAGCCAAGTTTCTAACCCTACATGCCCAGACCTAAATCGATAAGCCCTAATTTCACACTCAAGTTACGGGGAAATTCTACAGCCATAGCTCGTACTGCGTTGTTCGTAGCGCGTAGCAGAGTTTTTACGCTATAATCTCGTAGGCGTGCAAACCTTGGACGTAACTGGCGAGATGGCCGCACGGACTTTTTGCTATTCGTCTTCGTATCTGCGGCCATCTCGCCAGTTACGTCCAAGGTTTGCACGCCTACGAGATTATAGCGTAAAAACTCTGCTACGCGCTACGAACAACGCAGTACGAGCTATGGCTGTAGAATTTCCCCGTAACTTGAGTGTGAAATTAGGGCTTATCGATTTAGGTCTGGGCATGTAGGGTTAGAAACTTGGCTCTACACGGGATCTGATTACTTTTTGACAGTGCGAGCTATATGGTCTCGTCTTGGCAACATTTAACATGAAATGTTTTTGTGGGATTATTTATTTCAGATAGCAAATTATAAAGAAACGTAGATTGAAACTATTTTTGTTAGAATAACAGCTAAGTATTTGTAAAATTATTTAAATTGAAATTACGATTATATGAACAGTTTGATTTACATCTGTCTTAAGTCATTATGTTACACTTTTTTAAAAGTTGAACGATATGAATAACGAGATAAGTGTGTAAATTGGCAGTGCACACGGAGAGAAGCAGGTAAGTCTCGATGTGATTGGGCGGGCGGCGCCGCGGCGTACGGCCGGCGCGCAGCCCACAGGCGGGCGGCAGTGTTGCACGGACTACGGCGGAACTCGCACGTGTTCGCTACATACGGGCGCGGGAAACTGGCGAAAGTTTTTACTCTAGCGATCCGAGTGTCTCGACGTGTTAGTGCAGGATTAGTCATGCGTTTGCGGTTTATCTCTTATTGTGCTCCGCCTAGATAGAGGACTGCCATTTTTGTCCGTGAGTATGCCACTTAATAATTTAACTCAAGTATAAACATCGCCAATACAAGTATTTTCTTTATACCTTCACTGTGACTGCAACTTTTCAATCCCTCGCACAGCAGCTTAGCAGATGTACATCGAAGCAGATGACCCGGAAGTTGTTTACTTCAACTTGTACAAATACATAGTTTGGTACCAATTTCGTTCTAGATCCAAATCAACTTAATATTCAAACGACTGAATGGCTCATAATAGTGAGTCAAACTCGGGTGTGGATCTATCTCGTCATTAATGTTACTGTTTTTGAAATAACAGTGAATATGAATCAATTGGCCAAGTGCGAGTCGGACTCGCACACGTAGAGTTCCGATTGCCCTAGCCAGAAAAATTTTTTATGGAGAATCCCTTTAATTTTAAATGTAATTTAGTTATATATTTTATCTTTTTTAGCTTAAAGCAGTATTAGTACTTATGTATTAAAATGAATACATACTATGAGTAAATTTCAAGACTCTATCTATTACGGTTTATAAGATCGAGTTTAAAAACTCCTTAAAAAACACGTTTCTTGTATGGGGACCCCTTTAATATTCAATTTTATTTTGTTTCTAGTATTTGTTGTAACATCCACTACTGCCATACCACATAAGTAAATTCCCTTTCTTTACTCATGCGGTCATACATACTATGTAATCATTTCAAGTACCTAGGAGATACAGCCATGTGACATGTGGTCAGACTGACGGACGGACGGACGGACGGACAGATGGTAGGACGGTTGGACGGACGGACAGCAAAGTCTCAGTAATAGGGTTCCTTTGTACCTTATGGGTTTGGAACCCTAAAAACATGTTGCTTGTATCAGGTCCCTCTTCTAATTTAAAATGTATTTTGTTTTTATTGTTCTTTGTTATAGCGGGCATAGAAATTAAACAATAATATATCCAATGAATGTTTCAAGTGTTTACCTATTACTGTTCAGGAAATACAGCCTTTGTGACCAGCCTAAAAATCAGGTCACGACGGCAACCTTTGAGAATGGAACCCTGTAAACTAAATAACATGAGAGTAATCACAATGACGCTAATCGTACTCTGGCTGGTCACGCTCTCCAATTCGCCATAAAAATGGTAGATACGACGTACGTGCTACTATAACGTAGGCGCCACTGCGTTTATAATTATATACATAATTGTAACAGTAGTAGACAAATGGATAACGCGCAACGTCATTATATGTATATTATATTATTATGTCCACTGGCTATGCTACGAAGTGCTACGAATTGCTACGACAACTACGAGTGGTAGGGATATAGGCTGCTCCACGAACAATTTGCGGCGTTGATTTTATATTTTAGGGTTTCTTACCCTAGGGGGGTGCCAACGGGATCATATTACTGTACTGAGACTCCGCTGTCCATCCGTACGTACGCCACTCACAAGGCTATACAGTATTTTGTATATAAAACCCTTTATGTGTTTATTATGTAGGGTATTAAGAATGTATACTACACAGAGAAATATGATTACTCATGTTTCTGTAATACCCTACTCAGATGGGAGACGAAAGGAATAATTGGATTGATATTATAAAAAAAACTTGTTGAATCAACGAACAGACATTACAATACTGCAGCGCGCATCCGACGTCTTGTTCCGTAGTGGCGCGCGAGGCACTGCCGGCTCGGGTAATCGTATACCACTCATACATACAAACCATATTTTTATGTCACTGCAACTATAATTATTATTATTTTTAGGATTCCGAACGGAACCCTAAAAAAGGGTTACCAAAGAAAGAAGAAAGAAGAATTAAAGGGTACCAAGGAAACCCTACTACTGAGACTTCTCTGTCTGTCTGTCTGTATATACGCACTTTACAAGGCTGTATCTCCTTAACCGTAATGGCAACATACTTGAAATGTTCACGATGTATGTACAACTATGGCCGCTAGAACAACTAATACTAAGAACAGAATAAAGTTGAAGAAGAAACATTGGTTGTCTGTAAAGTTGGTTAACGGTTGATAGTTTAACGTGACAACGTCATAACACAACATTGATGTTCATGTTCATGCTCATGGTAATATCCATATTCACATTCATACACAAAACATTGATGAAAACGACGCATGCGTACAATGAGCGTAACGGGACACTTTTTCGTGCACGCATGCAGCCGGCGTTCATCGATTTATTAGACGTTGTCACGTCAAAAATAAAAGGGAGTCCCCATATGTACGGTCAACGAACATTACCCTAATTTTAGAGCTGGCGGCGCGTGCTCAGTGCTTGCTTCGCAATGCATCATTATTTCACATTAGCATTATTAGCATTTTTATTGAAATAATCGGTGTTCTTCTATCAATCAAACAAAGCAGTTTAATTCAGTCTTCTGAATCCTTCTATCATTCTCATTAGCTTAATCATTTACTACTCATTTACATTGACAGGACTTGCATTTTACAGTTTTTGGTCCTTCGAACACTCCGTAGTGCCCATGGGACATGGCCATGGCCACCCACGGGAACCGGACATTATCTATTTAGTTTTTGTGGTTCACATTGTGGAATAATCAGTAAAGTTCTGCAGTGTAACAGGATTGCTGTGCATTATCAGCTTGGATCTTACAACCCCGAGCACCACAACATTATCAGCTTGGATCTTACAACCCCGAGCACCACAACATTATCAGCTTGGATCTTACAACCCCGAGCACCACAACATTATCAGCTTGGGCGTTACAACCCCGAGCACAACAATATTATCAGCTTGGGCCTTACAACCCCGAGCACCATAATATTATCAGCTTGGGCATTACAACCCCGAATATCATCAGCTTGGGCCTTAAAACCCTGAGTTACTCTTTAGGTAATATTAAATATGGATCGATGTGTCCGTGAAAAATGTCCGTTATAGTATCAATCAGAGTTTGTTGCATGCGTCGTAAGTTTGATAAAGGTTCCAGTTGAAGATGGTGCAGGAAGCCTGAGCAGGGCTCGGACTTGACCACGGAGCTACCGCCGCAAGACCAGATCGAGATGCAATCGTGTGAAGTGTTTGTGTGAACCGTGAGATTAATGTGTGTAATGAACTAACAAAATAAAAGATATCCCTAGTGCGTCCCTAGTGTCAGCAGCAGCCAAAGCTGGAATCTGGGATAACCTATCATTAACAAAGGCCAGGAGGCTTTTATCAGCTGCAGCAGTTGTAGCAGAAACCAGGGACGGCAAGTAACACAGCCTTCTAAGTAAGTTCATTCCATATTTATTTATTTATTTATTTAGGCTATCCATTAACAGTTACATTATTACTTATTCTAATACTAGATCTACATTACTTGCTAAATGCACTATTTATTTAAGGACAGCAACTCCTGCTTTTAAACAAAACTATTATAATATTTAACAATATTTTTATAATTTGTACATTATTCCTAAAGCACTATCCAGCCAAAGCTTGAAGTACTTTCTTTTTGAATACATGGCTTGAATCTGCATACATATCTAAATTATCGCTGAGTGTATTATCAACATGGCATCTTCCTTTATTAATGGTCATACGACAACCATAAAAAAAATTAAAAATCAATATCAATTCGAAAAAAGATTGTTCATCAAGGAAGTCTCCAGAATATATCAAGATTAGATAAGAATCATTAGATAACCTCTGGGAAGTTCAGTTCAAATCATAGCGCTCTTTTACAACACCGCGATCAGACTAACGAGTATTTTACTAATTACATTTATTAAAAAACTACTGAAATGTATCAAACTTCACGCCAAATGTTAACCTCTTTCGGTAAAGTAGAAAAAGCTACTCAACTAAGTGGATAAATACACTCAATACTATCACTACAAAGAACATATTTTCGTACACTAAACAGAAAACTTGACCATATCACTGACGCGCAAATAAATGAATGTGGACTAAGATTGAAGATTTACATATCAAAATCGATAACATACTAGAAAAACTATATAAGGTGTAAGTCCTGACACAGTAGTAAATGATAAAACGAATTATAATGATGAATTAAACTGCTTTGTTTGATTGATAGAAGAACACTGATTTATTTTTAATAAAATGCTTATAATGCTAATGTGAAATACTGAAGCACTGAGAACGCGCCGTCAGCTCTAAAATCAGAGTAATGTACGTTAACCGAACACCATACAAGAAACGTGTTTTGTCAGGCGTTTTATGCTAGATCTTACAGACCGTATTGGATAAAAACTTGAAATTTGTATTACAATAGTGTGTATTACAATAGTTGCTATAGCGTCAAATAATAAACACTTAATTAAATTAAAAATTAAAGGGGGTCCTCATACAAAAATCTTATTTTTTGGCAAATTTCGTTCAATCGGAACCCAACGCGTGCGAGTCCGACTCACACTTAACCTGTTTATTTTAATATTTATATTAACACTCAAAAATATATGCAGGAGGAGGTGCGATGTCACGCGCGCTGCCGCCGCCGCTGCTCCTGCTACTGCCGCTCGTGTATCTCTGCGGTTAGTATATCTACCCACTTCATACACGTTTTACTCGTCTTAGCCTGCTATCACATACTTTGACTGACCGCTTGCTCTAGTGGTCAGTGAGCTTTTTACGTAACCGCAGCTCGTGGGTTCGATTCCCAAACGAGAATTGGTTTCATCCACAAACAACGGTTCCGAGTCAAGTTGTAATTGTGTCCATAATTTGTTGTCTTCACTTTAATAAACCCAACATCTTACAAATGTTTGGTAAAAAAATTGGTATTTTTATTATTGGTATAAAAAATGTTTGGTAAAAAAAAGCTAAATGAAAAAGTGACAAGACTCATTATATATAACAGATTACGCAGACACATCGCCCTACATTCTGGGAATAGTGAGTTAGGGCTACCGAGTCACGGACGGTCTCGAAATTTATGGATACCCTTTTGAAAAGTCTTCATTCTATAACTCAAGGGTAAGATCGTGGCAGGAAGGTCGTTCCACGTCTAAAAGGTGCGAGGTGGAAACCATATTTAAAAATGGTGGTACGAAATTCCAAGTGTGATGGTTCCAATGGGTCGATGGTTCCAAGTCTGTAAGATATACGGATGAGCTTTTTGACGGTGCCGAGCAGTTCGATAGAAGAATGGCGATAGTGAAAACGCTCTTCAGAGCATTCCCCGTTTTAAAGACGGTAGAAGAAGCACAGCTATCTGACGTCTCATCGGCGGCTGAGCGGCTCCAATCTGTCGCAGAGCTCGGGATCATCGACAACTCTAGTGGCTCTTCGCCGCGGGGAATCAATAGGCTGATTTGGCGCCTTATGCCATACCCGATCGAAAGCTTTTGCAACGTCCAAGCTTATAGCGAGCGCTTCCCCTACAACGGTAATGTTATTATTATAGTACAAGTTTATTCATGAAACGTCGAGAGCGGGCTCCGCTGTCTGTCATTACGACGATACGATCGCTTTGTTTCTTTTGAACTCCCCCCCCTCCTTCCCAGGGAACTAATTGTGAAACAAAAACAAACTGAATGCCGGGGACAAACAAACTTAACTGAATTTAACGTTCGAGAACAATTGAGAGTCTCCGCCAGTCGCGCCACAGTTCTGAAGCTTACAGTTCGTCGTTAGAGTTTTAAGTGGATTTAACTGCGTGCTGGACGCACACTCTGTTCACGGTATCTGATTATGGCCATATAAATCTGCAATTTTTGTTTGTTTATGACGTCTTACCATTTAGTATTAGTAAGTTTTAACAGCAGCACTACCCTGTAGAGTTATCCTAATCTCCCTGTACAAATAAAAACATACATGACGGTAGGAGGCACGCGGCCACAGGGCTGAGCGCGCAGTACTCACTACATATAGTTTGCCAAATGACAGTTCGTAGTGCAGTCTGCCGCAGCCACGTCATTACCGCATCGCCTCCGTACCGGGCAGCCTCTTTATTTTGTCTTAATACTGTAGATTTGTTTACTACTAACATCACACCGGCAATGAACAGTGCTAGTATCGAAATAAATACAGGGATGACAAGCGTTTAAAGACAAGTGATAGATAGTATGGCGTTCACATGAGATTAACCGGGGATCGTAGGCTGATGATGATACACACATGGCGCACACCTGCAGACGTTGACCACGCGCTACCATAGTTCAGTCCAAGTACTGCATTTGTCAAAGATGGACGTTGTCTATATAAAATGTCTTTGACGTTGACACAGCTTTATGTTCGGTGATCTTACATCGATGATCAGAACATCTTGTGTAGAATGAAGTATGTGATGTGCCTCTCAAATTTGATTTGATTGATTTGATGATCATGATGAAATACTTCTCCTTTTCTGTTAAACAGTTCCAGAAAACCGTAAATATGTAGTTTGATAACAAACAAAAGTAAATATCTCTAGAGATATGGCGAAAAATACCTCAAATTTGGTACTGAAAATGACAAGCGCGGTATTTGAAGTCGGTTTTTTCGTTTTGTAAACGATCATAATCAATTAGTTCACAAACGCTCTAGAGGATATGTTCAAGACGCTGAACTGGAAAAGACGGGGCATAAATATAAACAGCAAGAACCTCTCACACCTGAGATTTGCGGACGATATCGTCATCATGGCTGAAACCGTGCAGGACTTACAATACATGCTGACCACCCTTGCTGATTTTTCTGCACACATCGGTCTCTGGATGAACTCGAATAAGACCAGGATCATGTTCAACGAACATGAGATTCCGGAACCGGTTGCCTTAACGACGGAGTACCACTTGAAACTGTTCAAGAATACATCGACCTTTGGCAAACCTTGCAAATTGGGTAGAAACAATTTCGAGAAGGAAGCCCGCAGAAGAATACAACTGAGATGGGCAGCATTTAGAAAACTACGTCGAGTCTTTTCGATATCACAAAGCCTAAAGACAAAAGTCTTTAAGGGTTGGTTCACACTGCAACGCGACGCGATGCGACGTGACGGTGCTTTTGGTTTCGCGTGGTGCAGTGCGACGCCGCGGCGCGCAGCAAAACGCGCGACACCACCAAATTATCTTGATGCAATGTGTATCTTATTATGTAGTTAATAAAGTTAAATTGTTTATCACGCGGCTTCCCGCTGCGCAGCGCGGTGAAGCGAGACGCCGTGCGGAGCAGCCTGAAGCCACCAAACTATTTCAATGAAATGTGTATCTTGTTGTGTAGTTATTAAAGTTCTTTTTTGTATCGTCGCGTCGCGTCGTGTCGCGGTCTGCGCTGACCCTAATGAGTGCATCCTACCTGTAATGACATACGGAGCCGAGACGTGGATACTGATGGTGCGACTGATCCACCAATTCCAAGTCGATCAGCGAGTTATGGAAAAGGCTATGCTCAGAGTATCTCTGAAAGAACTAATATTTCTTTTATTAGATTCAAAACGAAGTCATCCGACAGAAAACGAAAGTTATCGAAATAGCTCAAAGAATTAGCAAACTGAAGTGGCAGTGGGCTAGTCACATCTGTCGTAGAACCGATAACCGTTGAGGTAGACGTGTTCTAGAGTGGAGACCACGGCTCGGTAAACGAAGCGTAAGATACCTTCTAGCTTGGGGGAGCGATGATACATGCAAACTGACTGGCAGCGGTTTGAAACAAGGAGCTGAAAGTCGAGCTCAGTGGCGTGCCATAGGAGAGGCATATGTCCAGCAGAGGACGAATACTGGCTGTTAATGATAAAACGATCATTAATTATTCACGTTCCCGCCAAAACCCTGCACTTATATACTGACGCCACAGAGTAAGTATAGCAAAGTAGAGAGTATAATCAAACCAATGATCATACGATTAATGACAAGGCGGGTGCTAGTGTAGTGTTGAACGCGCGTTAAAGCACTTAAAGCGTGCGTTAGCATGTGTAAGTCTTAAAAAAAATGTGTCTAGTTAGAAATACAAATTTCGATAATCTGAATCTGAGAGTTGTCCGGCGACGGGTGTTTGTGAGAGTAGAGGTGTGTGTGTGTGTCGCAGCGAGGGGCGGCTCGGAGGCGGTGACGAGGCGCGCGCCGTGGTTCACGCTGGAGCCGCCGCCGCTGGTGCGGTTCGTGGCGGGGCGCGGCGCGCGCGTGGCGTGCGCGGCGCGCGGCGACCCGCCGCCCGCGCTCGCCTGGCAGCTGCCCGCCGGCGACGCGCTGCCGCTCGACCCCTCGCTCAGGTACGCCACACAACTGGTCAGTTTGTTCATGTGTTACGAACATATCGTAGCGATCACATTTGATATTTTAATATAGCTTAGCTGATTTCTAAACTTCTGTAAAAATAAATAAATTAACTTTAGAACGTATTTTCGGCTGTGAATACTTATCGTCCGTCCGTCTGTACCTACCTGTCTGTACCATATGTTTTGATTCCTTTGTGAATTCGCAAAATATGCGACGTAAACGGTCATATCTTTCGCTCGCGTCGACTTACAAATTTAATTTTTTCACAGCTGAAAGACACCGTAGACCCGAATTATAGTAGTACTGCATTTGAAAATGTCACGTTTTTGGCCAATTCGACGTAGTCTCCGACGAAATCGGTCTCGTTGTAAAGAAGCAGGGATGTGCAGGACGTACGAGAACGGCACGCTGGAGGTGTCGCCGGCGGGCGGCGGGGGCGGGGGCGCCGCCGCTGCGCTGACGGTGCGGTGCCGCGCCGCCAACGCGTACGGCGTGGCGCTCTCCCGGGAGGTGACGCTGCAGCCAGGTACTCGGCGGGGGGTGCCGCGGCCGCCTGGTGTGGCGCGCCGGCCGCGCTAACTGCCCGACGTCTGTCCGCAGTGGTGGAGAGCGAGTGGGAGGTGGCGGTGGTGGCGACGGCGGCGGCGGCGGGTGGCGTGGCGGCGTTGGCGTGCCGCGTGCACCCGGCGGCGGCCGGCGCGCTCGTCTCCGTGGAGCGCTGGTACCGCGCGGGCGCTCCGCTCGACCTCGCCGCGCCCAGCCAAGGTCGTACCCTCGCCATCCTGCACCGCTTGCAACCAGCGCGGGAATGTATCGCACCCATACTGATATTTTGAATTACTGAACGCTGGACTGCTCCTTATTAAGGTTCCGTAGCCGAATTAGAAATGACGGAACTCTTATAAAATCGTCATGTCTGTCTGTTTGTCTGTCGTTCTGTATGTCACGGCCACTTTATTCTGAAACTATTAAGACTACACAGTTGAAACTTCATAGGTAGATGTATTCTGTGAACCGTTTTACGATTTTTATACGAAAAAAAATATATATAATGAAGACTCCCATATCATGTAACTGTAACTAAAAATATTTTTTTATCAAGGCTATACGTACACTCCGTCTATAGATAGGTCCTTATAAATAACATTTAGGTTCTCAAAACCATTTTTCTCAAAGTCAATCGTTTGAATGATAGACACTTCTGAAGTGGTAAAATGTGTGTCCCCCCCCCCACGCTCTCCCTCCCCCTCTATATTTTAAAATAAGAGTTAAAAATTTAAAAAATATATATGATAATTTTATTAAACGTATCGTGAGTATAATCCAATATTACTATTTAACCGGTAAACTACTCACGTGATAAAGTCGAAGTTTTCACGTTTCAACTTATCGACCTTATCACGTGAGTAGTTTACCGGTTATAAATTAATAATATATATGATGTAACTAGATCTCAATAAACACTTTCAACTAAAATTGATTTGAACTATATATAATTAGCAGTTTTTGAAATATTTTCAAAATTGCAAATATAACTTTGTCATTCAGACAAACACTATGTAAAACGAAGTATTTTTTTTTTGCTCGATCTTATAAAATATTGTAGTGTGGTACGGAACCCTGCGAGTGCGAGTCCGACTTGCACTTTTCCAGATTTTTCAAGCCATCAGTTAAGCTTATAGAGGAGGGGGGGGGACGCCCTACTGGAACAAAAATTTGCACTTTAAAGTTTAATATTTCGCATTGGATGCAAATGGAGCATTCAATCGAAAAATGGTATTAGCAACCCTCAAATCATTTTAAAATACCTATTCAACGATACTCCACACAATGGGGTAGACGACGAAAGAAAATTCATCCACACTTCTCATGTAGGGGAGCTACCTTAAAAAAAAAAATTTTTTTTTTAGTTTAGTACCACTAGGTAGGTACCACTTTGTCGGCGTAATTTATATACATACTCCTACAAAATTACAGCTTTCTAGTATTAATGGTCTCTTAGCAAAACCTTGGACAGACAGACAGACAGACGGACATGACGAAATTATAAGGGTTCCTTGTTACGGAACCTACGGTTCCTACGGAACCCTAAAAAGCATCATCAGGTCAGCTCGATGGTATCATTATTATTGTTTTGTCGCAGAATACACGCAAGTATAACAGTTATAGCGACCCGCCCTGGCTTCCCACGGGTAGAGGATACATGCATGTGTTAGATTAATGATCAACAAGGTAGGTGGGTGGTAGTAGTCTAGGTCTACAGTAAACTTAATATGTCAGCAGTCAGCAGGGCTAGCATGGCAAGGGGACTATGTTGTCTTTCCACCTATCCGTGTTTTGTTTGGTGGAGAAGGCAAATTATAAGTGAAGTTTTTCGACAATTATAAACGGCCGCTGACTTTTAATCAATTCTTTTTTTAAACTTTTTAATACGAAAGAAAATCAAAACTCGGGGTTGAACTTCACCAAGCGTTTAAATTGTTGTGTTGATCTCCTGTCAGTGGCGAAAAAAAGGGAAATAATTTTGTCTTTCCCTCGGGGATAAGGCCATGCTAGCCCTGCTGGAGCTAAATATTCACTTGGAACCACGTCCAAAACTACCTGCCTATACTTCAGCTAATAGGTAGGACTTATTAATAAAATATAAAAGTCAGGACATCACCGAGAAAGCATTTTATTTGTACCTTCATCATTATAACAACAGTTTATGTACCATCAGGAGACTCAGGACCATTATATTCAGGACATTATAGACAATAGAACAAAGAGAACAGCAATATACCAATAAGTATTTAATGTTAAGTCACAAGGCTTTATAACAAGTTTCTACAAGACATAACACATGAAAATTACTACCGATTTAGACAATTTATACAAAATAGTATGGGGTTTCCCCCAAAAGGCCTCCACCACCCATCATAGCCTTTCCTTACCACCCTTAACAAAGCTAAAACACTATCATCACCATTCCTAGGCGAAACCATCATTATTATAAACATATCCTAGAAAACTACATTCTATCCACAATTATTCAATACATTAACAAAAAAATACAAAAGTTAAAGTAATACAAATACTTAGCATCATTGAGTTGGACAGCACTTTGTCGTCTGAACGATATTCCCGACAGAGTAAAGGTGACGATGTTACCTCGAAGGCTGCTCGAGCAAAAGTATCCCAACTAACGTTACTACCGCCCTTATAAAGCATCAGTCAAACAGAAAACCAAGATGGCGGCTCTGACACATCTTGTAAGGTATAGACTACCCTCAAATGTATCTATCACAGTATAAACACCCTTATTTGAGGCAAAATTATAATTTATAAATTTACGACATATTTCCAATGATTGATGATGATTCATCAAACATTGGAAATATGTCGTAAATCTGTATGTACTATGAAAATATTCTAACACATGCATCTGTTCGTTGCGTCCAGTAGATATGAATCAACATCTTCGACAATCGTCGATTCGTCATATTTTTACCAATTTACACATAAACCTTTCCTCATGAATCACTCTGTACATTGGTGAAAACCGCATCAAAATACGTTCAGTAGTTTTTGAGTTTACCGCAAACAGACAGACAGGCGCGGTGGGGGACTTTGTTAGCTTTGTACTTTGTTAAAATAGTTCTAGTTCTTATTGAGCTTCCAAAATTCCAGGACATACAAGTGAAGTTAAATATAATCACCAAAATGATTAAATAGTATGAATGTCAGCGTAGAGTCGTAGCGGGCAGGCACCTCGCCGGCTCTCGGCCGCGGATAAATCTCCCAGGACGGTTCGTTCGGAGCGAGCCCCGCAATATATCACGTCACGTCGCGGCGCCGACCGCTTTCTGAAAGGTTTCGTGTAGCTGGCGCGGCAGAGCGACACTGCTATATCCTAAACTTCTTTTTTAGGGTTCCGTACCTCCAAAGGTAAAAAAGGAACCCTTATAAGATCACTTTCTTGTCCGTCTGTCTGTCCGTCTGTCCGTCTCTCCGTCTGTCCGTCTGTCCGTCTGTATGGGTCCCGTACAAATATAAGATTAATAATTTGCTTAACACTGTATTTCTGTACTGATTGACGAGTCCGCGACGGAACTGCCGTGCGAATGAATGCTAACATACA
Organism: Cabera pusaria; assembly: GCA_954871355.1. Classification (NCBI taxonomy): domain Eukaryota; kingdom Metazoa; phylum Arthropoda; class Insecta; order Lepidoptera; family Geometridae; genus Cabera; species Cabera pusaria. The sequence continues at coordinate 31,316,277 of OX940886.1, forward strand.
ATAGTACAAACAAAATGCGTACATTGTAGCGTTATCCCCGTGTATTTTGGTGGTTAACGTATGATAAGGGTTCGTAATTGCCTACTTAACGTTCGTGATTGAAGAGAAACAACCATAGTTCCATATTATATTTTATTTTGACGTTACACAATTCAAAAGGCTTATTTCTTTCCCGCCACCGGTTAACAATAGTTTAGTACCCGCCACCACTTAAAATTAGACTTAAATTAGCCGCTTTGACCTGCCTTGGGCCTTTCTGGTCGGTAATTAACCTTACAATGATTTTCGAAACTTTGCGAGTTCCTATGGAAACAACTCCCAAAATGTTCGACTGGTATGCCAACGGCCGGAGGTAATTTTAAGACAAAATTATATAGATGGTTATGTTACGAGGTTGAAGACCACAAAAATATGATTTAATAAACCTGAATATAACAGAACAATAAAATTAATGTAAGGTTGTACGGGTGGAAGTCATCCGTCTAACTCTGACTTGATATAACAATGATTCTTCAATGGAACTATTTCATCATCATCATAATCAGCCGGTATCAGTCCACTGCTGGACATAGGCCTCTCCCAAGTCATGCCACTGAGCCCGATCTTCGGCTCTTTGTTTCCAGTCACTGCCCACCGCTTTGCGAATGTCGTCGCTCCACCTGCTCACAGGGCGTCCTACGCTACGTTTACTGATTCGCGGTCTCCAATCTAGAACCAGTCTTCCCCAACGGTTATCGGTCCTACGGCAGATATGACCAGCCCACTGCCACTCCAGTTTGCTAATCCGATGAGCTATGTCGATCACTTTAGTTCTCTGGCGAATTACTTCGTTCCGAATCCGATCCCGCAGAGAAACACCAAGCATAGCTCTTTCCATAGCTCGCTGAGCGACTTTAAATTGGTGGACGAGTCGAACCGTCAGTGTCCACGTCTCGGCTCCGTATGTCATGACGGGTAGGACGCACTGATTAAAGACTTTTGTCTTTAGGCACTGTGGTATATGCGACGAGAATACTCGACGGAGTTTTCCAAATGCTGCCCAGCCCAGCTGAATTCTTCTCTAGATTTCCTTTTCGAAGTTATGTTTGCCTAGTTGGAGCGTCTGCCCTAGGTAAACGTACTTAGTGACAACTTCGAGTGGGATTCCATCTACGGCAATCGGTTCCGGAACAACGTGCTCGTTGTACATGACTTTGGTTTTATCCAAATTCATCCGGAGACCGATGCGACGAGAAGAATCAGTTAGGCCATTCAACATCCTTTGTAAGTCCTGCAGCGTCTCTGCCATAATGACGATGTCATCTGCGAATTGTAAGTGAGAGATGTACTTGCCGTTGATGTTGATGCCACAATTTTTCCAGTCCAGCGTCTTGAACATATCCTCCAATGCGTTAGTGAACAGTTTCGGGGATATGACGTCCCCCTGTCTCACTCCTCGACGCAGGTAGATATGTTTAGTACGCTGGTTCTGTACTTGTACACTCATCGTTGCGGCATTATACAGACATCATCACTTCGATATATCGCCAGTCGGCAACGCTGCAAGGACTCCAGAACAGACCAGGTTTCGATTGAGTCGAAGGCCTTCTCATAGTTCACAAACGCTAAGCACAGGGGCCGATTGTACTCTTCGGTCTTCTGTACAATCTGCCGCACCGTGTGAATGTGGTCCATGGTGCCGTAACCGCTTCGAAATACGGCCTGTTCCGGAGGTTGGAACTCGTCGAGTCTTCGCGCAAGACGGTTCGTGATGACCCTTGAAAACAACTTGTAGACATGGCTCAGAAGCGAGATCAGGCGGTAGTTTTTAAGAGGGTTTTGTCTCCTTTTTTGAAAAACAAAACCACCATGCTCCTGTTCCATGCCTGTGGAGTTCTCCCAGTGAAGAGAACAGAATTGAAGAGCTGTTGCAGCTGGCTTACAGCTGGGGCTCCTCCAGCTTTTAGAAGCTCCGTTGTAATTCCGTCTTCACCTGGGGCCTTTCCATTTTTGAGCTGTCTCAGGGCCATCACGATCTCATCTCGGCTGACTTCGGGCAGGTCATCTGTGAAGTGGCGGGTTAAGGTGGCTCTACAATCCTCAGTATCGGGTACGGGCCTTGAAGCATGCGATGCGTAGATGTTGCCGTAAAAGTCTTCAACTTCTGACAGAATCTCCGACTTGGATGCGACGACGTTCCCCGTTGACGTTGTCAGCTTTGTGAGGTGGCTTCTACCCAGAGGCTGGACGAAAACTTTCGACCCCCGATTCTGCTCAATTGATTCTTTTATCTAGAGCGTGTTAGAGGATCGGAGGTCTTGTCGTCATCATCATCATCATCAGCCTGTATCAGTCCACTGCTGGACATAGGCCTCTCCCAAGATGCGCCACTGAGCCCAATCTTCGGCTCTTCTCTTCCAGTCACTGCCCACCGCTTTGCGTATGTCGTCGCTCCACCTGGTCACAGGACGTCCTACGCTACGTTTGCCGATTCGCGGTCTCCACTCTAGGACAAGTCTGCCCCAACGGTTATCAGTCCTGCGGCAGATATGACCAGCCCACTTCCACTTCAGCTTGCTAGTCAGTTCAGTCTTGTCGTACCAGCTTCTTAATGGTTTAGTTGCGCACCTGGTTAATTGACAAAGCTGACAAAGGGTCTGTTCGTCTCTCTTCCATTAGTCGAAGTGTTCCTGCCGAAAGTTTGGACTTTTTGCCCGTACGCTTGCTCTCGCAAAACTTCGTCCCTTCATCCCTGACTTTTTTTTTTTTTTTTTAATGTCAAAGTTGACAAACAAGCAAGCGGCCCACCTGATCGAAAGTAGTCACCGCCGCCTATAAACACCTGCAACACAAGTAGTATTGCACGTGCTTTGCCTACCTTTTGCATAGAGGACTCTTTTTACCCCTCTCTTAAATCGCTGCATGTTGTACCGTAGCGGAAAAACCTCTGGTGGGAGATCGTTCCACATTTTACAAGTCCGTGGAAGAAACGACCGCACAAAACGTATGCGATGTCCATGTGTCAACAATATGTGGATGAGCTCTCTCGCGGTGTCGAGAAGAAGGATGATAAAAACGAGGTGGCGGGATGAGGTTAAAGATTTCATCAGAACATTTCCCGTTATAATATCGGTAGAAGAGGCTACTTCGGAGCCCCACTCCAGAGATGAGAGCAGTACTCCATATGCGGCCGAATTTGGGCTTTATAGAGTAGAAGCCATTGGTTTGGCGTGAAGTACCGCTTGGCTTTGTTGAGGACACCAAGCTTTTTAGCAGTTATACTTGCTTTGCATTCCAAATGACTCTGAAACTGGACTTCGCTGGAAATGTCCACACCTAAGATTCCAATACTTCCCGATAAGGTTAGGGGAATGTTCTGAAATTGAGGAACAACTAAAAACGGAGTTTTCTTTGCCGTAAACACGCATGTTTGTGTTTTTGTTGGGTTGAACTGTACAAGATTTCGTGTACCCCAATCTGAAACCTGTATCAGCGATCGTTCCACTTCAGACACAAGTAAGTTTCTGCTTTCCATGTATATCTTGCATCTCCTGTGCTATCCTCCGCATAGCAATGAATATTGTTTATTTGCAATAAATCATGAATATCCAGGATGAACAGCGTAGGAGATAGCACAGAGCCTTGTGGACCTCCAGCATTAATTGACATGGTCTCGGAATAAGCACCATTAACAACAGCTCTTATTTTTCGACCATGCAGAAAATCTTCAATCCATTTGCGTAGCCCCTCTGGTACACCGTATGATGGTAGTTTTTCCAGGAGTGCCTTATGCCAAACCCGGACTTCCACCACTTCTTCGAGTTTCTGGTCTACGTCATCTGTGGTTTCCAAGGCAGCAAATCCAATCCGATTTTCCAATTTTAATTGGAATGTTTCGGATCCAACAACGGTTTGGAGTAGGTTCGGTCAGAGCGTAGACTTCATCAATCGGGATCTTTCGGCTTTGAAGTCGATATCCAGAGAGCCTCGTACAAGTCGGTGATCACTTCCAGTATTGAACCTACTGATCACTGAGACGTCTCTGAATATGCGCCGTTTGTCCGTAATGATGAAGTCAATCTCATTTTTAGTCACAGTGTCGGGACTTTGCCACGTCCACTTCTTTTGGGGCTGTTTCTTGAAGAACGAGTTCATCAAAAAAAGCCCCTCTTTCTCGAAAAGTTGACAAGCATTTGGCCCCTGTGATTCCTACTGCCAAATCCGTGTGGTCCTATTGTCGATTCACTGCAGGTTTGTACTCCTACTTTGGCGTTAAAATCTCCCATGACAACGTTGTAGTGAGCCGAGAGAGAGCCGAAGAGTGAGAGAGTGGTATGTAAGGCTCTAGAGATGTCTTCATACATGCTCTCCACCTCTTTATCCAAGTGTGTCGAGGTCGGTGCGTAAACCTGGATAACCTTGAAGCTGTACCTCTTGGTTAACCTAATTATGAGGTACGCTATCCTGGTCGACACACTGGAGATTTCTACAACGTTGTCACTGAGAACCTTGTTGACCAGAAACCCGACGCCGCCTTGGGATGGCTGGTCTCCTTCTCTGTAGTACATAAAATGGCCCGATTCTAGAGTTATGGTGTCCTCTCCCTGTCTTCGGACTTCACATAACCCCAGAATGTGCTATCTTATGTGTCCCAGCTCCTCCTCCAGCTGCGCCAGATGATCATCAAGCCGAATCGTGCGTCCATTATATGTAGCGAGGGTCAGTTTGTTATTGCGGCCTACCGTAGCCCGGAGATTCTTAGCATTCTTTCATACCTTGGGAGGGATATGCCCTAATCGCCACGCTGGGCAGGCATGTTGGCGATCGCAAGACGTTGCTGTTTGCACCGGTGACGCTGCTGCCCGTCATCGGCCGCTGTAGTATTTAGCTACGCCATAATTTGAAATGGTTATACCGCCATTTGTCGGTCGCCAGAGCACCGTTCGTTGGTCAGCAGGATGCAGCATGGGCAGGTGAGGTTGGCTGGGAGCACTTAGATGGTATGTGTGCTCCCTTACATCCCAACAACAATACAATCGAACTATTTAAATAGGAGATTCTACGTTGGTAGAAAATAAGACAATTACGTGGTCCGCTCAGTCGAGTTAAAGATGATAAAATATCATGCATAAAATGATTGCTGAAACTCCTGAATTGAAAGCAAGGACGAGATGGGATGATTTATGATTCTAAAACCTACTCCGTACCAATCCACGTTGTGAAAATTTAAATTTGGGTTATTAAAGGTTACATCCCGATGAGGATTGGAGAAAGAACCCCCCTGGAGTCTTCACGATGATGATTTGAAATGGGATGATCGCTGAATGAGCTGATGCACCCGATGATAATGATACTGAGTAATGTAATGTATGGCATTTGAAGGTATATATGAAACTAGAAGTGCCCCGCGGCTTCGCCCGCGATAAAAACTTCTTTTGTTTACTTAAAACTTTTCTTTTGTAAAAACGATTCTATCATTAAATACATGAAATAAGAATTAGCCAAATCGGTTCACCCATTTTCATGTTATCGCGTGACTAAGGCAATTCGGGATTCATATTTATAAAAACCGAAAACCCAAATTTTCAGACTTTGTTACCTACCCTACCCTATCTAATCTTGTTTCTCCATACAAACTTAGGACCCCCGTTTCATCCCCTTCAGGGGGTGAATTTTGGAAAATACTTTCTCAGAGGGAACTAACTATCTGCATGCCAAATTTCAGCGCAATTCGAAACAATATTGATTTTCACACTTTGTTACCCCATTCTTAGGGGTGTAATTAAAAAAAAAAAACCTGAAACACGTATTTTCCTAATTTTTTTACTGGAGCACTTGTATAAAGTTTCGCATAGAAAATACTATCTTATCTTGTTTCTCCATACAAACTTTGAACCCCCGTTTCATCCCCTTCAGGGGTGAATTATGGAAAATTCTTTCTCAGAGGGCTCTTACGTCGTAATAACTATCTGCATGCCAAATTTCAGCGCAATCCGAAACAATATTGATTTTCACACTTTGTTACCCCATATCACCCTCTTAGGGATGTAATTAAAAAAAATTGAAACACGTATTTACTTATTTTTATACTGGAGTACTTGTATGAAGTTTCGAATAGAAAATACTATCTAATCTTGTTTCTCCATACAAACTTTGACCCCCGTTTCATCCCCTTCAGGGATGAATTTTGGAAAATCCTTTCTCAGAGGGAACTAACGTCGTAATTACTATCTGCATGCCAAGTTTTAGCGCAATCCGAAAAAATATTGATTTTCACACTTTGTTACCTCATTTCACCCTCTTAGGGGTGGAATTTCAAAAAAACCTGAAAAACGTATTTACTTATTTTTTTACTGAAGCACTGGTGTGAAGTTTCGGATAGAAAAGACTATCTAATCTTGTTTCTCCATACAAACTTTGAACCCCCATTTTATCCCCTTAAGGGGTGAATTATGAAAAATTCTTTCTTAGTACACCCCTACGTACTAAGACAAATATACCCTCCAAATTTCAAGTCTCTACGACCAGCGGTTTAGGCTGTGCGTTGTCTGTCAGTGAGTCAGTCAGTCAGTATGTCAGGACAAAGATTCTTATAGTATTAGATATGTTTAGCTACCCTCATTATATGTAAGGTTCACGTTCGTTTTCCTTGTATAGAGCATCAATACAGTTAGTCTGCGATAGCCCGTCTTTCATTTCACTATATTACATTTGGCGCAGTCGTATTAAATTCGAATAACGTTTCCTAGTGTTTTTTTAACAATGCCTATCGGCAAAATAGAAGTGTTTGAGATCGGAACGCATTATTGGGATGCGTATTGTAGGCGTATAAAATAGTTTATTACGCTAAACGGTATCGCGAAGGAACTTCATGTGGCCACGTTGGTCACTCACGTCGCTGTTTCTTGTTACGAGCTTATGTGTGATTTATGTGCACCCGATTTACCTGAATCGAAATCTTTCGAAGATCTCGAACGTATAGTGAAGCTACATCTCGAACCGCAAAGGTCAGAGATCGCAGAACGGCATGTGTTTCGGCAAAGGAAGCAAGCGGTGGGGGAGAAAGTAAACGAATACTTGCAAAGTTTGAAGCATCTGGCTAAGACTTGCAACTTCGGGGCCACCTTGGAGGTCAACTTGAGGGACCAATTCGTGTCGGGCCTCCATCACGAGGATATGAGATCCAGGCTGTTTGCCGAACCTGATTTGAACTACAAGCGTGCTGTCGAGCTGGCGCTAGCATTGGAGGCGGCCGACAGGCACGCGGCGACGGCGGCGGCGAGCGGGCCCGCCATCGAAGGGATTCATCGCGTGGGAGCGGCGGCGGCGCGCGGGCCGCGCCGCGCACCCGCGCCGGCGCCGCCCGCGGCCGGGCCCGGCGCACCCGCGCTACCGAGCCAGCCGTGCCTGCGGTGCGGCAAGGGCGGCCACTCGGCTGCGAAGTGTCGTTACAAAGCATATAATTGTGATTTCTGTGGTGAAAGAGGCCATTTGAAAGTGATGTGTCGTAAGTACGAAGGCGGTCATGTTTCGGACTCGACGCGGAAAACAAAAGGTCAGTTTTTTTCATTTGACTCGGATTGTGACGACGACATGAATTTCTATAACTTATACGCTAACTTAGCGGCACCAGAGATGATCCGTATTACGTCAATCTAAACGTCGACGGATACTCGCTGCGTTTTGAAGTGGACACTGGGTGCAAATATTCTGCTATATCTAAATCGTGTTATGACAAGATGTTTCATAATTTAGAGTTGTTTAGAAAATCTTTAAGTCTAAGGTCATATACCGGCGAAGTGATCGAACCGATCGGTTATATCGAAGTCAAAGTGACGTATGCTATGCGTTCTGAAATATTACAATTATTTGTCATCGAACACGGCGGCCCTCCGTTGTTAGGCCGGACGTGGTTAAGATTATTGCGTATCAATGTGAACGATTGCTATAGTTTATCCGATACTTGTGATGAAACCGTCGATATGTTACGTAAAGAATTTCCCGATGTATTCGCTGATGGGCTTGGGACATGTAAAGATCGCATGAAATTACATTTAGCGGACGAGACACCGGTTTTCGTGAAGGCGCGCTCGCTGCCGTTGGCGTTGCGCACGCCCGTTGAGCGGGAGCTCGAGCGGCTGCAGCGAGATGATGTCATTTACAAGGTCGATCGCTCAGATTACGGAACGCCTATCGTTCCGATCGTCAAGAAAAATGGTGACATTCGTATATGTGGCGATTATAAAATTACAATAAATCCAAAGTTGAAGGATTTTCATTATCCCCTCCCCCGCATAGAGGAATATTTTCTACGCTTTCGGAAGGCGTTTTATACTTAAAATTAGATTTGTCCCACGCCTATCAGCAGATATTGTTATTGGAAGAGTCACAACCGATGACGGCGATTACCACTCACGTTGGAACTTTCGTTTACAAGCGCGTACCGTTCGGGATTAAGTGTATACCTGAAAACTTTCAAAAAATGATCGAAGAAATACTCAGTGGCTTGCCGTAAACGGTTGTGTTTCAGGACGATATTTGTTGTAGTGGACGAGATAGACAAAGTAATCTTGAAATCTTACGAGCCGTTTTAAGTCGATTGAGAGACGCCGGCCTCAGGGTTAACCTAGCGAAGTGTGAATTTTTTAAAGACAGCGTCACATATCTAGGTTATCGTATAAATAAACACGGTCTACACGCCGACGATAAAAAAGTGGAAGCCATAGTGGCGGCTCCCGCTCCGAAAGACGTCACTCAATTGAAAAGCTTTCTAGGACTTCTGAATTTTTATGCTAAGTTCTGCGTCAACATTAGCGATATTTTAAAACCGCTTTACGATTTACTTAAAAAGAATGTAAGGTGGCACTGGACCGAACGGTGCGAGTTAGCTTTTAAGAAGATAAAAAATGTACTGAGTAGCAGGCCGGTATTGGCGCACTACGATGCGGATTTACCGCTGATCCTGTCTGTGGACAGTTCTGCGTTCGGGCTCGGCGCCGTGCTATCGCTACGCTACCCGGACGGCACGGAGCGCACCGTCAGCTGTGCGTCACGCACTCTCAACTCGCACGAATTCAACTACTCGCAGTTAGACAAAGTTAGTTTTCGGTAGTCGGTTAGTATTCGGTGTCAGCAAACATCATCAATACCTTTACGGAAGGCATTTTTTGTTACGTAGTGATCACCGAACGTTAAGTTTTATTTTTGGTAAAAATAAAGGGATCCCGCAAACGGCCTCTAGTCGTTTGCAGAGATATGCGGTGCGTTTGGCGGCTTATAACTTCGATATAGAATTTGTACCATCATCGCGAAATTGTTTCGCCGACGCCTTATCGCGACTACCTCTCGCGCGCGAAGCGAAAATGAATCACAGTAGTGATAATGACATTTTAGACGGCAGCTATTTTAATTACGTCGAAGATAAATTGCCGGTAACGTTTCACGAAGTTAAAACCGAAACTTTAAAAGATAAGCAGTTGAATAAGATAGTGGGTTACATGAAATTCGGTTGGCCGGAACGCTCGGATAATGATACGGAAAAAGTTTTCTTTAATAAGAAGGATAATCTGTTTTTAGAGCACGGTTGTTTAGTTTTGGGCTATCGCGTGGTCATACCACATAGTCTCAGGGCTACTGTGCTGCGGGAGTTGCACAGCGGTCACATCGGTGTAGTCAAAATGAAGCAAGTCGCGCGTAACTATCTTTGGTGGGAGGGGCTGGACGGCGACATCGAGCGTATGTGCCGCGAGTGCGGCGCCTGCGGCTCGCAGCGTGACTGCCCACCGCCCGCGCCGCTGCACTCGTGGCCCTGGCCGGCCGAGCCTTGGACGCGGCTCAATGTCGATTTTTTGGGACCTTATAAAGGAAAATATTTTTTTTTTTTGATCGACGCGAACACCCAGTGGATTGAGGTTGAAAACTTCCCAACTAGCAAAACTCTCTTACGTTTCTCACATTATAAGAGTGCTGAGCTTATAGTGGTCTCTTATCTGTTTTCGTCATTGCTATCGCTCCTATATTAGTCTCTGACAAGCCGTTACAGACTCAAATACGCTTGATTTTAATACATTGTCTTAATTATGCATATAAGATTATTTTACAGTGCCGTTATAAGTTACACTCTCCTAAAAAAGCATTTTTTAAGACTTATCACACTTGAGCTCTCATATCCACATTTTCTAAGCTCATTTAATTTTATTACATATTTTCTAAATGCTATTGTAAGAATGTTAGACTAATATAAGCATTGTATTAGATTACTTAAAACGTGTACATTTTGATCTTATTCATAACTATTATAAGATCAACAGCAGTGGATAGGTAGGCACGGTATTAGAGTGATATTGAATCATCATACTTACAATAGAGAAAACGAGTCTAGTTTAAAAATGTTTATCTTAAATCGAATTTGTGACTGTATTGTATATGAGAGTAAAATTTGATGTTGACTATTATATTTCACTTAAAGTATTTTAGTGCGGTCACATAAAATAGTATTTCACATCCCAAACGTTCACTCTTCAATTAAAATAATGTTTTAAGTCAATTCAAGGAACTCTAATTTATTCCAACATGACTCCATGTTGGAATTACATTACTGCTCAATGATCTTACAATAGTTTTATAGTGATTCTAATAAATGCAATACTAATGGCGACGCTTTTAAAACAAATTAACAAATAAAATAATTAAACAAGAATAATAAATACTATATATATCAATATATAGTATTTATTATTCTTGTTTAATTATTTTATTTGTTAATTTGTTTTAAAAGCGTCGCCGCGTCCCATCAAAGCGTCCCATCAGGGACGCACGAGTTGTGAAGCGTAAACTAGGGTCTACTTTACAGTAAATAATATTTTCCAATACTAATACTTACCTAAAAGCATAAAATTTAAGTGTAGTTTTTGCTGGTTGGGTTGCCTAGTACGTCGGCGCAGGCGGTTATCGCGAATCTTCGTAAAATATTTTCACGATTCGGTATACCGAAAATCATAGTCAGTGACAATGGACCCCCTTTCTCCTCGCGAGAATATTTATCCTATCTGGAAAAGAACGGTATTAAACGGGTTCTAGTAGCCCCTTATCATCCCGCGAGCGACGGCGCCGCTGAGAATGCGGTACGGACGGTTAAGCAGGTATTTAAAAAAGCGACCGTCGATAACGAAAATTACGACACGGCACTCAGTAAGTTTTTGTTCACGTATCGAAATACGGAGCATTGCACGACTCAAAAAGAGCCAGCGGTGGCGATGTTCGAGAGACGATTGCGCGGGTCAGGGATTAGTCAGGGAATATGCCGACAAAGATGTTAAATGGAAGGAGGGGGAGGTAGTAGGCCAGACGGGACCCGTGTCGTTTGTGGTAAAAACCAATGATGATCATAGAATCACAAAGAAGCACGTCGATCAGCTTCTAAGTAAGTCGTTTCGAAAATCGCGTCATTCCCTTTCGTGCGTAAATAACCCGCCACTACCCGGTACTATCGAATCCATCTATGATAACGACGCTAGTGATGGTTATTCGACGCCTTTGACGCAATCGCCTAGTCGCGGAGTGGAGAGTGCGAGTCGCATCGGTCGTGGTGCAGCTACCGATGATGATGTTGGTGATGAAGCCCGCAGTGCGGGTGGTTGCGAGCGTGACTGCACCTCGCCGCGTAGTAGTCGCCAATCTAAGCCTCCTACTCCCTTCACAATGACATTGAGAGCTCGTACTAAAAAGTAAGTAGGTAGTGTCTATGTTTTAAACAGTTTTAAATGTTTCAATCCCAAAACGTTAAATAATTGTTTACTTCTTATAATCTTTAATACATATAAGTATTACCTCTGTAGTCTTTATAAATGTTTGTTAGGTGTTAGTATTATCTTGAAGAACTTGTGCATTTTATCTATATAATGTTTACAATTAGAAGGAGGAAAATATAATGTATGGCATTTGAAGGTATATATGAAATATGTTTAGCTACCCTCATTATATGTAAGGTTCACGTTCGTTCTCCTTGTAAAGAGCATCAATACAGTTAGTATGCGATAGCTCGTCTTTCATTTCACTATATTACAAGTAACATATGTGAGATATGAAGCGAAATCGCCCTTATTCTCCTACGGTGATGCGGTGAAATACGGCGGGGTGCATGGAAGCCACATCCGATGATAAGAAAGGAAGAAGGGGTACCTGACTTTAGGCTGGCGGTGTCAGCTTATATCACCGGTTTAAAATTTAGGGACCACGGTAGGCTCAGCTTAGGGGGAGGTCAGTCGTTCAACTCGTCGATTCCCCGGGTCTCCAACGCCTAGACTGGCCAGCCTGGGGGCCTCTGGAACCACCATGGAACGTCATTTCGTCCTAATTAGACCAAAAGTCATTTGAAGTTTATGATTAGAGTATTAGATACTCGTATTATTCAAACTTCCTTCGTGAGATTCCCGGATGAAAGTTAGTTATTATTATACGTTTGTAGTCACCTAAGCGATAACAAAAACTAAGGTAAATAGACTAGACTCTAGGTAGGGAGCCTTTCGACATTCTAATGTTAAAAGTCGGTAAATAAATAAATAATAGTTTAAAAAACTAAAAAAATACGCTTTTATAGAAAATCCAACTAAAAAATAGAAAATAAATTTTAATAAATTTGAATTAAAAATAGTGTAAGAAAAAATGATTTTATTGTAAAAAAAAAGCGTGGGGTGCATGGTATCAATAGTTCCAAATATTTTATGAACAGATATGACTAGAAAGGTTATTTTGATAATATCCTGAAAAGCACCCCACGCTTTTTTTACAATAAAATCATTTTTTCTTACACTATTTTTAATTCAAATTTATTAAAATTTATTTTCTATTTTTTAGTTGGATTTTCTATTAAAGCGTATTTTTTTAGTTTTTTTTAAATTATTATTTATTTTTCATTAATTAGTCGAATTTTTTTAAATTTTTTTTTTAAATTTATTTATTGTCATCGGTCCTTAATAAGTATGCCAAATTTCGAGTTAATCCGACGTTTTGAAGGGGGTTAAAATCATGTTTAAAGATTCCGTTACATACTAACATTCAAACATACATACGTCTGAAGCTAATAAAAGCGTATTAAAAAACAGTAAGAAGCGGGGGTTCATCGATCACTTCATTGACTTCAAATTCATGTTAAAATACATGTAAAAAAAATCGTTTTTAGGGTTCCGTAGCCAAATGGCAAAAAACGGAACCCTTATAGATTCGTCATGTCTGTCTGTCTGTCTGTCTGTCTGTCTGTCTGTCTGTCTGTCTGTCTGTCTTTCTGTCTGTCTGTCCGTCCGTATGTCTGTCTGTCCGTCCGTATGTCACAGCCATATTATTCCGAAACTGTTAGGACTACAGAATTGAAACTTGGTAGGTAGATGTATTCTGTAAACCGCTTTCCGATTTTTATACAAAAATAAAAAATATAAAAGTTTAAGGGGGCGCATCCCATACATGGAATTGAAACAAAAAAAAAATTTTTCTTCAAACCTATGCGTGTGGGGTGTTTATGGATAGGTCTTCAAAAATGACATTGAGGTTTCTAAAATCATTTTTTCTCAAAGTCAATCATTTGAAAGATAGACGCGTCTAAAGTGGTAAAATGTGTGTTCCCCCCCTCTAACTTTTAAAGTATGGAAGTGAAAAATCTAAAAACAATATATACTATAGATCTTAATAAAAACTAACAACGAAAATTGGTTTGAACGAGATACAGTCAGCAGTTTTAGAGATATGGCGACCGCAAAGATAACTTTGTTTTTCATACAAGCACTATGAAAAACAAAGTTAATTTTGTAGTTGCGAAAAATCATAGTTATGGAATATTTAACTGTGTTACGGAACCCTACTAGTGCGAGTCCGACTTGCACTTGGCCAGTTTATTTACAACGAATATGCCGCCGAGTACGACGGTGAGAATTAGTAGTTCATTGGCCAGGTCTCCAGACGAGTCAATGAGATATGATGGGTGATTTGGGATACAAATATATCGCATTCCACTCGCCATCTTGATAGGATCGAACTCGTGCGAATTGCATGCGATCTTGCTGAAATCTCACTCGGGTCTCGGTGGGAAACCGAAACATCGCCTCCATAAAGCACTTTCAACCGATTCCTGATTACTTGGCAAGAAACACGGCCCGACTTTTGCTAACGTGCTCGTCACTTTCCACAAAGCACTTTTACCCATTTTTAGTTCGTGAGGAATGGAAATACACTAGAATAACTTTTATTGGACAACGAGTACCAAAAGAAGTAAATTAGCTTACCATTCTGAGGTGGTAGGTCCTCTTTTCTCTCTCTCACTGTTATTTTATATTTTTAGGGCGCGGTGCCCGAAGGCACCGCCCGTAGCTAAAATTTGAGTTTAGGCCTGGATTCCTCTGTCGCTGACGTCGGTCGCGTACATACGCGGCGCGTAGCAACTCACGCGCCGCTGATGTCAGCGTCACAGTGTGGTGCTATATAGAACACAACGTATATTCGTACGCGCGACCGACGTACGCGACTGACGTACGCGACCGACGTCAGCGACAGAGGAATTCAGGCCTCATAGCGTTCTATAGCGCGTCAGTCGACCGACGTACGCGGCGCTGACGCGCGAGACCGACGCGCGCCATACGCGGCGCGTAGCAACTCGCGCGCCGCTGATGTCAGCGTCACAGTGTGGTGCTATATAGAACACAACGTATATTCGTACGCGCGACCGACGTACGCGACCGACGTCAGCGTTAGAGGAATCCGGGCCTTAGAATCGCGCTTGACACGTCCACTATAAATCTTTATTTATTCGCGCCCTCTTTTGAGAGAAAGCGTAACTACGTAGTGATTAAGTTGTTATGTACATTACATTTGCGCGACCGCTTAATTAAGGGAACCGTTTATCTAGGCGTCTGGAAGGTGAAATGCCAACCAAGACCGATTGATGGCGTGAAAATAAAGAAGGATATAATGCAATATGGGAAATTATTGTTACTTTAGTTGTTTTTTTTTATCTGTAGTTATGGTAATATTTAGTTATTTTTATTGGATTTAGGAAGTAACAAAAAATGAATTTTAACGAAAAAACGACGTTACAACGTCTAAGTTAAATGAGCGACGACCGGTATACTCGTTGTACTAAGTATTTACAAAATGTTAAATTCCCCTTTTATTTACGACGGCAGAATTATTATTGATATGATTGATTTTATGATTTTTTGACATGTTCATGTGCGTATATGAATACTGCCTACAAACAGTACAAACTTTGATTATATACATGTCCAGATACCGTATTAAATACACGTAACTTTCTAAATAAAATATATCATATTATATAGTAGATTATCTGTTCACTTACAACAGTGACACTTGAACAACAGAGCGCACGGAGCTCATGAACAAAATAATAAAATTTGCCGGTTTGCACTATGCTATTATACCACAATCACGCAGGAAGGCATGCTATTAATAAGAAGATTAGTTCTTATCGGTAAGTTTTAATATTTCTCAATCGTTTGAGTATGAAAACACGATTTTAATTTTGAATTTTTCGTTGGTTAGTCGGACTGGTCAGTGTTGTCAGTTTAATAGTGGGGTAATTATCCAAATATTTGGGTTTTTTTTTCTGTGTATTACATTATAGTGTATATACAGGTCACAACTATTATACAATCGTACTTTAACCGACTTTGAAAAAGGAGAAAGTATTCGAAGAGTATGTTTATTTTATTTTGTTGTTACCTCAGATCGTAGACAAATCTGAACCGATTATTATTAAATTAGACTAGTTGTGTCCCGTGGCTTTGCCCACGTATATAAGTATTCTATGTCCTATTCTACCCACTGGCTATGACATGCCGCTTGCCCTCACGCGTCTGCTCGTGTTCGGGGGCAGATACCGTGCGCCACGCAGCACTCTCTCACGCGTTCTATGTACTATCATTTTCACCGTAACTTTTATATTATTTACCTAAATTACTTAATGTAAAAGACAATGATTTATGTAGTTATATATATAGTTTGTCAATTCACAATTAGATTTACACTATGTAATGCAATTTTACTAATATTATTTTAATTAGGTTTCCTACAGACCCTGTACAATCAAACCTTTAAAATGTTATAAATTAAAAGTAAAAAATATTTTTTAAAACAAGCTTTTATCTGGGACCATGAACTAAAATGTTAAAAATAAATTCTACCAAACCTAAAATAAACCTACTTACCTAAAATTTTGGATTGTGTTTAACAATTTACTTACCTATATTCTTAAAAGCTTGAGGCACTACCCGTTTTACAGGTTAGGTACTTACTATAGGTACTTCTGTGCCTCAAGCTTTTTAAAATTTAGGTAAGTACCTACCTACCCGCAAAATATTCACTAGAATTTATTTTTAACATTTTAGTCCATTGTCCCAGGTAAAAGCTTGTTTTAAAACATACTTTTTACATTTAATTTATTTTTAACTTTTTGGTAGGTAAGGTACCTGAGTATTTTAGAGTAGGCGTGATGTTTTAAAATATTCTACGGATCTGATGATGCAATTATGGATAAAGTGCTCTTCAAGGCAAACCAATCGAGCCCAAACTCGGTGGGATTATTTTGTTTTATCACAGAAATGCAATGGCCACCTTTCAGCTTCATCATCAGATCCTGAATATCATCTAGGTGTAAAGTCCTCCTCAAGATGAATCAATCGAGCCAAAACTCGGTGGGGTTATGTTGTTTTATTACAGAGATGCCGTGGCCACCTTCCGTCTCCATCATCAGAGTAGCTCCATGGTACCATTTTATTGTATTGTCACCAAAGATACATAATTTAACCAAATTTGAGTCAAATCGGACATCAGGAAGTAGGTCTCATTTAGCTTCCAAGATTTCACCCGAACATACAGACATACATACATACTTACATTGCAAATCAAATAAAAGCTTATAAAATGGGTAGCGACCACTTTAACAGCTGGCATCCCTAAACAGGCATGTATTGACAATATTTGACAGCTTTATGACAGAGTCACGCACACACAGAGCAACATTTGGGCCGTTTTTTGAGTGAAATTGAAATGTCATGCTCCATTTGGAAGAGTTCATAATCAAAGAATACAAATACTTAGAGTGTTTTGTTGCAACGACTGAGTCCAAGGTGTCGCGCCCCCGCAGAGTCCCGGCACGTGGCGGCAGGCGAGTGGCTGTTGATCCGCGACGTGACGGCGGCAGACGGCGGGCCCTACGCGTGCGTCGCGCGCCACCACCTCACCGCACTTTCCAAGCGCTCGCGCGCCGCGCACCTGGCCCTCACCGGTGAGTACCGCGCCCGCAGCTCGCGCCACTCGCTTCACTCGGACCCTCGATGGACATCGTGCTTGTCTCCCGGCAGGTGCGGGTGCTGCCGGCGACGCGGCGCCGCGGCTGGCGGCCGGCTCCGGCGACCACTCCGCGGCGGCCGGTGCGCATGTCTGCCTGCCGTGCGTCGCCTCTAACCACCCGCCGCCGCACTACACGTAACGACCCCCCTCGTTCCTAGCCTAGCGTCGATCTCCCGGAGAGCCCCGGTGACTCATCTCGTTCGGCAGGTGGTACCGAGCGGCGGGCGGGCGGTTGCAGCCGTCGGAGGGCGTGCCGGGCGGCGGCTGGCCGTGGGCAGGCGGCGCAGCGCTCTGCTTCCGCGACGTGACACGCGCCGCCGCCGGTGCGTGGCTATGCAAGGCTTACAACGTGTTCGGGGATGCGACCTCCCAGGTGCGGCTCGCGGTGCGCGACGAGCTCACCGTCACCGTGGAGCCCCCAGTAGCGGTGAGTGCGGGGAGGGGTGCGGGGCATGCACGGGGGCTCGGCACGGACTGAGCGTGCGGCGCGTATTGCAGAGCGTCGAGGCGGGCGGCACGGTGCGGTTCTCGTGCACGGCGTCGGACGACACGGCGGCGCTCAGCTGGGTACACGACGGCGCGGCGGCGGGCGCGGGGCCGGCGCTGGTGGTGCGCGGGGTGGCGCGGGCGCACCGCGGCGTCTACCAGTGCGTGGCGCGCCGCGACCAGGACTCCGCGCAGGCCGCCGCTGAGCTGCGGCTGGCGGGTGAGTCTCCTCACATAGCTCGTAAGATTGCTAGCGGTAATAAGGTAACTTTAAATATTTGGTTTGGTGGGTGCTGCAATCTGCTACGATATAGTTAAGGACGCATTTTTGTAATTGTCATAAAATAGCTGATTTGAGCATATTTTAGGCACAATTGGCGATGACTACACGAAACTTAGTCGACTGTTATTATTACCTATCAATTGACAGGTCTTTTGCAATCAAATTAAGCAAATTATATATTTAAAAAATAAATATTATTAAACAATGAAAAATATTTTCCCTAGACTCCTACCACGAAAATATCGTAATCGAGTCGAGTTTCGGTACAATATTTCACAAAAATACCAATTTTCTAACGGAAACAAAAATACAATGAAAAAGCATATATACTGAACAACAAATAAAGTATAAAAACATTAATAAATGTTTCCAATAACGTTCAGAGAAAAATAATACTTTTACCTTTGTTTTGTTGAGTGATCGTAGATTTTGCTATATTCGATAAAACGTAATAACACGCCTCTAAGGATGTTAGTGAACTTAGCAGATCATTGTCCAGCAGATCAAAAAAAAAATGGGAGTTCTTTTCGCATGCAGCCGAGTTCTACAGTTCCTTATACTTTTTAAAAATAGTTCTGGCGTTTTTGCCATAAAAACGTCAACTGTCAAAATGATCTGCTAAATTCCCGTAGCAGATCATTTTGCAAAATATGAAAAAAATGTGAGTTCTATTCGCATGCAGCTGAGTTCTATAGTTCCTGATACTTTAAAAGAATAGTTCTGGCGTTTTGCCACACAAAACTTCATTTGACAAAATGATTTACTAACTTCCGTAGCAGATCATTTTGTAGGAGATATAAACAAATTTGAGTTCATTTTGCATGCAGCTGATTTCTAGAGATTCATACACTTTTTTAAGAATAGTTTGACGTTTTCTGATAAAAACAAAGATTAATATTAAAACTGCAAATTTAAACCCCATTCAAATCTAGACTCAAACTCTCGTCTAATTGCCAGCCGATCATGTCAAAACATTTCAAAGTCGACAAAAATTATTTTGATCATTTCAAATCATACGCTAGAATTTTTTTGTTTATGTAATAATATCGATATCAAAACTGTAGCCTGAAACTGCATTCATTACAAAACACTCATCTAAATGCCAGCAGAGCATGACAGAACATTTTAAAGTAAAAAAAAAAACATTGTTAAAGTTGCCAATCATATAAGAAGCTAAGAACTCTTTTGTTTATGTAAGATATATATCAAAACTGCAGCCTTAATTTAGATTCAATTCCAGAACTCTCGTATAAATGCCAGCAGATCAAGTCAGAACATTACAAAGTTGAAAAAAATATTTTGATAATTTCCAATCATATATGAAGCTAGAACTCTTTTATTTCTGTAAGATATATATCAAAACTGCAGCCTACAACTCGATTCAATTCCAGAACTCTCGTATAAATGCCAGCAGATCATGTCAGAACATTTCAGAGTCGAAAAAAAATATTTTTATAGTTTCCAATCATACAGGAAGCTAGACCTAGACCTCTTTTGATTATTTAAGATATATATCAAAACTGCAGTCTCAAACTAGATTCAATTCCAGAACTCTCGTATGAATGCCAGCAGATCATGTCAGAACATTTCAGAGTCGAAAAATTTTTTTTTAATAGTTTCCAATCATACAGGAAGCTAGAACTCTTTTGTTTATGTAAGATATACTCGTATATCAAAACTGCAGCCTACAACTCGATTCAATTCCAGAACTCTCGTATAAATGCCAGCAGATCATGTCCGAACATTTCAAAGACGAAAAAAATATTTAATTAGTTTCCAATCATACAGGAAGCTAGAACTCTTTTGTTTCTGTAAGAAATATATCAAAACTGCAGCCTACAACTCGATTCAGTTCCAGAACTCTCGTATAAATGCCAGCAGATCATGCCCGAACATTTCAAAGACTATTTTTCCTATGGCAATTTTGAGTATAAATAAACAATCATTTGAAATTACGTCTCACGCGGTCAACCGCCGTAGAGGCAAGACCTGTGTCGGTTGACGAAATCAGCTTGACGAAAAAACATCGCTATACAGACACGGAAAATTTGCTTCCTCTAACTTGATCCTTGCGTAGAAAAGTATGTAGGTGATCAATCACAAACATTTACGTTTTTATCTCAGACAGGCTATACACGGTATGGCTGTACACGGTCAACCGTGTTTGTGCTCGTTTTGTTAGTAGTGACGAGACCTTTCTTTAGAAGTGACTTGACTGACCTGATGATGAAATTCGGAGACTGCTACTGGAACTCCTAGATGGTTTGAGTTGGATGTGCCGTGTTTGGGCTCGTTTTGTTAGTAGTGACGAGACCTTTCTTTAGGAGTAACTTGACCGACCTGATAATGGAATTCGGAGACTGCTACTGGAACTCCTAGATAGTTTGAGTTGGATGTGCCGTGCTTGGGCTCATGTTGTTAGTGGTGACGAGACCTTTCTTTAGGAGTGACTTGACTGACCTAATGATGGAATTCGGTGACTGCTACTGGAACTCCTAGATAGATGTGCCGTGTTTGGGCTCGTTTTGTTAGTGGTGACGAGACCTTTCTTTAGGAGTCAAAAAGTCAAAAGTCAAAGCATTTATTCAGTATATAGGCAAATTAAAAGTGTGCACTTACACACGTCAAATTACATTAAATAGATCATATTTAATAAAAAATATTATAGATATAACAGAAACATAACTTATTGCTTTGAATTTACAAAAAAAAAACAAAGGTATTGAGCCATTCAGCTTTCATCTAGACGTCGAACGTCACACTTAAAACACATGTTTAATTCCCCTGATTAATATAGGGTTGCCAAGCGTACTATTACGTGCACCCGCAACCCAGTGCATGTTTCAGTACTTCAGACAATTTTTATCCAATACATTGTGAAATGACTAATTGCAGTACAAATCATATTCCGAATGGAACTGATTGTCCGTCTATCAGCTGCATAATACGGTCTTAACAGGCAACCCTAGATCTGCAAACAAAATATGAAAACTAATTAACTGTTGAATCTACCGGTGTTTCGGAAGTACTCCCATCAGAGAAGAAGCACCAAGAAACTCTATGGTGCTTGTCACTTATTTCAATTCATTTTTTTTTTAATTCATATTGATTTTTTTTTATTTAGAACAAATAATTATATTATCATACAATTTATATTATTATCTTGGAGCTTGGGGCATTCAGGCCAAGCATTTGTGTCATTCATTTAGTAATTTAATGTATAGTACGATTTCTTCATTAAATTGGATTTTACAAAGGTTTTAAATCTGCTCATAGACAGTTGATAAATCTTTAGGAAGTTTATTATAAAATCGTATACAGTTCCCCGAAAAAAAACCACTAACTTTCCACAACCTGTGCTGTGAGTGACTTGACTGACCTGATGAGGGAATTCGGAGACTGCTGCTGGAACTCCTAGATGGTTTGAGTTAGATGTGCCGTGTTTGGGCTCATTTTGTTAGTGGTGACGAGACCTTTCTTTAGGAGTGACTTGACTGACCTGATGATGGAATTCGGAGACTACTACTGGAACTGCTAGACGATCAGAGTTAGATTTGCCGTGTTTGGGCTCGTTTTTTTAATAGTGACGAGACCTTTCTTTATAAGTGACTTGACTGACCTGATGATGCGATTCAGAGACTGCTACTAGAACTCCTAGATGGTTTGAGTTATATGTGCCGTGTTTGGGCTCTTTATATTTGTCGAGACGAGACCTTTCTCTAGAAGCGACATACTGACCTAATGATGGAATTCGAAGACTGCTACTGGAACTCTGAGATAGTTTAAGTTAGATGTGCCGTGTTTGGGCTCGTCTTGTAAGTCGTGACGAGACCTTTTTCAAGTCACTCTGACTTGGATGACCTGATGATGGAATTAAGAGACTGCTACTAGAACTGCTAGATGGTTAGATAAGAGTTAGATGGGCCGTGTTTGGACTGAAACTATTTGAACGAATACAGTATATCTAACTCTTAATATCTAGCAGTTCCAGTAGCTGTCTCTGAATAACATCATCAGGTGAGTCAAGTCACTTCTAGCAAAAAGTCTCATCACGAATAACAAAATGAGCCCAAACACGGAACATTTAACTCTAGTTGTGTAGCAGTTTCCGTAGCAGTCTCCGAGTTCCATCATCAGGTCATTCTAGTTACTCGTGGTGTAATCGGAAGTATGGTCGGCTTTGATTTGTACCGAGTTCAATCCCCAGCGTAGCCCCGGCAGAACCAGTTCCCATTCAAAGCCTTCCGTGCTTACCATCTTTGACCACATCATCACTTACCAACAGCTGAGACAGTGGTCAAACGCTAGTTAATAAGATACTAAAAACGCCCAAACACGGCACATCTAACTCTACCGTCTAGTAGTTCCAGTAGCAGCCTCCGAATACCATCATCAGGTCAATCAAGTCACTCCTAGAGAAAAGTCTCGTAACCACTAACAAAACGAGCCCAAACACGGCACATCTAACTCAAACCATCTAGGAGTTCCAGTAGCAGTCTCCGAATTTCATCATCAGGTCAGTCAAGTCACTCCTAGAGAAAGGTCTCGTCACTTCTAACAAAACGAGCCCAAACACGGCACATCTAAGTCAAACCATCTTGGAGTTCCAGTAACAGTCTCCAAATTCTATCATCAGGTCAGTCAAGTGACTCCTTAAAAAAGCTCTCGTCACCGCTAGCAAAACAAGGCCAAACACGGCACATCTAACTCTGACCGTCTAGCAGTTCCAGTAGCAGTCTCCAAATTCCATCATCAGGTCAGTCAAGTCCTAGAGAAAGGTCTCGTCACGACAAAACGAGCTCAAATACGGCACATCTTACATAATTTATCATGCTACCGTCCTCGACTGCATCATCACTTACTAACAGGTGACATAATGGTCAAATGCTAGCCGGCATGATATAAAAAAAGTTTACAAAAAGAAAATATGAAATCTATATATATAAAATCCAAAGTCCTGACTGACTGAGTTATTATCTGGGTCAATTGTCTCGGAAATTTGTACACATACTCTATAAATAAAATAGTGAGT
This sequence comes from Cabera pusaria, assembly GCA_954871355.1. NCBI lineage: Eukaryota > Metazoa > Arthropoda > Insecta > Lepidoptera > Geometridae > Cabera > Cabera pusaria. The sequence goes on from OX940886.1 coordinate 31,339,415, forward strand.
TACGGGTGTTACGGTTTTTCAAAAATCATCCCCCACAAGTTTTTGCACACATCCTCTCCCTCCTTTATTCTATACTCTTTATCCCTTCTACTCCTTATTACCTGAAAGAACGTTTCGAGTTCCTACATCAGTAACATTCTCTATCCCTACGATCTTCCGACACTCTTATCTTGAAAATTCCCTCCCATACTTCTGATTACTACGGCAAGTCCTTTACCGTCCAAGCTGCACGACTATGGAATGCACTTCCCTTAGATATACGCCAAGCTAAATCCCTCGCTTGCTTTAAAAATATGGTTAAAAATCATTATCTATCACATTTGTAGCACTTTTCCGTTGACTTATGTATATGCATGTATGTATATATTTATATATTATGTATGTGTGTATAATTGTATGTATGTGTATTTGTATGTATGGAATATGAATATTTGTGTACGTATAAGTATGTTTGTATTTTGTATTGGTATGTAGTAGTATGTAGATGTATCTATATATTATTATGATGATTACATGAGTTTTAATTATTTTATTTATTCATTTATTAGCACTGTAGTTAGTATTATGTTACGTATTGTACCACCAGCAACTCCTTCTAAAAATTCTGTCCAACCAAAGGTTGTCTGCCAGAGATCGCTTTAAGCGATAAGACCGCCCATTGTATTACCTATAGTAATTTAAGTAGGTTAATTTGCTGTCTGTTGTTTTTTGAAATGGCGTGCAATAAATAATTTTTCTATTCTATTCTATTCTAAGTTTTTCTGTCTAACTAAATTACTGCCTGATATCAACGCACTGCCTAAACCACTGGTCTTAAAGACATAATATTTAGAGGGTGTGTTCTTTGTGAAGTGCAAGTATTCACTAAGAAATAGTTTTTCGAAATTCCACCCCTATGTGGGTGAAATGGAGGGTTGAACTTTCTATGAAACTTTTTATTATCTGAGTCAATTGTTTTGAAAATTGGTACACATACTCTTTAATCAAAATAGTGAGTGATGGGTATCACAGTTATTCACAAATCATCCCCCACGCTTTTTTCTAAGTAACTAAATGACTGCCATATATATCAACGCACTGCTTAAACCACTGGTTCTAGAGACATAATATTTGGAGGGTGTGTTCTTTGTGAAGAGCAAGTATTCACCAAGAAATAGTATTTTGAAATTCTACCCCTGTGTGAGTAAAATGGAGGGTTGAATTTTCTATAAAACTTTTTATTCTCTAACTCAATTGTCTCGAAAATTGATACACATACTCTTTAATTAAAATAGTGAGTGACGGGTATCAATTTTTTTTGAAAATCTTCCCCCACGCGTTTTTCTGATTGACTAAATGACTGCCTGATATATCAACGCACTGCCTAAACCACAGGTCCTAGAGACATGATATTTGGAAAGTGTATTCTTTATGAAGTGCAAGTACTCACTAAGGAATAGTTTTTTGATATTCCACCCCTAAGTGGGTAAAATGGAGGGTTGAACGTTTTATAAAACTTTTTATTCTCTTAGTCAACTGTCTCCAAAATTGATACACATACTCTTTGATTGAAGTTTTTACAAAAATCATCCCCCACATGTTTTTCTAGTTGACTGAATTACTACCTGATATATCAACGCTCTGCCTATACCACTGGTCCTAGAGACATGATATTTGGAACTTGTGTTCTTTGTTAAGTGCAAGTATCGACTAAGACATCGATTTTCGAAATTCTACCCCTAAGAGAGTAGGATGTAAGGTTACATTTACCGTGATTTTTTTTTATTTTCTGGGTCCGGTCGCTAGATTATCTCGAAAATTGGTACATATACTCTTTAATTAAAATTATGAGACACATGGCAGTCTCTGTATCACTGTTTTTCCGAATCATCTCTTACGCATTTTTCTAACTGACTGACTGACTGATATATCAACGTACAGCCTAACCCGCTGGTTTGAGACATAAAATTAAGAGTGTGGGTTCTTTTTAAATTGCAGCTATCCACTAAGAAAGAGTTTTTTGAAATTTCTACCCCTAAGTGGATGAAATGAAAAGTTTATTTTTTTGTGAAACATCTCTTATACTCTGGGTCAATGGACTTGAAAATTGGTATACATACTCTTCAATTAAAATTATGAGACACGTGTGTCACAGTTTTTCAAAATCATCCCTCACGTGTTAGTCTGGCTGATTAGCTGACTGATATATCAACGAGCAACATAATCCGCTGTATTAAAGACATTACATATAGAGGATGTGTTTTTTGTGAAGTAAAGCTATGCACTAAGAAAGGGTTTTTCGAAATTTCCCCCTATGTGGGTGAAATGATAAGTTTAATTTTCTGTGAAACATTTTATTCTCTGGGGCGAAGGACTTAAAAATTTGTACACATCCTCTTGAATTAAAATTATGAGACATGTGTTTTACAGTTTTTCTAAAATCGCCAAATTATCCCTTACGCATATGTCTAATTAACTGATTGATATATCAACGTGCAGCCTAATCAGCTGGTCTAAGAGATGAACACCAATGTTATAAATGCGAAAGTCAGTTTGTTTATTTGATTATTTGTTTGTTTGGGACTTCTTCACGGTCAAACGGCTTGACCGACTTGGCTGAAATTCTGTCTAAAGACAGTTCATAGGATACTTTTTTTCTGGTTGTCGAGTGTGGGTAACCAGATTTTTTAAAATTGAATTTTGTAAATATTAGATCTCTTCGCGGATAAACGACTGGACCGATTCAACTGAAATTTAGTACAAAGGCAGCCAATAAGACAAAGATGGACATAGGAGACTTTTTTTGGCAGTCGAGTTAGGGTGCCGAGATTTTTTTTTTATTACATTTTGTAAGTGCAGCGCGTTGTGTGCCCTCTGATTGGCCAAACTGCTGACTTATCTGAAATTTTGTACAAAAATAGTTAATAAAGCACAAAAAAACAAGGTATTCTTTTTTGAAAATCGAGTCTGGATGTCCAGATTTTTGATTTCCAGATTGAACTTTGAAAATGTTTGAAGTCTTACGAGTATCAGCTTAACGGATGAAGCTGAAACTTTGTGCAAAGATAGTCAATAGATCATACAAGGACATAGGATATTTTTTTTTCTGGCAGAAAAATCTGGATATCTAGATTTTTTTTATTGAAATTTGTAAATGTGTGACTTCATATTTGAGAAACGACTTAACCGATTCAGCTGAAATGATGTACAAAGATAGTCAATAGAACATACAAGGACATTCAATACTTTTTTCTGGCATAAAGTCTGGATGTCTAGATTTTTTTATTGAATTAAGTAAATTAGTGACGTCTTATCAGACCAACGACTAGCCGATTTAGATGAAATTTTGTACAAAGATAGTCAGTAGTGCATAGTAGGACTTAGGGCACTTTTATTTTGGCAAATACTTAAACAGCACAACTTGGTATACCCTAACATAATGATTAATTACTTTTACGATAGAGGATATCGATTTCGACCTCGGAGTCCTCTCTAATAACTTAACTAAAGGTCATGAAGTCATAAAACTGTCGGGGTCATAAAAAATCGTAAACATTTTTCGCGCTCGCTTCGTTCGCGCAATAATAGCGCTCGCTGCGCTCGCGCGACCTTTCGCCTTACCTATCTACTTTGTAGGAAATAATTCATATTTTTTGTGTTTTAACAGCCTTATGCATCAGACTAAGTCAAACATTTAAAATGTACAACTAGATCTACCTTACCATACTGACTATAGACTTTAACCACAGAATACTTAAAAGTCTTTAACAACAGAGGATATTGAGTTCGACTTGAGGGGCCATCTATAGTGACTAATAAGGTCATAAAACTGTCAGAGTCATAAAAAGTCATAAAAAATTAAGCCACGCGAGCGAAGCCGCGGGCAGATGCTAGTAAGTACATACAAACAAAGTTTAAAAAAATATCAAATCAAATCATTTATTTAGTATATAGGCAGTATTCATATACGCACATATACACACCAAAATCATAAAATCATAATCAGTTATCAAGTAAACATAGTCAAAGCCTAATAACATCAAAGTCAAATAATAAATTTAACGCTTTCAATTAAATAAATAAAACAAAAGTAATGAACCGTTTAGGGTCCCCGCACACGGGCCACGGGCCACAACCACAAAACGCCGCCACCGGCATATTTCCTATAGTTTTCATTCATTTATCATGTAGCGTGTGGCGGCCACCGGCGTCAACCGTGTGCGGCGAGTCCATATAAAATGTATGAAAACTATAGGAAATATGCCGGTGGCGGCTTGTGGCCAGTGGCCCGTGTGCGCCAAGGCTTAGCTACTGTTACTACCATTCAGCTATAAATGTATCAAGATGATATTATTGACTCGTGTTCGCCCCGTCGCTGTGTTCGTGAGGACTATGCGCATGTAGTAGTATGAAATTTAGACCTGTGCATTTAAGAAACACACCATTAATCGAATTCGACTTTCGTTTGGTTCTACTGAGAAATTTCTATGCCCACTTATTACCGCCATGAGTAGCCCGCTCCGCAGCTGACTACTGTCTGCTCCCCACATTTATGTCTTCACTTTTCATTATCATCATTATCAGCTAGCTGCTGTTTTGTTCCATTTCATATTTGCGAAGCGCATATGTATGTGTGTTTGTGTATGCGAGTATTTGTGTGTGTGCGAGTGTGTGTGTACACGCGCGGCGCGGGAACTATAATATAAACTATGATGCGCACACGAAAGTAAGTGAACTATACGAGTGTAAGTATGTGTGTGTGTGTGTATGTGCAGGTGCGGCGCCGGAGCTGCAGTACACGTTCATCGAGCAGGCGCTGCGCGCGAGTGGGGGCGTGTCACTGCGGTGCGCGGCGTGGGGCGTGCCGCCACCGCGCGTCCTCTGGCTGCTGGACGGTGCGCCGCTGGATACCGTCTCTGCGCCCGCTAGGTGCGTGCCGGTCTCCCGCGCCCCCGCACCTCGTCCCGCGTGACCACTCGTGTGACTCGTGACGTGTGCAGGTACGCGGTGAGCGAGGAAACGTCGGCGGCGGGCGACGTCGTGTCGGCGCTGAACATCAGCAGCGTGGCGCCGGCGGACGGCGGGCGCTACACGTGCCGCGCGCACAACGACCGCGGGCGCGCCGACCACTCCGCGCGGCTCAACATCTACGGTGAGCCCCGGCCCGCCTGCCTGCGGAGTCCCGGCGATAATATGTCATGTGACTGTAGTGTGTGTCGCAGGTCCGCCGGCGGTGCGCGCGCGGCCCCCGGTCCGAGTGGTGGCGGGCTCCGACGCGACAATCTACTGCCCCTACGCCGGATATCCGATCAGGTCCATAGAGGTGCATTCTATACGATGATTCCATCACTATCGCTTCCGCCGCGTACGTGCCTTGCTCGCTTGTTGATATTATTTGCTATAGTGGCATATTTGTGACGAAATAATCTGTGTTTATCCACATGACCATCCGCCTTGATTTGTCTTTTAGAGGCCATTAAATATCTATATCTATCTAAAAATATTATATATTTCAGATATTTAATCTATATCCTAATACAAACAAATCTCACAATAAAAAATTTTGATCATTATTGTAAATCATTTTTAGCATGTTTTTGATAGTTTAACTTGTAAAAAACTAAATTCTGTTTGTTTTTATCGAATCTTAGAAATCGTTCTAACTTATTACTCAAATTGATGTTCCACCGGACTGACTCGCTGACAGGGATATAAGGGAGCACAAACACCACCTCAGTGCTCCCAGCCAACCTCACCTGCCCGTGGTGCATCGTGCTGACCAACAAACGAGGCTCTGGCGACCAAAAAATTGCGGTATAACCATTTCGAAATTATGGCTTAGCTAAATACTACAGGCCGGTGACGGGCAGCGAGGGGGTGCGAGAAGCTACGTCCTCCGATCGCCAATCCGCCTGCCCAGCGTGGCGATTAGGGCATATCCCTCCCAAGCGATGAAACCAAAATGGATAGTCACAATAAGCTGCGACCCCCAGTTCCCGGCCGCCCTGCTATTCCTGACCACAGCGGTCACGGTAACGGCAGGGCAGGGGGTGCTAAGAATCCCCGGGCTACGGTAGGCCGCCAAAACAAACTGACCCTCGCAACGTGCAATGGACGCACGATTCGGCTGGACGATCATTTGGCGCAGCTGGAGGTGGAGCTGAAACACATAAGATGGCCCATCCTGGGGTTATGTGAAGTCCGAAGAGAGGGAGAGGACACCATAACCCTAGAATCGGGCCATTTAATGTATCACAAAGAAGGAGATCAGCCATCCCAAGACGGCGTCGGGTTTCTGGTAAACAAGGTTCTCAGTGACACCGTTGTAGAAATCTCCAGTATGTCGAACAGGGTAGCGTACCTCATAATAAAGTTAACTGAGAGGTACTGCTTCAAGGTTATCCAGGTCTACGCACCGACCTCGACACACTTGGATGATGACCTCATCATCCAAATGTGTCCCTGAGGTACGCTACCCGGAGAGCATGTATGAAGATATCTCCAGAGCTCTACATACCACCTCCAAGACTCACTACAGCCACAGTTTTACAATCATACAGATTGAGAATCGCCTTTGATGTTGGATGACACCGCCGCGGTCCGCCGCCCGAGTAGGTACTTACGCTATCAACCTAAATGTGCAAGGGTTGTCAAAAAAAATTGACGAGCTGATAATATTAAGAGACAAAAAATATTATTGATTTTGAATATACAATAGAACACCTTTTTAAATAAACATAATTAAGATAGTTTAAAAAATAAAATAACTGACTTCTATTCCCCGCGAGTTAGTTTCAGTAGCAAGTGTAGCCGATATAGATGCGTGAAGTGGTGTGATTAGGCGAAATAATGGTAGTTTTCAATAAAAATTGAGGAAAATTTTCGACGCGTACGTAGCAGCGTGAGCGGCAGAGAGCGACTTGACAGCTGCTTGATAAGCAACTGACACGTGAGGCTTTTGACACATAGACATCTCTAATTCTATGCATTTAGCCACTACTACATACACGTCGGATCCCACTATTTATTATTATACAGGTAAGTACAATATTCTTAGAAATAATTTACTTATTTAATTTAATTTTATATTAAGTTGCAGATCGTCTACAGCAAGTTTGAGACGTTTATCGTCATATCTCAATTAAAATTACAATGCGACTACCTCAGAAATGTGCCCTACCGATTAAAAAAAGAATTATTCGAATCTGTTTACAGTTGACGGAGTAATCGCGTAACAAATATACAAAAAATTGACGACTAAAATAATTTATCATAAGTGTTGAAGAACCCGTAGCCCGTGCGCGAAGTAGGGTAGGTAGGTTGGTAGGTGTATCAAATAAACGTATTAGTAGTGTAGTGTTGAACTCTGATTCACACAAGACCATAGCGACGTGATGCGTATGTACTTACAAACCTCAGTTTATATTGAAAATCATTGCCTATATTATATACCAAATATAAATGATGCCGATGGTAATTTTATTCAAAAAGCTTCTTGATGTCAATCTTCAACCTCAACTCAATTTTTAACCGACGAAAAATAAACTGGCCATGTGCAAGTCGGACTCGCACTGGTAGGGTTCCGTAACACAGTTAAGTATTCCATAACTATGATTTTTCGCAACTTCAAAATTAACTTTGTTTTTCATAGTGTTTGTATGAAAAACAAAGTTATCTTTGCGGTCGCCATATCTCAAAAACTGCTGGCTGTATCTCGTTCAAACCAATTTTCGTTGTTAGTTTTTATTGAGAACTAAAGAATATATTTTTTTTAGATTTTTTACTCCCATACTTTAAAAGTTAGAGGGGGGGGGACACACATTTTACCACTTTAGACGCGCCTATCTTTCAAATGATTGACTTTGAGAAAAAATGATTTTAAGAATCTCAATGTCATCTAATTCTAATTCTAATTGGTAATGGGGGCGATAAGACCTGCACTGACGTCCCGCTTGGGGTGTATTGTGCATTTCCCCCTGCCAGCATTCACCCAAGCCATCCCAGCTCCTTGACGAAGCGGAGCACGGCTTTAGGTTGCTGGCATAACGCTTCCAATGGTGATGGTGATGATGTATCGGATAGTAAAAATGATGCTGTCAAATGTATGTGTGTATGCCTGCTTGTTTGTGAACTTGGATGTGGTGATAGTGCTAAAGCAGATGGTGATGATGATGATGATTGTAAATGTTGTTGCTGCTGCGACTGGTACTCTGCATCCGGGTAACGCTCTTGCAACCCAGCTGTGGTTCTTATTTCGTTTAAGACGGGACAATGTATTATCACATAAATAATAAATAAAGGCGGACCGTTATATTGGCATCGAGGGGCAACATTGGCGTGGATAGCTACGGATGTTGAGAGGTGTGCTGCACTTTGACTAAATGCTACTAGCGTTAGGTTAACAAATGCAATCCACTAATTTCGTCGTAACGATACTTCGCACAGTGGCTTAATTGGCAAAGCACCGGAACATGTTATTCCGGAGGTTGCAGGTTCAATTCCCGTTGGTACGATGAAATTTTGGATTGTATTTAACAATTTACAAAAATATAAAATGTGTAACAATTCAAAGAAACATAATAAGCATTAAATACTTAAACTTTTTTTTAACCTTAATAACGAAATTATTAAACTACTATTAGTATACTTAAGTAAATATTTTTGTAATTATTTTGAGTTTTTAACTAAACATAATAACTAGGTTCTTAAACAAATGTAAGTATGTATACCTAAGTAATTTTGAGTCGGCGCCAAATAATCAATAAGCAAAGATCACTAAATAACCATTTAAATTTAAAGAAAGAATCAAATCAAATTAACAATGCAACGTGAAATCTCCACCGATGAACATTCCAAAAAATGCGCTTCCACACGACCCACAGACTAAATAGAGATGCACGACCACTCGCAACGACGTGTGCCCGTCACGGGCCGTCACATATTACTATATGTGGTGCCCGTTTCGGTTGCAGTCTTGCTGACATTAACTTCGTCAACACTCGGCATTTTCCGGCGAACTGGCGTGTCGCGCCATGCCTCCGCCGCGCATCACGCTTTACGTAATTAATTAATTTGCTTGTTTGGCGCCGACTCAAAATTACTTAGGTATATATACCTACATTAGTTTAAGAACTTAGTTATTATGTTTAGTTAAAAACTCAAAAAAAATACAAAAATATATACTTAAGTATACTAACTTACAAACTAAACTCCGAACTCAACTTAACTCCGTACAAACTTTGAACCCCCATTTCATCCACTTAAGGAGTGAATTTTGAAAAATCCTTTCTTAGTACACACCCCTACGTACTAAGACAAATATACTTTCCAAATTTCAAGTCTCTACGACCAGCGGTTTAGGCTGTGGGTGGTCTGTCAGTGAGTCAGTCAGTCAGTCAGTCAGTCAGTATGTCAGGACAAAGATTCTTATAGTATTAGATTATTGCCTTCATACCAAATACCTATAAATGATACCTATAGTATTTTTTTTTTAAAAAGCTTCTTGATTCTCTAACCTCAACTCTATTTTACTAAATACGTACGGTATGGGTAATTATTAATTTATAAAAAATAAATATATAATATTACATCGTATTAATTTAATAAATGAAATCGTAAGTCCTTGTTGTATTTTGCTGTCGGAACATACATACACAGAACTAGTGTCCACCAATAAAACTCGTAACTAAAACTCGCTCGTGCATTAACACGTTCACGGCGTCCCTCGTGCGATCCCACAATTGTGGGATCGCACGAACCACAAAGAGATTGTGGGACGCGGTCCGTGCCGCCCGCCTCCCCGCGAGTACCCCGCCGTTGCTCTGCCCAAATACATTAGATTCCAAACTGTATGATTGTAAAACTGTAACCAGGTGGAGCGACGACATACGCAAAGCGCTAGGCAGTGACTGGAAAAAAAGAGCCGAAGATCGGGCTCAGTGGCGCACCTTGGCAGAGGCCTACGTCCAGCAGTGGACGGACGCCGGCTGATAATGATGACTCCCTACCAAAAAGTAGCTTATCACCATCGAGCCTGCAAAATTTACCGCCAAACCCTTCCAGTGTTCCGGCAGCACACAGCCCTTGAGAATCAGACCATAACACCATCTTTGATTACGTCATCGCTAACCACCAGGCAAGATAGTGGTTACAGCCAACGCTAGCCTACATGTATAAAAAACAATCTTATCGAAATGAAACTTTGTATTTAGTTGAAGTATATGTAGTTTGGATGATAAAACTATAATTTGGTATCGTGGAGCTGATCTGACTATGAAGCCAAGATGTGGCTAGTGGAACTATTCAGTGCCTGCTAGTAACCCCTCTTAACATTGAGCCCCTAATGATTCGTTTTGACTCGCCCAATATATTGGGCTCGGTAACGAGGTTTTTGGTGAGCTTAGGGTGCATTTTTCCTCTTAAATTAAAATAGTATATTTCATTACAAGTGCGGAAAGGCTGTCATTGCAAAGAGTTCCGACAAATGTCTACCCGAGCCGAGGCGCAGCCGAAGGCGAGGGTTGACAGTCGGAACAAGTTGCAATGACGGTTCCGCACGTGTACTGAACGACTATTTTTAATACAGTTGCGAAAAAATGAAGCAATTTAATAAAATAATAAAAACACAATAAACTCAACTAACTTTCTGAAAAAGTATTTGTTTTTTTCTCTTCTCTCCACGCAATAAATTCGTCGTATGCAGATATGTAGCGACTTTTTGACTTTTCCGGTAAAATGTTCTCCGAAGCATTTTGTGCAATTATACTGAGTTCCGGTGGTGTTAATTCAAAAAAACTAGGGTCGAAATTACTCATTTAGTGCAACAAACAACTAAACTCGCAAAGAAAATTTCTGACAAATGGCGCCAACCGTAGAAATTAGAATATAAGCAGAGTTTTTTTTTCTTCACCCATTTTGGTAGGCAAAGGGAACTATGCCCATACAGCCAAGTCTTCAGTAGAATTTTTTTATTGATATGAAATGAAAATGAAATTTAATGAGATGAAATGAAATGAAACCTTACCTAACTCATTCCATCAAATCATAATCTGATATTGAAACAAATTAGTAGCTTCTTTTTAGAAATATACGTATTTGCATGAATCATAAAAACTTCTTTGAATTTTGTGAGTAAAAACTTCATGGTTGGTTTTTCTTTTTAATAGACATTATTTTGACAGTTGGGAAAGAGAACGCACGAGTTCGGGAAAGGTAAAAAAAGCACGAGTGTGTAATAGCCCACATCCCGAACGCTATACGTCCCTGCAATACGCCACTTTTTGAGCAACTGTATTAAAAAGTGTTTTTTTAGTTTTTTAAAGCGTCTATTTTATCATGATCACATTTTGCTTGGAAGAAGGAAACGACATTGAGTCACAAGCACGGCGCAGGCTCATAGCTTTTGCCCGCGGCTTTGTTCGTGTTGCCTACAGGAAAAAAATTACATATTTTTCTTTTGAAACAAATATTACAAGCTCTCTTAATCACAACACCTACAAATGCTCATTGATTAATATTTTCTTCAAAAGAATATTTTCAAACTTTGTTTTTTTTTTCTTTTACTGAGGCTTCGCGACACGCCGCGACCCCCTTATACCCACACGTTGAAAAACAATAGTTTACCTTATTATTACCTACCCTAACACCTCTGTGTTACCGTTCACTTATTTGGTTAGTTATTCGTTAGATGGCGTCGTAGTAAATAAGCATGTTTAATATTGACACAGTATTTATAAATATAGATGTTAACACTATGTACTTAAGTTTTCCGTCAAATTTTGTTCAATCGAAACGGCACAATATTAAACGATTTTGAATATACAATAGAACACCTTTTTAAATAAACATAATTAAGATAGTTTAAAAAATAAAATAACTGACTTCTATTCCCCGCGAGTTAGTTTCAGTAGCAAGTGTAGCCGATATAGATGCGTGAAGTGGTGTGATTAGGCGAAATAATGGTAGTTTTCAATAAAAATTGAGGAGAATTTTCGACGCGTACGTAGCAGCGTGAGCGGCAGAGAGCGACTTGACAGCTACTTGATAAGCAACTGACACGTGAGGCTTTTGACACATAGACATCTCTAATTCTATGCATTTAGCCACTACTACATACACGTCGGATCCCACTATTTATTATTATACAGGTAAGTACAATATTCTTAGAAATAATTTACTTATTTAATTTAATTTTATATTAAGTTGCAGATCGTCTACAGCAAGTTTGAGACGTTTATCGTCATATCTCAATTAAAATTACAATGCGACTACCTCAGAAATGTGCCCTACCGATTAAAAAAAGAATTATTCGAATCTGTTTACAGTTGACGGAGTAATCGCGTAACAAATATACAAAAAATTGACGACTAAAATAATTTATCATAAGTGTTGAAGAACCCGTAGCCCGTGCGCGAAGTAGGGTAGGTAGGTTGGTAGGTGTATCAAATAAACGTATTAGTAGTGTAGTGTTGAACTCTGATTCACACAAGACCATAGCGACGTGATGCGTATGTACTTACAAACCTCAGTTTATATTGAAAATCATTGCCTATATTATATACCAAATATAAATGATGCCGATGGTAATTTTATTCAAAAAGCTTCTTGATGTCAATCTTCAACCTCAACTCAATTTTTAACCGACGAAAAATAAACTGGCCATGTGCAAGTCGGACTCGCACTGGTAGGGTTCCGTAACACAGTTAAGTATTCCATAACTATGATTTTTCGCAACTTCAAAATTAACTTTGTTTTTCATAGTGTTTGTATGAAAAACAAAGTTATCTTTGCGGTCGCCATATCTCAAAAACTGCTGGCTGTATCTCGTTCAAACCAATTTTCGTTGTTAGTTTTTATTGAGAACTAAAGAATATATTTTTTTTAGATTTTTTACTCCCATACTTTAAAAGTTAGAGGGGGGGGGGACACACATTTTACCACTTTAGACGCGCCTATCTTTCAAATGATTGACTTTGAGAAAAAATGATTTTAAGAATCTCAATGTCATCTAATTCTAATTCTAATTGGTAATGGGGGCGATAAGACCTGCACTGACGTCCCGCTTGGGGTGTATTGTGCATTTCCCCCTGCCAGCATTCACCCAAGCCATCCCAGCTCCTTGACGAAGCGGAGCACGGCTTTAGGTTGCTGGCATAACGCTTCCAATGGTGATGGTGATGATGTATCGGATAGTAAAAATGATGCTGTCAAATGTATGTGTGTATGCCTGCTTGTTTGTGAACTTGGATGTGGTGATAGTGCTAAAGCAGATGGTGATGATGATGATGATTGTAAATGTTGTTGCTGCTGCGACTGGTACTCTGCATCCGGGTAACGCTCTTGCAACCCAGCTGTGGTTCTTATTTCGTTTAAGACGGGACAATGTATTATCACATAAATAATAAATAAAGGCGGACCGTTATATTGGCATCGAGGGGCAACATTGGCGTGGATAGCTACGGATGTTGAGAGGTGTGCTGCACTTTGACTAAATGCTACTAGCGTTAAGTTAACAAATGCAATCCACTAATTTCGTCGTAACGATACTTCGCACAGTGGCTTAATTGGCAAAGCACCGGAACATGTTATTCCGGAGGTTGCAGGTTCAATTCCCGTTGGTACGATGAAATTTTGGATTGTATTTAACAATTTACAAAAATATAAAGTGTGTAACAATTCAAAGAAACATAATAAGCATTAAATACTTAAACTTTTTTTTAACCTTAATAACGAAATTATTAAACTACTGTTAGTATACGTAAGTAAATATTTTTGTAATTATTTTGAGTTTTTAACTAAACATAATAACTAGGTTCTTAAACAAATGTAAGTATGTATACCTAAGTAATTTTGAGTCGGCGCCAAATAATCAATAAGCAAAGATCACTAAATAACCATTTAAATTTAAAGAAAGAATCAAATCAAATTAACAATGCAACGTGAAATCTCCACCGATGAACATTCCAAAAAATGCGCTTCCACACGACCCACAGACTAAATAGAGATGCACGACCACTCGCAACGACGTGTGCCCGTCACGGGCCGTCACATATTACTATATGTGGTGCCCGTTTCGGTTGCAGTCTTGCTGACATTAACTTCGTCAACACTCGGCATTTTCCGGCGAACTGGCGTGTCGCGCCATGCCTCCGCCGCGCATCACGCTTTACGTAATTAATTAATTTGCTTGTTTGGCGCCGACTCAAAATAACTTAGGTATATATACCTACATTAGTTTAAGAACTTAGTTATTATGTTTAGTTAAAAACTCAAAAAAAATACAAAAATATATACTTAAGTATACTAACTTACAAACTAAACTCCAAACTCAACTTAACTCCGTACAAACTTTGAACCCCCATTTCATCCACTTAAGGAGTGAATTTTGAAAAATCCTTTCTTAGTACACACCCCTACGTACTAAGACAAATATACTTTCCAAATTTCAAGTCTCTACGACCAGCGGTTTAGGCTGTGGGTGGTCTGTCAGTGAGTCAGTCAGTCAGTCAGTCAGTCAGTATGTCAGGACAAAGATTCTTATAGTATTAGATTATTGCCTTCATACCAAATACCTATAAATGATACCTATAGTATTTTTTTTTAAAAAAGCTTCTTGATTCTCTAACCTCAACTCTATTTTACTAAATACGTACGGTATGGGTAATTATTAATTTATAAAAAATAAATATATAATATTACATCGTATTAATTTAATAAATGAAATCGTAAGTCCTTGTTGTATTTTGCTGTCGGAACATACATACACAGAACTAGTGTCCACCAATAAAACTCGTAACTAAAACTCGCTCGTGCATTAACACGTTCACGGCGTCCCTCGTGCGATCCCACAATTGTGGGATCGCACGAACCACAAAGAGATTGTGGGACGCGGTCCGTGCCGCCCGCCTCCCCGCGAGTACCCCGCCGTTGCTCTGCCCAAATACATTAGATTCCAAACTGTATGATTGTAAAACTGTAACCAGGTGGAGCGACGACATACGCAAAGCGCTAGGCAGTGACTGGAAAAAAAGAGCCGAAGATCGGGCTCAGTGGCGCACCTTGGCAGAGGCCTACGTCCAGCAGTGGACGGACGCCGGCTGATAATGATGACTCCCTACCAAAAAGTAGCTTATCACCATCGAGCCTGCAAAATTTACCGCCAAACCCTTCCAGTGTTCCGGCAGCACACAGCCCTTGAGAATCAGACCATAACACCATCTTTGATTACGTCATCGCTAACCACCAGGCAAGATAGTGGTTACAGCCAACGCTAGCCTACATGTATAAAAAACAATCTTATCGAAATGAAACTTTGTATTTAGTTGAAGTATATGTAGTTTGGATGATAAAACTATAATTTGGTATCGTGGAGCTGATCTGACTATGAAGCCAAGATGTGGCTAGTGGAACTATTCAGTGCCTGCTAGTAACCCCTCTTAACATTGAGCCCCTAATGATTCGTTTTGACTCGCCCAATATATTGGGCTCGGTAACGAGGTTTTTGGTGAGCTTAGGGTGCATTTTTCCTCTTAAATTAAAATAGTATATTTCATTACAAGTGCGGAAAGGCTGTCATTGCAAAGAGTTCCGACAAATGTCTACCCGAGCCGAGGCGCAGCCGAAGGCGAGGGTTGACAGTCGGAACAAGTTGCAATGACGGTTCCGCACGTGTACTGAACGACTATTTTTAATACAGTTGCGAAAAAATGAAGCAATTTAATAAAATAATAAAAACACAATAAACTCAACTAACTTTCTGAAAAAGTATTTGTTTTTTTCTCTTCTCTCCACGCAATAAATTCGTCGTATGCAGATATGTAGCGACTTTTTGACTTTTCCGGTAAAATGTTCTCCGAAGCATTTTGTGCAATTATACTGAGTTCCGGTGGTGTTAATTCAAAAAAACTAGGGTCGAAATTACTCATTTAGTGCAACAAACAACTAAACTCGCAAAGAAAATTTCTGAAAAATGGCGCCAACCGTAGAAATTAGAATATAAGCAGAGTTTTTTTTTCTTCACCCATTTTGGTAGGCAAAGGGAACTATGCCCATACAGCCAAGTCTTCAGTAGAATTTTTTTATTGATATGAAATGAAAATGAAATTTAATGAGATGAAATGAAATGAAACCTTACCTAACTCATTCCATCAAATCATAATCTGATATTGAAACAAATTAGTAGCTTCTTTTTAGAAATATACGTATTTGCATGAATCATAAAAACTTCTTTGAATTTTGTGAGTAAAAACTTCATGGTTGGTTTTTCTTTTTAATAGACATTATTTTGACAGTTGGGAAAGAGAACGCACGAGTTCGGGAAAGGTAAAAAAAAGCACGAGTGTGTAATAGCCCACATCCCGAACGCTATACGTCCCTGCAATACGCCACTTTTTGAGCAACTGTATTAAAAAGTGTTTTTTTAGTTTTTTAAAGCGTCTATTTTATCATGATCACATTTTGCTTGGAAGAAGGAAACGACATTGAGTCACAAGCACGGCGCAGGCTCATAGCTTCTGCCCGCGGCTTTGTTCGTGTTGCCTACAGGAAAAAAATTACATATTTTTCTTTTGAAACAAATATTACAAGCTCTCTTAATCACAACACCTACAAATGCTCATTGATTAATATTTTCTTCAAAAGAATATTTTCAAACTTTGTTTTTTTTTTCTTTTACTGAGGCTTCGCGACACGCCGCGACCCCCTTATACCCACACGTTGAAAAACAATAGTTTACCTTATTATTACCTACCCTAACACCTCTGTGTTACCGTTCACTTATTTGGTTAGTTATTCGTTAGATGGCGTCGTAGTAAATAAGCATGTTTAATATTGACACAGTATTTATAAATATAGATGTTAACACTATGTACTTAAGTTTTCCGTCAAATTTTGTTCAATCGAAACCCTACGTGTGCGAGTCTGAATCGCATTTGGCTAGTTTATTTATAAAACCGAGTGAAGCCGGGGCGGGTCGCTAGCAAATAATAATATAAAGTCCTCCACAAATTT
This sequence comes from Cabera pusaria, assembly GCA_954871355.1. NCBI lineage: Eukaryota > Metazoa > Arthropoda > Insecta > Lepidoptera > Geometridae > Cabera > Cabera pusaria. The sequence continues at coordinate 31,356,401 of OX940886.1, forward strand.
GTCGTCGTGTCGTTTGAATGCGCACAATAATATCCAGACTAATCTAATACTATAAGAATCTTTGTCCTGACATACTGACTGACTGACTGACTCACTGACAGACAACGCACAGCCTAAACCGCTGGTCGTAGAGACTTGAAATTTGAAAAGTATATTTGTCTTAGTACGTAGGGGTGTACTAAGAAAGGATTTTTCAAAATTCACTCCTTAAGTGGATGAAATGGGGGTTCAAAGTTTGTACGGAGAAACAAGATTAGATAGTCTTTTCTATCCGAAACTTCACACAAGTGCTTCAGTATAAAAATAAGTAAATACGTGTTTCAGTTTTTTTTGAAATTCCATCCCTAAGAGGGTGAAATGGGGTAACAAAGTGTGAAAATCAATATTTTTTCGGATTGCGCTAAAACTTGGCATGCAGATAATTATTACAACTTTAGTTACCTTTGAAAAAGGATTTTTCAAATTTCACCCCTGAAGGGGATGAAACGGGGGTTCAAAGTTTCTATGGAGAAACATTATTAGATAGTCTTTTCTATTCGAAACTTCACACAAGTGCTTCAGGACATAAATAACGTGTTTTAGGTTTTTTCGAAATTCCACCCCTAAGAGGGTGAAATGGGGTAACAAAGTTGAAAATAAAAATATAAAATAAAAAAATATAAAAACAATTTTGTTTCGGATTGCGCTGAAATTTGGCATACAGGTGGCTATTATGACGTAAGTATCAGCTAAGAAAGGATTTTCTAAAATTCACCCCTTAAAAGGATGAAACGGGGGTACAAAGTTTCTATGGAGAAACATTATTAGATAGTTTTTTCTATTCGAAACTTCACACAAGTGCTTCAGGACATAAATAAGTAAACACGTGTTTTAGGTTTTTTCGAAATTCCACCCCTAAGAGGGTGAAATGGGGTAACAAAGTGTGAAAATCAATATTGTTATGGATTGCGCTGAAATTTGGCATGCAGACAGTTATTACGACATTAGTTCCCTCTGAGAAAGGATTTTCCAAAAGTCACCCCTGAAGGGGATGCAACGGGAGTTCAAAGTTTGTATGGAAAAACAAGATTAGACAGCATTTTCTATTCAAAACTTCAAACAAGTGCTCCAGTAAAAAATAAGTAAATACGTGTTTCATGATTTTTTGAAATTCCACCCCTAAGAGGGTAAAATGGGGTAACAAAGTGTGAAAATCAATATTGTTTCGGATTCCGCTGAAATTTGGCATCCAGATAGTTATTACGACGTTAATTCCCTCTGAGAAAGGATTTTCCAAAATTCACCCCTGAAGGAGATGAAACGGGGGTTCAAAGTTTGTATGGAAAAACAATATTAGATAGTCTTTTATATTCGAAATTTACCACAAGTACTTAAGTAAGTAAATACGTGCTTCAGGCTTTTTCGAAATTCCACCCCTAAAAGGTTGAAGTGGGGTGACAAAGTCTGGGGCCTTATTCAGTATGACCAATGAGATAACGCCTTCCTTAACGCGCCACGTTACGTTATTAAAAAATTGTATTCTGTATGCCACACGATAGGTAAATTATACAAAACGCGCGCGTTACACGTCCTCATATGTCACGATATTTTGACATCTCAAAACGCGCTCAAAACCTTACCCTACCGCGTTTTAATTTGCATAGAGAATACCATAACACGGAGATAACGTAACACGGCATGTTAAGACTTTAAAATGGTCATACTGGTGGTAATGGTTTCGGATTGCGCTGAAATTTGGCATGCAGATATTTTGACTTAGGTATCCGCTAAGAAAGAATTTTTCATATACACTCTTTAAGGGGATGAAGCGGGGGTTCAAAGTTTGGATAGTCGTTTTATTCGACATTTCACTCGAGTACTTCTGTTAATAAATAAGTAAATACGAGTTTCAGACTTTTTCAAAATGCCACCCTAAGAGGATAAACTGGGGTAACAAAGTCTAAAAATCAATATTGTTTCTGATTGCGGATTTCGGAAATTCAGAATGCAGATAGTTATTATGACGTAGGTATCCGCTCAGAAATGATTTTCTGAAAATTCCTCCCGGATACGGAACGGGGATTCAAAGTTTGTATGGCGAAACAAGATGGGATAAAGTACGTGTTGTAGGATTTTTCGAAATGTGGTAGGTAACAAAGTCTGTAAATTTAGGTTTTTCGGGTTTTATAAATATGAATCCTGAATTGCCTTAGTCACGCGATAACATGAAAACGGGTAAACCGATTTGGCTTATTCTTATTTGATGTGTTTAATGATAGAATCGTTTTTACAAAAGAAAAGTTTTAAGTAAATAAAAGAAGGTTTTAACGCGGGCGAAGCCGCGGGACACTTCTAGTATTATATAATTAAGATAGTTTAAAAACTAAAACAAGCGACTTCAATACCCCGCGAGTCAATTTCAGTAGCAAGTTTGAGACGTTTATCGTCATATCTCTGGAGATACTTATAGATCTCGATGACATTACAATGGGACCACTTCGAAAACGTACCCTACTAAAGGCTTAGGTCAGGTGGAATTAAATACGGCGTCACTTTTGAACAATTACACTTATTTATTTCACTTTCACTAAACTATTTTTACTTGTGTCTTCGTCCGCTCCACAATATAGACTGCCGTGCACTCCAAACGCATCGCCCGACCGCGCCACCACAATCGAGTGGGGGTACGATCGGCCGAAACTTCCGGTTGCCAGTCACAGAGCAAGTAAATTAGTCAAAACAACTCTTTAAACATCTTATAAATTTTGGTGATCAATTATGTTGACAATTAGATACCTAATAAAATATAAATATAATCCTTATTTTTAATAAAGTAGATAAGTAATTTTAATGATAATATTTAATAAATCGTAATACAGAGCAAGTAAATCAGTCAAAACAACTCTTTAAACATCTCATAAATTGTGGTGAATAATTATTTTGACAATTAGATACCTAATAAAGTATAATTAATAATACTTATTTTAAATTAAGTAGATAAGTAATTTTAATGGCACTATTTAATAAATCGTAACACAGAGCAAGTAAATTAGTCAAACAACACTTTCATTTAATCATCTCATAATAATTGTGTTGATTAAATAAGTTGCTAATAAAATTGAAATAACAATCCTTATTCCAAATGAATCAGTTAAGTAATTTAAGGACTATATTTATAAAACCTAACAGCTCGGCCATCCTACTCTAAGCGAGTCCCATCGCTTTTTATTTGGATCATACATTCTGACTCAACTACAATCAAGCTAATTAACTACTTAATTAAACTAATATTTTAATACATAAATAACATTTATTTGCTCATCGTATAATTATCTCTATAAAATACATCTTTATTCATATTACGAATACTAATTAACAATAAAAAAATAAATTAAAATTAAGATCATGAATCGAAAAAAAAAAAAAAACAGCCGATCAATGATTGAACTTATTAGGTAAAGAAATAAACATACGCTTACATCAATATAAACAATTTAAAAAAAAAATTTTATCTCTAAATTACCTACATTGTACATTTTCATCAGTTAAACTTGATACTGATTGAAGACACAACTAAACCTTAATCTGCTTTATCGGTATCATTTTCGGAACTTTCAGATTCAAAATTTCTAGTGAAATTCATCCAAGGTTGTATTTTATCAATAGCTACAATAGCTTCATACCTTCTACCATGTTTACGAGTCATAGGTGTATCTTCAATCACGAATCTATCATTATCGAGCAACTTTATAATGCGGTATGGCCCTTGATATTTTACGACAAGCTTATGTGACTTACCGTCGTGGGGTACTTGCCTTTGTACTCGCACGAGGTCTCCTTCCTTATATTGTGTTGCCTTCTTCCTATGTCTATTGTAATTAGCTGAATCTCTTACCTGTTGCTCTTTTATTTTCTCTCCAGCTTTCTGTCTTAAATCCTCTAACTCTTCTGCAGGAATTCTATTTATTGTTTCATTAATGACTTCGCTCAACTTACCTTCGGTTCTGCTAGTTAAATTGAAACCAAACAGTAGTTCTGAAGGGCTTTTTTGTGTTGCTTTGTGTTTTGTAGTGTTGATACCAACTTGTATATCTGAAATATGGTCATCCCAGGATTTTTCGTCTTCGCCGTGATTTGACGTAGAAAGTGCATCTAAAATAGTTCTATTAAATCTTTCAACTTGGCCGTTAGCCCTGGGAGTGGCGACAGCGTTTTGAATGTGCTTTATACCGTGTGATTTAACAAAGTCCTGGAACATTTTACTCGTGAAGCATGTGCCCTTGTCTGTAATTAAACGTGTCGGAATTCCAAAATAGCTAACGTATCTTTTCATAACCTGTATCGAAGTGCTAGATTTCGTGTTCCGAACTGCATTAATACTCACATACTTAGTGAATCCGTCCACGATAACCAGCAAGTAACAGTTACCTTTCTTGCTTTTGACGAACGGTCCTAGGTGATCTGCGTGTATGGTGTGAAAAGGTGTAGCCACTTTTTCAATTGGGTGTAAATCGCCTTCTTGCTTACCACCGGGCGCTTTATGGTGGGCACACTCAAGGCAAGAGGTTACATATTTTTTTACGAACCTGCGCATCTTTGGGAACCAGTAACGTTCTCTTATGCGTTGAAGAGTTTTCTCATAGCCCCAATGCCCCAGGTCATCATGGTTCATCTTCACAATCTGCCATCTTACGCCTTGCGGTACTAACCATTTTATTTCCTCTCCTACGATACGATAAACTTTGTCGTTTTTGAGTTTGTAGTTATTTTGTATATCTATGGCATCTTTAACTGATGGATCTGAGAGGATCTGTTTGATTCTTCTAACCTCTTCATCAGCAGACTGCACTGTCGAAATCCAATCTTGTTCAGGTCCCTGCACCTGTTCCGCCTGTTCCTGTACAGGTAAGACATCCAAGACGTGTTGTCCACTATCGTCATTACTCACTGGGTTTCTGCTAAGTGCGTCTGCGTGTGCCATCCGATTACCGGGTCGGTATTCTATTGTACAGTCGTACTCCTGTAGCTGAACCCACCAGCGAGAAATGCGGGGTATCAAGTCTCTCTTGACTAGCGTTGACCGAAGCGCATTGCAGTCGGTTAGGATCTTGAATGGCATTCCTATTAAATATACCCTAAAGCGATTCAGTGAAGCGATAACCGCTAGGGTTTCTAATTCATACGAATGCAACTTTCGTTCGTCGCTAGTTGTCTTACGACTGAAGTAGGAGACCGGCTGCAGCACCCCATCTGAATTGCGCTGGAGTAATATTCCAGCCAAACCTTCCTTGCAAGCATCCGTATGTAATTCTATATCTGCCTTAGGGTCGTATAGCGCAAGTAAGGGCCTACTTATAAGGAGCTCCTTTACCTTCTCAAATGCCTGGTCTTGTTCGTCGTTCCAGAACCATCCTATGTTTTTCTTCAATAAGTCTGTTAGTGGAGCAGTTATCATCGCGTACCCTTTGATAAACCGTCTGAAAAAGCCGGAGAGACCAAGAAATTGACGTACTTCGTGTTGATTTGTGGGTCGCGCGAACTTTGAAACTGCTTCGCTTTTTCTACTGCCGGGTCGAATGCCATTAGCGCTAACATCAAATCCAAGAAAATCTATAGAACCGAGGAAAAAATGGCACTTACTTAACTTTAGGGTTAGACCGCCTTCTTTTAGCAACTGTAGTACCTCTTCCAATCTCTGCAACCCTTCATCGAAGTCCTTTGATGGGATCAGTACATCATCCATGTAGACTAAGGCATACTTAACTTTGGCTTCCTTCAGTATCTTGTTAATCGTTCTTTGGAAAACTGAAGGAGCATTGACAAGACCAAAGGGCATGCGGTTGAATTCGAACTGTCCATCAGGTGTCACGAAAGCCGTCTTGGCTCGAGACTCCTCCGATATGGGGATTTGATAATATCCCGATGCTAGATCTAATGATGTAAATAAGGTGTTACCTGCCAGTAGATCCAATTGGTCTTCTACTCGAGGCATCGGGTAATGATCCTTTTTGGTTTTTCTATTCAGGGCTCTGTAATCAACACATAAGCGTTTATCTCCTGTTTTCTTTTGTACCATGATGATAGGACTCGCGTAAGGAGATGATGACTCTCTTATTATATTACTATCTAACATTTCTTGAACCATATTATTTACCATCAGTCTTTCGGCATGTGACATACGATAAGGGCGATATACGATGGGATCGGCATCAATCAGTTCTATGGTCATCTCAGTCACTGTTGTGAACCCTAAGTCCTGTAATCCACTGGAAAAGCAATCACCGTACTTTTCCAGCACATCCTTAAGTTGTTGCTGCTGGCTCGTGTCCAAGTCCGGGTTAAAATTTACGGAAGTATTCATGACTGTGTCGTCGAAGATAACGCTGAATGAGTTTTTGATGTTATCTATTGGAACTAGACTACGTTCTAAAGATCGTGTCAGAAGAATACCTTTTGTGATGCTTAGGGGTTTTGGTGTGACGTTATAAACCAGTAATGCACCACGACCGTTTTTAATCTCGTACTGGCCTGGAAGCAAATAATACTCCTTACCTTCTGGACCCCGTAGTGTACCTTTGACGTGCACGTCACAGTTGGATAACTGTGACTCCGTAGAAACCTGTACTGCTCGCACTGTGTTGCAGGGAATCTCGCAGTCATGTGTGGCCACTAAGTTGATTTTATTTGGAGGCATCCTCTGGATTTCGATCGCGTCTGGTGTTTTAATTATTAGAATATCCGGCTTCTCTGTGAAAGAATGCCCCAAAAGGACAGGATGTACTAACACATAATCATCCACGACATATAATTCAATTGTCTCCACAACACTTTGAACCTGTACAGTAGCGGACACAACCCCTAAGGGACTCACCATGCTAGCTCCTATTCCTCTAAGCGTTGGCAAATTTTCTCGATGAAACATTGACAGACCTAGATACTTAGCATCACTTGTCCTGATGAGAGAACATTGACTCCCCAAATCTATATGACAGGAAATCTTAGACCCGTTCACTAGTATATCCAGTAAATACTTGTCTATTCCCTTGTCTTCAGCTATTACTTCGGATACCTGTTTTTGCTTTGAATCATTACCTGCTGTCGAGATTTTTCCAGATTCAGTCACTGATCTTTCCGTATTCCTGTAGCAGTTGGATGTGAGATGGCCAACTCTGTTGCAAGTTGCGCACTTGGAGAGGGGCTTATCGCACTTAGAGCTACGGTGCCCTACCTCGTTGCAGTTGTGGCATTTTACCGAAGACGTTAGTTTGCTACATCTGAAGCTGGGATGACCAACTTCGTTGCAGTTAAAACACCTAATTGTGGGATTAATAACATTACCTGATTTCGAAGAGTCTGCTCGGTTTGCATTGGTTCGGAAATTACCTCGCCGCATGGTGTCCTGGTTATCTCTGCTCTGACCTATTTTAACAGATTTAAAATACTTAAGTACCTCTTCTGGCTGCCGGAACTGCGCTGCCTGGGCTCCAACTTTTACCGCTCGATCATCTATACCATACAAAAGACAGTCAACTGCTTGTCTACCCGTGATTTTACATCTGTTTAATAAATTAACCTTTGCATAATAATAATGCTCCAATGACTCACCGTACTTAACCTTCTTAGCCAACATTTCAGTTAAAAGCTCAGCATAATCCTCTTTGCATGGGAAAGATTCAACTAATTTTTTTTTCCATTCGGACCACGTATGCAAAACCGAAGTTAGACCCTGGTACCACGTCCTGGCAACCCCACATAACTTAGGCAGAGAATAATGTATTATTTCTCTTTCTTCCCACCCATAAATTTCAGCACATTCTTCTATTTTTGTTATCCAGGTCAAAATGGTTTGGTCTTTAGACAAAGGGTCGAACTCCGGCATCACACCCGGATTGAATGCTAATTTCGGTTTATCTGAGCTTTTAACTTTGTCTAGAATTGCTAAAAACTTATCCATGAGCCTAATATCCGGTTCTTCTTCCCTATATTTTGACACTCTTGATCTTTTCGGCAATGGCGATTCACTCCTCGATCCAGAGGTATCGTAGGTAGTGCGTCTCCTTTTCTTCGTGCGACCGGATCTATCTCTCGATCTTGAATGTCTATTCCTTTTAGGTTGCGGAGAAAGTGACTCATCTCCTGTGTCAGACGGAGTTGAGCAGCGTTGTTCGCGCACCCTAGATCTCGATACGTGTTTACCTTTCATTAAACGTTGTCTTTTGTACACATTCCCTTGTGTGAAATTTTGACTCGAGTGTCGTACACTGCCGTTCTCCTCAAACGTGTACTCTCCTCGGTCCATTTCATTCTGTTCTCCCTCATACCTTAACATTAACCCACAACCTTGGGTTCCCTTACTTGAATTCAACCCTCCACCTCGGGTTTCCTTCATTGAATTGGACCCGCCACCTCGGGTTTCCTTCATTGAATTCGACCCGCCACCTCGGGTTTCCTTCATTGAATTCGACCCGCCACCTCGGGTTTCCTTCATTGAATTCGACCCGCCACCTCGGGTTTCCTTCATTAAATCCGACCCTCCACCTAGGGTTGTCCTCCTTGGCGGCCCCCCACCTAGGGCATACGCCTCGTCCTCTTCCATCATTCCGCCTCCTGAAACTTTTAGTTGTCACTGTTAATACTATGCCACCCCCTATTTTATCAGTGCTTAGGACACCCGCTATCGCAACCGCAATCTTAGGTAACAATCCCAATAGTATATATATTAAAGTATAGTCCCCCTTTCAGTTTCCCCTTGATTTACCCACTTCTAAATATTAATAGATTCTTTATTCTGAAAACATTCCCTGCATACCCCCTGTAGATTAAACCTAATATTGTTCCCAGTAAGTAAACTATACCTAATCCCTGGAAGGCCAGGTTTGATTATTTTCTGTGTAAAATGCTTCGTCAGTTATTAAATAAATATATTCACGTAATTATAATCGTGAATTTATAAATGCACAATCGATCAAATAATTTATCCATAATAGTTTATAGTATAACAATAATAGATAAATAAGTAATAGATAAAAGTCAAATAAAAGAAATATATTTTTCCAGCAAAGCATACAAAGGACATGACAAAATTAAAAAAAAATAGTATGCAGAAAATCTGACTGTCCATAGTAACGCTACATAAAATAAATCTCGCTTTAATATATTCCTTCTTTTTTTATTAGTTCATTGCTTTATACATCCCATAAAAAAAAACCCACCATCAGTATTAAAATATTTTTTTGGTCAAAATACGAATACCACAAAAAGAAGAAAAATAAAAATATTAAAAAAAAAAACTTATTCTCATTCATTTACATGTAGCGTAAGTAAAATCATCATAAATTATAATACAATTCTTATAGAAATAAAACCGCGGTTAACTTTTTTTTTTTAATCAATCAATAAGAATACTATTCGTAAGACAAATAATTATAGAAACTTTCTTACTACATTTTGGCTCTCGGAATTTTGGTTGTCGGTAGATGTAAAACTGTTCTTAAAGAAAAAAAAAAACTAGCAAAAATAACGACGGTAACTCGTTGATTACATAACGTTTCTGTCGCAACACGATATGAAAGAAAATAAAATTCAAAAAATATGTGCAGTCGAATTTTTATCTTAACACGTTTAAAATAAAAAATGCTTAAATGTTAATCGTTACTTACGTTTTCCAGGGGTAGTAGGCGTGGCAAGAAATGTGAAATTTCCTTGTCTATCCCACTTCTGACCTAAAGGCTTAGGTCAGGTGGAATTAAATACGGCGTCACTTTTGAACAATTACACTTATTTATTTCACTTTCACTAAACTATTTTTACTTGTGTCTTCGTCCGCTCCACAATATAGACTGCCGTGCACTCCAAACGCATCGCCCGACCGCGCCACCACAATCGAGTGGGGGTACGATCGGCCGAAACTTCCGGTTGCCAGTCACAGAGCAAGTAAATTAGTCAAAACAACTCTTTAAACATCTTATAAATTTTGGTGATCAATTATGTTGACAATTAGATACCTAATAAAATATAAATATAATCCTTATTTTTAATATAGTAGATAAGTAATTTTAATGATAATATTTAATAAATCGTAATACAGAGCAAGTAAATCAGTCAAAACAACTCTTTAAACATCTCATAAATTGTGGTGAATAATTATTTTGACAATTAGATACCTAATAAAGTATAATTAATAATACTTATTTTAAATTAAGTAGATAAGTAATTTTAATGGCACTATTTAATAAATCGTAACACAGAGCAAGTAAATTAGTCAAACAACACTTTCATTTAATCATCTCATAATAATTGTGTTGATTAAATAAGTTGCTAATAAAATTGAAATAACAATCCTTATTCCAAATGAATCAGTTAAGTAATTTAAGGACTATATTTATAAAACCTAACACTACCGATTATAAAAAGTATCATTCGAATCTGTTCACAGTAGACGGAGTAATCGCGTAACATACACACAAAAAAAGCAGACTAATGAGAACCTCCTTCTTTTTGGAAGTCGGTTGAAAAAAACGTTCGTAACTCTGTCACTCTGTGTATACCTAATCACGCCTATAATAACGCGGACGATCCGATGTTACTAAACTGTAACAAGGAGATACTTTATAGTCTCCACGTCATAGCTTTACAGCATGAGGATGGACATAGGCTACTTTTTGTGAAAATAAAATCATGTTATTTTTTTTACTTACACATAACTTAAATAACTAAAATGATTAAGGCGGCAATAGCCCAATAGATAAAGTGTCGGACTGGCGCTCGAGAGGTCGTGAGTTCGGTCCCCACCCCAACCATTGCACTATAGACGTGAACCCACTCCAGACACATATTCAGCTTAGTTGGAGGGGTTAACAAGAATACTAGTAATGTGCAACCCACAAAGCGAGTAATCTTTTATTAAAAAAAAATGTAAATAGCTTGTGTTTGTGGTTGCAGCTCGATCTCATGGCGGCGAGGCGGGGCGCGCGCCGACGTGGGCGGCGCGGGGCGCGTGTCGGCGCGCGGCGACGCGCTGCGGCTGGCGCCCGCGCTGCCGGCGGACGCGGGACACTACGCGTGCTCCGTGGCCGCGCCCGCCGCCTCCGCCGCGCCGCCCGCCTCCAGGGACCTGCAGATACTGGTGCTCAGTCAGTACCCTCCTCCCAGATACGTAGACCGTGTGCGCCCGACCGTGTGACCACGTTTCATCGCTTAATATGAATCCTTATTTGTACGGTGGTAGGAGCATTATAATCGATGTTCCGTCTGACCGATCGATGAGTACCTTTCCACCACCGAGAAGAAAATTGGCCGCCGCAATCTTATAGTGTTCCGGCAGCGCACGGTCCTGAAGGTTCAGAGCAATGTAGGCCTAGCGTTTTCACCATCTTCGACCGCATCATTGCTAACCACCAGCCAGTGATCGAACGCTAGCCTATCAGATATTTTTTTTTTTTTTAACCGAACTGGGCAGCCCTTGAACCCTATCTCACCTTATATTAAGTGATGATGCGATCGATGATGGAGCGCGCTTACCCAGAAGATACATATATTCACTCGCGATTATAAGAAATATGATGCGTGTGGTGAACTCCGTAGATCCGCCGAAGATATCTCCGTTCATGTTCTCGGCGGAGCTGACGGAGGGCAGCGCGGTGCAGGTGCTGTGCGGCGTTTCGTCCGGAGACAAGCCGCTCTACTTCTCCTGGCTGAAGGACGGTGCGCCGCTGCCGGCCGACCTGCAGGTACGTGGCCTCCCCTCCCGCCTCCCCTCGACCTCCACCGGATGATCTGTTCAAGATGGAACGTTCTCGCAGATCGAAGAGAAGAGTCTCAACGAGTTCTCCCTACTGATGTTCCCCGCGCTGAGGGCGCGGCACAGCGGCGAGTATACGTGCCGCGTCACCAACCACGCCGCCACCGCCAGCTTCTCCGCCACGCTCAACGTCAAAGGTGTGTCGTGTCCTCCCTATATTCTTACTGATCGCTGTATACTTGTAGTACTGTTGTTTAGCTAAATTTATTCTCTGTGAAATTTGATAACATCATAATTTCTTACAGCTTAATAAGGGTTAACGAATTGATGCATTGAGTCAAAAAATGTTTGCCTCGGGTGGTTTATTAAGAAGATTGCGAAATTGTCTTCCGACTGCCACTAAAGTTGCATAATCCTCCTTTCCGTTAGATAACACCGATGTCTGTTATCTCGATTAAATTTAGGATCGGCTGAAAATTGAGAGGCCAGTGGCGCAGTGGGAGAATGGTCGGCTCTTACACCGGGGGTAGCGAGTTTAATCCCTGCTGTGCACTACTGCACATAATAATAAACGTGTTTTTACTATAGCGCCATCTATGAACGATTGTTTACCAGTGTTTTTCAACCTTTTACATGACGCGACGTGACCCTCTCAGTATGAAAAAAAAATCGACCTACTTGCACTGTTTATAATGTGTATTTTGTTATATTTCTAGCTTCTACCCGCGGCTTCGTTCGTGTGGCCTACAGGAAACGAATTACATATTTCCTTTTGAAACAAATATTATAAGCACTCTCAGTAAAAACACCTACAACTGCTCTTTAATTAATATTTTCTTTTAAAGTATGTTTTCAAACTTTGTTTTTTTCTTTTACTGAGGCTTCGCGACCCCCCGCGACCCCCTTATAGAGGCTTCGCGACTCCCCAGAGGGTCGCGAGTGTCGCGAACCACACGTTGACAAACACTGGTTTACCCTACCCTTTGTGTTAACTAGAGATGCGCCGAATATTCGGTATTCAGCGTATTCGGCATCTTTTCCATTATTTGTATTTGGCCAAATTATTCGGTTTTGTTGCCAAATATATTCGGTTCAAGCATTTCTATTTTCTTGGCTCATGTAGCCAAGGTGTAGAACTAAAAGACAAAACTTCTTATATAAGATTCATGTTGTATTATATGTCAAAGAAAACATATTTACTTCTTAACGTATAGTTAGTATGTATAGTCAACATCTATTTTAAACCTTAAATCAACATTTAATTTAAATCTCACAACAATATTTATTTTTAAACTTTAAATCAACATTTATTTTTAAACCTAAAATCAACATTTTTATAAACCTCAATTAAATCCACATCTCGTTCCTCATCTAACCAGCAGCGGCACGTAGCGTTCATGCTAGAACTTGTTTACGCAGCAAAACAATGTAATGGTAAACCGAATAATTCAGCCGAATATCTGGTTCGGTAAAGGTTAAACCGAATAATATTCGGTTTTCGGTAATACTACTATTCGGCGTATCTCTGGTGTTAACGTTCACTTAGTTGGCGTTAGAAGTTCGTTAGACATTCGTTAGATGGCGTTGTAGTAAATAAGCATGCTTAGTATTGACACGGTATTTATATGATCGATGTGCTTTGTACTTTATTTTTCGGGCAAATTTTGTTTAATCGGAACCCTACTTGTGCGGGTCCGACTCGCACTTGGCCAGTTTATTTAAATCTAATTTAATATTTGAATTGTTTTTTCTCTATAACATAATTATTAATTATTAATTTAGAATTATTAATATTTTATGTATGTGTACAGTCGCTCCCGCCTGGGTGACGGAGCCGCTAGACGCCGCCGTCCTTCTGGGCGCTCCCCTGCTGCTGGAGTGTGCCGCGCGAGGTCACCCCACTCCTGCGGTCACCTGGTTCAGGAGAGTCGGTCAGTTTACCTTACATAACGACCGTTACAACTGAACAATTCACAGACCTACCACAGAGGTTCCGAGAGGTTTTGATCGGAGTCCGGTGCGACAGGTGTCAGCGAGGGCGGCGAGCAGTGGCTGGCGGTGACGGCGGCGTGGGGCGGGCGGGGCGCGGGGGCGGGTGGCGCGCAGCCGCCGCTGCGGACGCGGGACGGCGTGCTGGGGGTGCCGGCGGCTGCACGCGCGCACCAAGGCCTCTATCGCTGCACAGTCGACAACGGCGTCGGCCCGCCCCTGCTGAAGCACGTTAATGTCACCGTTCATGGTAATTTTTCTTGCTCCTATATTTTTAACTCGACTGAGGCGATGTCACAGGAAAATGTTGCTCCTAAAATGTTATTTGAATCGGTCAGAGCCTGCACACTTCGAGGGCTCGGGTGGCAACGTGTCGGCGGTGCGCGGTCGGGGCGCGGCGCTGACGTGCGCGGCGCGCGGCGACCCGCCGCTCTCGCTGTACTGGACGCACCGCGGCGCGCGGCTCGACCTCGACTCCTACAGGTATCACTTGACCACTTCATTACATCTGCTTACATCTGCGAGTGACCACATCGGTCTGGAAGTTAATTGTAGTGGAAGTGGATTTAGATCATCAGACTGATGGCGAAATGTAAGGCATTTGCCGTGATACACGGTTCAAAGATTAGTAATCATCAACTGTCATCACTAACCTTCGCGGGGTAACGACGTTAGGCGAAGAGGTTAGGTGAAGAGCTTACAATAAAATCTATCCATAATGTTGACCAGATAAGTCTAGGTTCTGTTGTACTTGCCAACGTATGGTGATGATCTTCCGAGGGACGCTCCTGCGTCGGGTGCGGTGTTCCTAGCACTTTACAAGATCTCGATACAAAAATAAACTGGCCAAGTGCAAGTCGGACTCGCACTCGTAGGGTTCCGTAACACAGTTAAGTATTCCATAACTATGATTTTTCGCAACTACAAAATTAACTTTGTTTTTCATAGTGTTTGTATGAAAAACAAAGTTATCTTTGCGGTCACCATATCTCTAAAACTGCTGACTGTATCTCGTTCAAACCAATTTTCGTTGTTAGTTTTTATTGAGATCTACAGCATATATTTTTTTTAGATTGTCACTCCCATACTTTAAAAGTTAGAGGGGGGGGGGGACACACATTTTACCACTTTAGACGCGCCTATCTTTCAAATGATTGACTTTGAGAAAAAATGATTTTAGGAACCTCAATGTCATTTTTGAAGACCTATCCATAGACACCCCACACGTATAGGTTTGAAAAAAAATATTTTCTTGTTTCAGTTCTATGTATGGGATGCCCCCCTTAAACTTTTATATTTTTTATTTTTGTTTAAAAATCGGAAAGCGGTTTACAGAATACATCTATCTACCAAGTTTCAATTCTGTAGTCCTAACAGTTTCGGAATAAAATGGCTGTGACATACGGACGGACAGACAGACATGACGAATCTATAAGGGTTCCGTTTTTGCCATTTGGCTACGGAACCCAAAAAAAGGCGCTCGAGAATCTCGGGTGACCGGCGCTCTCGCAACCGGCATTATTTGGGGAATTCTTCGAAATTTCATTCTTCGGCTGATTCATATGGCCAAAATTTATTTACACTTTCAGCTCTGTAACACATGTTCATATGAAAATAGGTATACCAAATAACAAATATTTGAATAAGAGACACTTTTTTATAAAGTTGTTTTCAAGATATCGGCGTTCAAATATTTTGTGCCCATATGAATCAGATTTTGTAACAGATGAATCAGAAACAGAAATAAAAATTAAAAACATTATGTAGATCGGCTCTATATTAAATATTTATTTATTATAATAAAATTAAATATTTATATTTTAACAATAACCTTTCGCCCGTATTTTTTATGTTTGTTACCTCAGAGCAATTTCTTACCGCTATTATTATATACCGCTATTAACTTTTTTTTTGACAAAGTATGTTTCCCGTTTATTCATTTTGAAATTTTTTCAAGATCTGACAAGTATCTCCATAGATAAGGAGATAAACACTTCAAACTTAGTACTGTAAATGACTAACGTGGCATTTGCATGCATGGTTTTTTTTTGTTTTGTGAACGATCTAAATTATTATAACAATTATATCAGAGATCATACATTTTACGGAAAAATCTGGCTAATTCAACAATAATTATTATAAAACATTTTTTAAACTACGGTATAATAATTCTTGTATTGGGAAAGCGATAATCTTAACTAATATTATCAATGCGAAGGTTTATACTCCTGTGATTTTTTAAAATTTATTCCAGAGGTTGTAGCTAAGTAAATAAATATAAAAAACTAGAAATGCCTCGTGACTTTCCCGCGTTTAAAACATGTTTCATTTATATAAAACTTTCTTCCGTAAAAACCCATCAAAAAACGTTTTCAAGTTATGGCGTGAACAGGGAAAATATCAATTGCAAGGTTTGCCTAAGGTAGACGTATTCGTGAACAACTCCGAGACGAACTCCATTTAGGGCAATCGGTACCTTAATAGCACGTTCGTTGAACATGATCTTGGTCTTGGTCCAAGTTCATCCGGAGACTGGGGCATGCAGAAGAATCAGCAAGGGTGGTCAGCATGTATTGCTACTTATTGCAAGTCCTGCACGGTTTCAGCCACGATAACGATATCTTCCGCAAATCCTCAAGTGTATCCTTCCAATTCAGCGTTTTAAACATATCCTCTAGAGCGTTTGTGAACAATTTGGGGGAAATAACGTCCCATTGTCTCACTCTTCGATGTTAGCGGATATGTTCAGTCTGCTGATTTTGTACTTGGAAGGTCATAGTCGCAGCGTCACAGGGACCTCTGAACACTTGGACGTATTGCCAATCAACTTGGCACCGTTGCAGTGACTCCAGAACAGACCAGGTTTCAATGGAGTCAAAGGCTGTCTCATAGTCTACAAACGCTAGACACAGTGGCTGGTTATACTCTTCGGTCTTCTGTATAACCTGCCGCCTGTGTGAATGTGGTATATGGTGCCGTATCCTCATCGAAACCCAGCCTGCTCGGGGGGCTGAAATTCGTCAAACCTACGCGCGAGACGATTTGTGATGACTCTCGAAAACAGCTTATAGATATGGTTTAAGAGCGAGATAGGTCAATAGTTCTTCAAAAGGGTTTTGTCTCCCTTTTTGAAGAACATAACAACGACACTCTTACTCCACTTCTTTGGAGTTCTCCCCGAAAAAAGAACGGAATTAAAAATACGCTGAAATTGTAGTAGCGTCGGAGTTCCTTTAGTTTTTAAGAACTCCGTTGTAATTCCATCCTCGCCGGGGGCTTTTCCGTTTTAAAGCTGTCTGTGAGCCATCACAATTTCATCAAGGCTGATTTCTGGCAAATGTTCGGTAAATTGGCAGGTTAGAGTGGCTCTAGGATCCTCCGAATCGGGTTGGGGAAGGGACGCTTCTGAGGTGTTTAATTGGTTGTAAAGAAGAAGGCTTCAAGCGACAACAGTCCCGCTAGAAGTGGTCAACTTCGTCAGGTGGCTTCAGCCCAACTGTTGGACAAAGACTTTTGACCCCCGGTTTTTGCTCGATCGCTTCTTTAATTGAGCGTGTGTTGGACCTCCTGAGATCGTACCAGTCTAAAAATCTTTTTGAAGTTATACTTCTTTTGACGCGATAGAGAAAATTGATGAGAGTGAATTTTTACGATGCGCGCGCACACCGACACCTAAATTCTACATCGTGAAGTTAGTTCTAGGTGGCATGAAAATTGATAACTATGTTCCACCTAAATTCTACATCGTGAAGTTAGTATGACATTTATTTCGCTGACAAGACATAGAAATTGACACTTGACAGTGACAATAAAACCTTTTTTGTTTAAACAAAATCTTTTTGATTAATTTTAATATTTATCGTTAATCACTACTGTATTTTAGTTATTTTTTTTTCCATACACCACAGAAGTATAACTTCTAACGTTGTACATAAGTACACATACGTTTTTTGTTTAGGGACCGTTGATCTGACGAAGTGACTGCAGGGTTTTCACGTCGTTTCTGCATTAGCTGTAGAGAATTCTCTGAAAGCTTAGACTTCTTGCCGGCACCTCGCGTCTCACAGAATTTTATCCCCTCCTCCCTGAGGATGCCTACCACATGGTCGAGATTCTGGTCAGCGTCAAAGTCTATTATTGTTTCCAGTGCAGCAAATCGGTTCTGCAGTTCTGCTGTTACATTTCGGACCCAACCACGGATTGTAACATATTTAATCGAAGCATGGATTTCATTAAACGAACACGTTCAAACTTGCAGTCGATATCTAGAGAGCCTCGGACTAGTCGGTGATCACTGACAGTTCTAAACCTAGTGATCACTGAGACATCTCTGAATATGCGCTTTTTGTCCGTCATAATGTAGTCGATCTCGTTTTTAGTCATAGCGTCGGGGCTTTGCCACGTCCGCTTCCGCTTAGGGTCTTTCTGAAAGATAGAAATCATTAGAAAAGCCCCTCTTTTTCTAAGTAGTTGACGAGCATTTGCCCCCTACGATTTATGCTTCCCAACTACCGATTTGCCGCTTGCTTGTACCCCCAGTTTAGCGTTGATATCTCCCATGACAACGTTGAAGTGGGCCTTTTGGGTGGTTTGCAAGGAAATGTCCTCATACATTTCTTCCACTTCATCATCCGAGTGTGCCGAAGTCGATGCGTATACTTCGATAACCTTGAGGATTTTCCTCTCGGTGAACTTGATCACAAGATACGCTAACCTTGTCGACACACTGGAGATTTCTGAACGTTGTCGGAGAGGATCCTGCCACCTGCCACCTTGGTATGGTTGTACTCCCTCTCTGAAATACATAAAATGGCCTGATTCTGAGGTAAAGGTGTCCTCCCCCGCTCTTTGGACTTCACATAACCCCAAAATATGCCATCTTATGTGTTTCAGCTCTTCTCATAGTAGTGTCTAGTGTGCATCAAGCCGTAGTGTGCGTCCATTAAACGTAGCCAGTGTCAGTCGGTATTGGCGGCCAACCGTAGCCCGGGGATTCTTAGCTCCCCCTGCCCCGCCCTTATCGTAACCACCTTGGTTAGGAATAGCGGGGTGACTGGGAACTGGGGGCCGTTGTATAGTTGTGCGGGCCATATAGGTTTTGCCCAAATAATCACCACGCGCTGGGCATTCGGGTTGGGTGATCGCAGGACGTAGCTTCTCGCAACGGTGACGCTGCTGCCCGTCACCGGCCTGAGGTATTTAGCTACGCCATTATATGAAATGGTTATAGCGCCATTTGTCGGTCTCGTTCTTTGGTCAGCAGGAAGCACCATGGGCAGGTGAGGTTGGCTGGGAGCAATTAGACGGTATGTGTGCGCCCTTACATCCCGATGTTCGGTTTGAAGGACCAGCGAGACCAGTGTATATCTCCGAGAACATCACGTTTAAAATGAGAAAACTTTTCCATGCAGCGCGTGAATTCGCAAAGCCCAACAACTACAATTACTGCTGGACCGCCCACAGGAAGATCTATGTTCAGAAAAATGACGGTGCACCACTGATTAGGGTAAACTCAGAGCAGGATATTACTGGCATCAGCGCGGAAGCGTGACTAGATTTTAAAACACAAATAAATTTTATATTGTATCTCTTGACTTGCATGCAAACTGTAAAGTATTTATATTTAATGTGCAACTTCATAAAATGTAACCTGAATACTCAACTCCGAATCGTCTACTACTACACACCCACATGCTTCACACATACACAAACTCACATTACTGTCATCAGAGTCACTGGAGAGGAAATTTTTTCGCTTACAGCTGTTGTAACCAACATGTTAGGTTTCCCAAATTGGATCACTTATTCCATTACCACATGTGATGGTTAATATTAATGAATTGAATCAAGAAATTGAAAAATTCAACGTATCTAATTCTCATTCATATGTCCTCCAGAAGATTGTCACCAATCTGTAACGAAAACTCCGAAATCGCTTACTATTTTTCACACTAATATTCGCAGCATTAATAAAAACCTTGACGAACTGTTACTATTACTTGCAATAATTGTAGTCCCATGTGACTTACTTGTTTTGTCAGAGTGCTGGCTAAGTAAGATTATTAACCCCCCAACTATAGAAAATTACTTTTGCCACATATCAAAATGTTCTTCTCAGAATTATGGTGTTATGATATTTGTAAAAATAACATAACCTATGAAATTTTTGAGCCAGATATGGATGACTGCAACTGCTTGATAGTAAAACACGGTTTAAATACTGTCGTTATTGGTATATACAGGTATCCATCTTTCAACAACACAGATACATTTTTAGATAGCCTAAACACACTTCTAATTATGTTTTCCTCTTACAAAACTATTATAATTATAGGAGATCTAAACATTAATATTACACCTAGCCACACCCCGGACACTCGCTAAATCTCCATACAAACTAGCGTTTTAACGACCGACACTGTGACACCGACACAGACACTACACACATGTCGTTTTTCTATACGTGCACTTGTGTGCGTGACGTCTAAGGTTGTCGCCCGTAATCACCGTATCACATATCATATAATAGTTACTTCGTACATACGTACTACGTACTGACCGTATGAATATTTTTGTACACTTACCCAAAAAGCTTTTAACACTAAAAGTATTAGTCGCTTTTTCGTAAACCATCGTTTACAGAAACATAAAAGTTTTTTTAAATATTTTACAAACTAAATGTTATTTACGCACGAGTATATATCGTTGTTTCATTTATGAAAATGGATTCTAAAATACGAATATGTAGGTAAGTATATAGTATATAAGTATTGATAATATACCTAAATAATAAGAAACTACGTAAATTTGAACCTCCGGTGTCTACTGGTCTTAACATAAATGTATGAAGTTGATGTTCTTCCCCTCGAGAGTAGTACCTATTGTTCTGTAGCCGTACGCGTGTAGCGTCCTTGCTCAGACTGGCGCCTCGACAAATCAGAATCGGTGGCGGGGTGAGGAACCCCGGATTGGTGGGGGGAACAGAGTGTCCGTTCTATACGTAGTATTATTATCTTTTCTATGACCTAGCTGTAATGACACCCGTTCTGATGAATACCTAAACATCACTGCAACTCATGGTCTCTTGCCAGCGCATGTTCTCCCCACTAGAGAAAATAGCTGTATTGATCACGTTATGCTCAAATCCTACTCTCAAAATGCGACAACACTCATTCTTGAATCAGGTATGTCTGATCACTACCCAATTCTATTTTATATTGAAAAGACAACCATTTCCTATAGGAAAACCCCTAAAGAAAAGACACACTTAGATTTACATACAATAGCTGCAAAACTGTCAAAAACTGATTTCTCCTCATTATTTTCCATAAGTAACGCCAACAATGCTGCCGAATATCTTATTGCGAAGATAGCTTTTATTATCACCCTATACATAAAAAATATTCGCGTATCTCGGAGAAACAATATCCTAAAGCCATAGATTACTCAAGGTGCTCTGAGGTGTATTAGGCACTGAGATAAACTACATATGAAAGTTAAAAAGAATCCAGTAAACATGGTTATTAGAGTGACTTATTTCAATTCAATTTCAATTCATTTATTATTAAGACACATAGATCCATTTGGTTAGTAGGTACTTATCATAAGTCTTAAATCTTAATTAATATAAATTGTTGACTTATGCCCGATACAGAAATTTTTGCAAAAATCTTTTACGTAATCTAAAACATAATTATGATCGGCAGAGGCTTGAAGATGCAAGGAAAAACCCAAAAGCCACCTGGAAGGTAATTAAAGATATTTCGGGGCTAGGATCTGGGACCTCTGCATCGATAAGCCTACTTAATACGGCTTCTGACCCTGTGGCATCTGTTAACATAGTAAATAGTTTTTTCGTCAACGTGGGAACTGAACTGGCAAATAAAATCATCTGTTCGGCGAAATTTTTACCGACTACACCCTGAGAAAATAACAACTTAACAAATTCTATGGCTATTATACCGACTTTAGGGAAATCGAAAATATAATCGTGAACTTCCGAAACGACTGTGCAACCGGATGGGACAGCATTCCATCGAAAGTCATAAAATATGTGCGTAAGTCTCTCATACCACCAATAACTTTTTTATGTAACCTATGTAACCTTTGTTTATCCACCGGTGTCTTTCCGAATTCCTTTAAAAAAGCCGTCGCACATCCTATCTATAAGAGCGGGGACAGGAACAGTGTCAATAATTACAGGCCAATTTCTGTTCTCACTATCCTTTCTAAAATCTTAGAAAAAATTCTCAATACAAGATTGATTAATTTTCTTGAATCCAACAATGTAATAGCCCAAAATCAATATCGATTTAGAAAGGGTAGATCTACGGAGGAAGCCATTGTTGAACTTAATAAAGTATTGTATATAATCTAGACCATAAAAACAAGGCTGTGTGTATCTTCCTTGATCTATCTAAAGCCTTTGACACAGTTTCTGTCCCGCTCTTACTCCATAAAATGGAAAGTGGGTTGGAGTACGCGGTATTGCGCTTGATATTTTCATAGATTATCTCACAGGTAGAAAACAATGTGTCAAAATTGACAAATTTGTTGGATCTGATGAGACTATCTTATATGGCGTGCCTCAAGGTAGTGTCCTGAGCCCCTCTCTCGCTCTCTATTCTTTATCAAAATGATCTTTGTAAAATGTCCTTACCAAACTGCAAAATAATCACCTATGCAGATGATACCGCTTTGTTGGTACACTGCGAAAGCTGGGTTATAACAAAAGATCTTGCAGAAAAAGCGCTACGTACTGTAATGTCTTGGTTAGAGAATAACATCGTCACCCTCAACGTGGAAAAGACAAAATATATTGCTTTCTCACCTACAATAACTTATCAGCCACCTATTTGTTACAAAATTAAAGCTCACACACGCTCTACTGATGTTCTACCCTTGTCAGTAAAATGCACATGCCTTGAGGTGTCACGTTGCGCACAAATGAAATATCTGGGGGTAGTCATTGATAGTAATCTTAGCTGGAATAATCAATTAGAAGCACTCATTCCTAGGGTAAGGAAACTAATGGTGGTTTTTAAAAAATTAAGATGTGTTGCCTCTGCTGACATTGTCAAATCGGTGTACTATGCCCTAGCTCAGTCAGTGTTGACATATTGCATCTTTGTCTGGGGAGGCACGCATACCACAAAGATGCTCCGACTGGAGAGGGCCCAGAGAGCTGTCTTGAAATTCATACATAACAGACCGTTCAGGTACCCAACAACACTTCTTTATCAGGAGTGCTCTGTGCTGGAAAGCGTATAAGGTATAAAGTCTGTGATACAGAGCCTAGAAGACTAGATATTGCAGCACGTCGCCGTGAATTTGTCAGTAGTAGGTTGTACAACGCTATCAATAAGCTTATAACTATTTATCCTCTCACAACTTACAAATGTAAAGAGAAACTTATACTGTGGCTTAAATCTCTGTCATACCAAGATACAGAAGAATTTCTCAAGGCTTCTCTATAGCTTTATGTCTCTGATACACTCTCTCCGACATGAACTCAACCTTACACACACACACACACACACACCAACACACACACACACACTCACACACAAAAACACACTCATACTCACACACACACACAAACACACACTCATACTCACACACACACACACACACACACACACACACACACACACACACACACACACACACACACACACACACACACACACACACACACACACACACACACACACCTAGTTTTGTAGCCAGGGCCGCCGCCGCACTAAATTGGTAAGTACTCTAAAGTGAATTAAACAAATTTTAATTTTAATTTTAATTTTTAATTTTAATGATGATCCCATACCATGATTCATATAGGGTTTGGACAATATGAATCAGGCACAGATGAATCAGGATTTAGCCAACAATCATGCATAACTCATCATACATACAGACTTCAGTGATTACATTTTTCTACTCGAATCTATAACTCAAAAGCATCATACGAAACTCAAATTAAAGTTTTAAAACAATAAAAATAATTTTATAAAGTAGGCATTGTAATCAGTATGTCACCTGAACCAAGCACAGGTTAATCAGACATTTACCTTCGTAACAGCGGGTTC
This sequence comes from Cabera pusaria, assembly GCA_954871355.1. Lineage (NCBI taxonomy): Eukaryota > Metazoa > Arthropoda > Insecta > Lepidoptera > Geometridae > Cabera > Cabera pusaria. Next base: position 31,380,194 of record OX940886.1, read on the forward strand.
CAAGCCAACCAGAGGTATATTCGTCTTCTAGCTCGTTCGTTGCACGACTGGCTTCCCCCCGCATGTGAATCCCCGCAAGTATCGTCAAGCGCAGCTTACGCCACATTAATCAGTATCATACGCCGGACACTTCTTATTTATTTATTTATAAACACACTAACGTAGTTATAACTAAAACACATTTTTTTTGTAGGAGGACAATTCATTACCTTTCAATTAAATTTTAATTATTATTGAAGTATCAAAGGCTAAATGTGACATCGACCATTTTGTTCCGGAAAATGGCAAACGGACGCGCTATATGAATCAGAAGAACGAACTTTAAATATTTTTATTTTGTACCTAAACAGCAAATATTTCAAAAATATAATATCCCTAGTTAGGGATAAAGACAAACTGTATTAAAAAAAAATTTACACACCATTTTGTTAGTTGGTTTCAGAGATATACCCTCAGACATCGAAAATTTCGTTTCTGAAGAATCACCCATGTACAATCGTACAAAACACTCAAAATACTTTAACAAAAAAACATTTTGAGAACCGCCCCATAATTATTTTTCCAAAGTTGCAGATGACAAGCTTAAAAGCCCCGTAAGATTGCAATATGCCAACTGTCACACGCGTTCGCTAACGAGAAACACAGATGCGATGTGTATTAGCAGGAATTCAAATGTATCAAAGTTAAAACGGAACAAAACATCCACCCACTCAGAACGGGGGGCCCGTTTGCTAAAGACGATTCGATTTCACGTCCACAAAAGGATTCTGAGGCAGGGCGACAATTGGACGACCATTGAAAAAATGGCCGGGCGTCAGTGCCTCTACATCATTAGGGTCTGGACAGACCGAGCACAGTGGACGCGAGTTTAACTCGGCCTCAATTTTACAGAACACCGTTGCGAGTTCCTCAAATGGCAAAACGATTTTTCGTCCACGGTATACGTATAGGACGCCACTGAGCTCTATGTTCAGTTATCCTGTTCCAACCCCTACCAGCCGCCCTGCGAATGACCCTATGAAATATTTGAAAATATGTGTGTGTTTGTGCAGGTGGACGGTGTCGGAGGTGCGCGCGGGCGCGGCGCTGCGCTCGACGCTGTCGCTGCGCGCCGCCGAGCGTGCTGACGCGGGCGAGTACCGCTGCCACGCCGCCAACAGGTTCGGCCGCGGTGAACTCGCCCTCTACTTGCACGTCGAAGGTGAATATATGGCGATAGTAAAATATGCGAATAAATTAAAATATAAGACTATCGCATAACGTGTTTGCAGAACCTCCGGATGCTCCGCGAGATCTGCGGCTACGCGGGGTCGGCACACGCTGGGTGCGCGTGGCGTGGCGGACTGCGGCCGGTGCCGGGGGCGCGCGCTACCTCGCCTCGTGCGCGCCGCTCGCCGCGCCGCCCGCCGCGCCCGTACTGTGCAACCTCACGCTCGACTCGGACGAGGGGGACGACGAGTCAGTACAGGCACTGTCAGACGGCACCGGCGCGGTTGACCCGCTCGAATCTAGAAACATTGTGACGTTGCAGGTCGAACGGGTCGGATCTCCGATGGGCGTCGGGCCAACTGGAAGGACTGCGGCCGGCGACCGCGTACTCGGTGCAGCTGGCGGCCGCCAACCACGCGGGGCGGTCGCCGCTCTCGGAGCCGCTGGCCGTGTCCACGCTGGAGGCGGCTCCGGGCGCGGCGCCGCGGGACGTGCGCGCGCGCCCCGCCCCGCCCGGCCTGCCGAACCTGCTGCTCTCCTGGTCGGTGAGTAGCTAGCTCACCTGCATGTGGGGAGCAGCGCGGGCCGGTGCGGAATGATTACGATTACGTAGCCCCCTCCCCAGGAGACGTGGAACGGCGAGTTGCTGGGGTACGCGGTGACGTGGCGCGACTCAGAGGGTGGCACGGGGCGGCGCTCCGTGGCGGGCGCGGCCAGCCTCGAGCTGGAGCTGAGCGAGGTGCGCGGCGCGGCGCGGCTCGAGGTGGCGGTGCGCGCGTACAACCGCGCCGGCGCGGGTCCGCCTTCGCCCGCGGTGCACCTCACCGTACCTGACGGAGGTACATCTACGTATATTACCGGCGTACCGCAAGGCGACCTTCTATATCTATTTGCCATTTCGTGCGCGTTAAGCTACATTATACTTCGATACATGATATATTTCCCACCGGTAGTAGGAGCACATTTTATCAATGTCGTACCTGACTTTCCACAAGTGGTACGAGTACATTATATCGATGATCCGCCTGACTTGCTTTCAAATAGTAGCTTGCCACCATCAAGGAGAAAATCTGTCGTCGTTACCTTACTGTGTCCTGGCAGCACCCTGCCCTTGAGATGATTGATTGATTGCCAAAAAAAAATGATTTTATTTTCACCAAAAGCAAAAAACCTACATTTGTATCATGCTTGATCATAGTTATGCTTAAAAAATATTCCCAATCTTTCCTGGAAGAAATCGGTTACTTAATTTACGAATAAGAGACAAGAAAGACTGCATAGAATAACTACTTAGCCATGCTTATGCTTGGGCCACACACATCGCGATAACGCGAATATTCGCTTTAACGCGATGTTACTTCGGGCAAAGCCGCAGACACTTCGCCCCACTGCCAGTAAACTCGCGCACATCAGAGAGTTTTATCTCGATGAACTTCGCTTACGTGGCTACACTTCAGTCGGCCGACAGGCGTCGTGCGCAGCGGATCGGTATTGCTTTATTTGTTTGCGAGTTAATCTGCTGTTGAATGAATAGTAATCATCCTGCCGTCTTTGCTATTTTTTTTATTTTTCCTATCGCAAAAAAATAATTGTTTAGCGCCATAAAATAAAGAGCGACAGCATCATCCATTTTTCCGCGATAAACTATTGCGACATTTCTTTGTTTGCAATGTGGCCATGCACATCGCCGTAGGCCGAAGACAAAGTTTTGTCGCAATAATTCTATCGTGATGTGTGTGGCGGCCCTAGCATTACTGATACTTTTCTTCTAAAAGAAAAAGTTCAGTGAAAAAGGCGTTACTGGATTCAAACAAATGTCTGTAACATATCACGTGGAATAAACTGGCCAAGTGCAAGTCGGACTTGCACTCGTAGGGTTCTGATTCCGTACCACGCTACAATATTTTATAAACTCGAGCAGAAAATGCTGAAAGACAATGCTTATTACAAGAAACGTGATGTTGTTATTAATATCTTGAGCAGATTTTCTTTCTAGGCTTGCCATTTTTATTTTTAACCGACTTTACAAAAAAAGAGGAGTTTCTCAATTCGTCTGTATGTTTTTTTTGTGTATGTTATGCGATTACTCCGTCAATTGTTAACGGATTCAAATGATTATTTTTTTAATAGGTAGGGTACGTTTCCGAAGTGGTCCCATTTTAATTTTATCGAGATCTGATTAGTATCTTCAGAGATATGGAGATAAATATCTCAAACATAGGAGAATGTACTGGTTTTAGAAGAAGAGTCCCAAAAACATTATACACAATGGAGGTTGCTATTGCATATACATTAATAAATAAATAAATAATAATTTATTGAAATCTTGAGCCTTAAATCTAATAACTAATACATATCAGTGGCTTAATTTATGTTATTGCTAACAGTTGTTATAGATAGGCTGTACGTTACAATGGTGATGGTTCCCTGTTCCACAAACTAGTTTATAAACTGTGACTTGTGGGACAGTGTTCCTCCGTCGGCAGGCGTGTTTGCCTTGTCTTTGTTGGTCAGGTGTTTAGTTGCTCAAGAATGTTACATAGTGAAGGTAAAATAAGTAAAACTTAATTAGATTATGTGTGTATGTATGCGTGTGTGCGCGCTCGCGCATTTGTGTATGTGTGTGTTTGTGTGTGAGTGTATTTGTTGTGTGGGAGCGTGTGTATGTGTGTGGGTGTGTTTGTGTGAATATACATGTTTTATTAAAAATACAGGATGTATCATTTTATTGTCAAAATGAGTCTGAATCCGACTTTAATTTTATACATAGAACAAAAAAAACTATTTACACGTATTCATCTCCGTCCACCAACATTACACCTCTCTCGAAGTGTATACACACATTTCACACAGTTCCAAAATATGCGCATTACATACATACACAACAACGATAAGTACATAGCGACTCAGATCCGGGAAAACAACGTTACACAAACTTGTGTTTGGGATTCAATATTCTATTACGTTGTAGACTTGAAAAGGTTTTAGAAGTGACTCGGTAACCTTTGTCTTTAGGGATCGTCCATTAAAAACGTGAGGCTCGAAAATTGCAGCAATGTGTGTTACAACACATTACTAGTAATCTTGTTAACCCCTCCACTAAGCTAAATATGCTTGTGTCTGGAGTGGGCTCACGTCAATAGTGCATCATCATTGGTACACTGTTTATTACTCGTAGTAACTAATTTTTTAACCGACTTCAAAAAAAGGAGGAGGTTTCTCAATTCGACCGTATATATATATATATATATATATATTTTTTTTTTTTATGTTTGTTCGCGGATAACTTCGTCGTTTATGAACCGATTTCGATTATTCTTTTTTTGTTCGAAAGGAGATATCCCAAGTGTGGTACCATGGTAATTTTATCGAGGTATGATAAGTATCTCCAGAGATATTGAGATAAACATCTCAAAATTGGTACTGAAAATGAATAGCGCGGCATTGAAGTCGGTTGTTTTTTAGTTTTTAAACGATATTATTTCATGTTTAACTTTTAAGGTGTTCAATAAAGTGTTTATCTATCTATCTATCTAAAGTTATACACATGCTTTGATTATAAACTCGGATGACATATACAAATCAGTCGGGGGTGGTTTTAATTTTTTGAATTTAAGTATTATTGACAGATATTCTTACGGACATGACATGACGTTTGGCGCCAATGGCGGCCATATCAGTCCCGCCCAAGACACTGCATACATAACTAACTCAGAATTATGAACGCACATTGTACCAACCAACACTGCAAAAAAAAAAATAACTGGCCAAGTGCAAGTCGGACTCGCACTCGTAGGGTTCCGTAACACAGTTAAGTATTCCATAACTATGATTTTTCGCAACTACAAAATTAACTTTGTTTTTCATAGTGTTTGTATGAAAAACAAAGTTATCTTTGCGGTCGCGATTATCTCTAAAACTGCTGACTGACTGCATCTCGTTCAAACCAATTTTCGTTGAAAGTTTTTATTGAGATCTACAGCATTTATTTTTTTTAGATTTTTCACTCCCATACTTTAAAAGTTAGAGGGGGGGGGACACACATTTAACCACTTTAGACGCGCCTATCTTTCAAATGATTGACTTTGAGAAAAAAATATTTTAGGAACCTCAATGTCATTTTTGAAGACCTATCCATAGACACCCCACTCGTATAGGTTTGAAGAAAAAATTTTTTTTTGTTTCAGTTCTATGTATGGGATGCCCCCCTTAAACTTTTATATTTTTTATTTTTGTATAAAAATCGGAAAGCGATTTACAGAATACATTTAACTACCAAGTTTCAATTCTGTAGTCTTAACAGTTTCGGAATAAAATGGCTGTGACTTACGGACGGACAGACAGACAGACATGACGAATCTATAAGGGTTCCGTTTTTTGCCATTTGGCTACGGAACCCTAATTATAAGCATAATACCACAGATTATGTAATAGTTACTACGTAAATAATACTTTTCGTTGATAGGTTGGCTACACAGTGCTTTCATAATTCGGGTATTAACAATGTAAGGAAGTGCCAACTCATGTAACGTAGTAGAGTGATTCAGACTGTGTGAGCCATAATATGGCGGCTATTAATGTTAATAATCGCAAATAATACTTTTTAATATTCATTTTGGAATACAACTAGTCCGTGTTTGTATTTTGAATTTTCTACCAAATAAATAAGGGCGAAAATACTTAATACTCCACACTATAGCTAAGAGTTCCTTCTCTATAGTAGGATAATTTATTTCGGCTTTATTTAAACTACGACTTGCGTATGCCACTGGTTTACCATTACTATTACATAAGACAGATCCAATAGCAACTCCTGAGGCGTCAGTCTGCAGAATAAATTCATTGTCCTCAGAAAAATTTAGATACTGAAGTACTGGTGGTTTAATCAACGCTGATGTTAATATTTGAAATGAAGTTTCACATTCTTCCGTCCACACGAAAGATGTATTTTTACAACATAATCTATTCAAAGGATAGGCTATTTCGGCAAAATTCTTTATAAACTTTCTGTAAAAGTTTGCAAAAACTACAAAACGTCTAACTGAATCACTGTTATCTGGTCTTGGATAATTTTGTAATACTCTGGTTTTTTCGGGATCGGGTTGTATACCTTTTTCGGATACTATGTGTCCTAGGTATAAGACCTCTTTCTTTAAGAACTCACATTTAGTAGGATTTAATTTTAAATTGACCTTTCGTAAACGAGTTAAAACATCCATTAAGTTTTGGTTATGTTGGGTTAAATTTCTTCCAAAAGTTACCAAATCATCTTGGTACACCAGACATTGATCGTAATTTAAACCTGACATCGCTACTGTTATCATTCTAGAGAAAGCATTTGGACTAGTCTTTAATCCCATTGGTAATCTCGTTAATTGATATTGTTTTGCTGTAGTAAAGGCTGTATAGGGTCTACTATCTTTATGTAGATTACATTGGTAGTACCTTTGATATAAATTTAAATGACTATAGTAAATCGATCCTGACAACGAATCCAATACCTCGGTTATATTAGGCAAAGGGAACTTATCGTCCTCAATCCGTTCGTTCAACTTCCTATAATCAATAACTACACGCCACTTTATTATACCATTATTATCCACCTTTTTCGGCACTATCAATAAAGGACTACTCCAAGCACTCCTCGTTTCCTCTATTATTCCGTCATCTAACATACTCTTTATCTGTTTATCAATCTCCGTTTTCTGACTGTAAGGTAATGTGTATGGTTTTACAAAAACTGGTTTAGAATTTGGTTTCAATTCTATTGTTTCTTCATACAGAGAAGTTGTACCTAACTTATCACCCGGTAGAAAAAATACATCTAGAAACTTCGCACATATATTCTCTATCGACTTTTGTTCTTCCTCATTCAAACCGTCTAATTTTAAATAAGAAAATATTTTTTTGACTCTTTCCGCATCGATATCTGAACTGCTAAAACGACATACATCAAAGTTACATAATAACGAAACGCTAACGTTAAAAAACTTAATGACACATCCTCGTTCCGTGTATTTAAAATCTTAATCGGTATCTTGCCATTTCTTGGTTGAACTATGCTACTAGCTATATAAACACCATCACACAACTCCTGTGTATCAACGACACAATCATCCATCACATGCGTGCTCACATAGTGTATAGATTCACTACGTGCTGGAGCTGTCAAGTACGAACAGCTACTGTTACTAAAATACTCCAATTTTAATGTTATTGTGTTACCTCTCTCAGAATGTAATTTTAAACAATTTAACTCAAAGTCTACATTAGCTCGAAACTTCTTTAAAAAATCTTGACCTAATATTCCATCCGTTCTACATGGTAGATTATCAAAAACATAAAATTTATGTGCAAACATTTCTCCATTGTAATTTAAATTTAGATATACATATCCCTCTGAGTATACCTTTCCACCTATTCCATTGACACGCAATCTCTCCTTATGGATCGGCAAATCTAAACATCTCAATAAATCATACCTAACGACTATTATATATTGATGCACCGGTGTCTAATAACCAAGTGCAGTGACTTTGTTCTAGCTTAAGTGATACTTTATTTAGACTATTACTTACCAATACGTATTCAGAAAAAAACGGTATTCATGGATTCAACGACTGGCTGCTCCATTTTACTTTGTTTGTGGTTCTGTTCACGCTCTTCGGACATGACATGAACATTTCTGTTGGTTGATGAAAAGCCACGGTTGTACCTACCTCGTGAACCTGCACGATTACCCTGGTAGACCCTAGCATTACCTCGGTAACTTTGGTTGTTGTTTTGGTTGCCTACTTGATGTCCTCGATTAAAGGAACCTCTACCTCTTTGTCCTCTCGAGGAGCGGAACGGTTGCTCCTGTCCTCTGCGACCTCTAAATGGTCTGGACGACTGGTTCTGACGATACATACCGAACACATTCGACGATAAACTTTGTACCGCATTGTCTTCTTCTTGTGCGACCTGAATCGCATCCTTCAAAGAGTCGAAAGCTCGCGCTGCTACTATGGTGCTAAGCCTTGGATCACGCAAACCATCAGCAAATTGTTTTATAGCAATTTTTTCATTGATGGGACGCAATATGTTGTACGCCTCCATATTACCATCAGCCTGTGAAATAGTTAGGTCTACGAATAAACTTGATAATTCCTTACCAAAATCGATGACTCGTCGATTATTCTGACGCGTATTCTGCAACCTTGCAAGAATAGCTGTAGCTGCCTTCTGTGGAAGTAGTTGTTTCCGCATATCCCTTATCAACTCATCAATAGTCCCGTATGAGACGCTTAACAGTTTCAACTTTGCTGACTGAGACAGTCGAGTTTTCAAGACAAAGGCGATTAAATTTGGTTTTGAACTTTCTTCCAAAATTGAGCTATAATACTCAATGCCATCAATTAATTCTTTTGTCTTGGCAACTGTGTCATCCATCAAAGGTAACAAGCTCAAAGCCGCTTTTAAGTCGAATTTCTCCATCATTGCTGTTAAACTAGCGCTTACATTTACACTATGACTTATGCTGAGACTATAGTCCTTATTACAAAATACTTTAATTTCCTTATATAATTTTTCAATTAACACACATACATTTTCTATATCCTTTACCGCTTCCCGTGAAATAATATTTTTTCTTATCTGTTCTGTCAAAATATTATATTCGCATTTATACTCATTAATTAAAACTTCAATTTCTACTAGTTTCTTACTTAAAATGTCCTTAGTCCGTCTATCATAGCTTAATTTAACAAGATTGTCCCGTAACGACTTTATTTGTACGTATATATGCCTCAATTTAGACATACCACGAACTCAAACACGCAACTTGTTATTTTTTTAGCTGAGATAAATAATCACTTGCCACTTTACTCACTTCACAGTAGATATGCATTACCTCTCCATATATTGTATGGCCTTGTAACAAGACACGGGCGAAGGGTATCCTTTACCCACGCACGCCTGGTCACATCGCGACTCCAACATCTCCCTGCTGCTCTCAACAACATTTTTCACACGCTCTTACTGGTATAGAACAGGGCAGGTTCTAACAGACCTGCACAACCTTGCAGCATGAACTGATTTTACATCCACTTGCAACGTTTCTTCTCTCTTCTTCACGATAGATTGGCATATTTTCACCATATTTATAGTGGACTGTCCGTACGATCAATTAAACATTTTAATAATTAAAAGTAAAACATTTCATTACAACCGAAAGTCACGATGACATCACGCGCGGCGGGCCAGGACCCAAACAAGGCAGGGTCGCCATGTATAGAGGGTGGCCTAATAGGGAGTAGTGAAACAATCGGATGCTGGTTTATGACTGAATATATTTAGAATTACACATTGATAATATACCTTACTACTAAAGTACTTACTTACTACACCACATTATAAAAGTATTTGGAATTATTGTAATAAAATAGACAATTCATTATCGTGTGTGTCAGGTGCTTTTATTGCACAGGGCCTTTTTGGACATTGACCTTTGATACCTTAATGACATCATTATGACTAGTGGATATTTTCACTAGCGCGGCATTTTAGGGTTCCGAACCCAAAGGGTACCAAATGAACACTTTCTGAGACTTTGTTGTCCGTCCGTCCGTCCGTGTGTCTATATGCACATATACTCACTCTCGCACTCTTCTTAACTGTAATAGGTACATACTTGAAATTTTCACAAAGTATATATCCTTCAATGTATAACGGCCCAGACACGAAATTTTATAGATGCATGTAATTTAATTAAAACTTGTTTTGCACTAAAAAGGGTAAAATAAAATTTAAAAAAAAAAAACCGACATCATAACCACAAACAGGCACTCAAAAGCGAAAAATAAATTACTTAATATAATTATTATAAGCGCTACCCACTTATCTATTTGAAGTCGGTGCCAGCCAAGTCTAATAGGTAGTAGATATATACTACCTACATGTATCTACCTACTTACTACTTACATAGTATCTATCTACTATCCAATAGACTTGGCAGGCACCGACTTCAAATAGATAAGTGGGTAACGCTTATAATAATTATATTAAGTAATTTATTTTTCGCTTTTGAGTGCCTGTTTGCGTTAATGAAGTCGGTTGTATTTTTTTTTTAAAAAGATTTTATTATTTAAACAATGTTATGCAGCTGACAGACGGACTATCAGTTACATTCGGGTCATGATATGTATATGCTGTGATCGGTATGCGTTTCCTTAAGTTGTGTTTAACTATTTCACTTTTTTATTTTTAAGCTATTGCATAGCTTCTATCGCGGGCCTAGAGCGTGGAGACCGAATCCAGAAATTCCGTAACGAAAATAAAAACCTAACTCCCCAACGAACCTCATTTTTAAGCCTTAGCGTAGTAGAGATAAGGTCGTCTTTGGTTTCAAACATCATTCAATTTAATGGTAAAACTTTGATTTTGTCTTCTCGTTCCTTTTTCAAATATAAATTTTCAAATTATGTCAAGGGTGAACAAGTCCTCGGAACTTTACATAACTCCTCCTTGTTAAACACTCACTTCCTTAATACATGTAGCCGTGACACAGATAGGTATATAGGTATTTATCATCTATGTACAACAGTGAATATCTGTACTCTGTCTCTATCTGTAAATATGAATAAACAAAGTGCATTTATTAATGAAGAAAGTCACGAAAAAAATAGTGAAAGAAAATAATTGAGTACTCTATATACCTTAGATTATTTACTTGTCTAGATGTAAAGTCTGAAAATCTATGGGCCAAAAAAAGTAACGACTAACTGTGAGCCCGTAAGCTCATTCCGCCTACTTAGTAGTGTCCCTGACATTCAGCAGTCAACATTGGTTCTGTGCCATTTCAAAATGACAAAATGTGCGATAAAAGTGTGCAGAAATTACAAAGGACAATTGGAAACCATTAAAAAAGTGAGCTTTTGCAGATAGGTACACATTAAATAACTATTATTCTAAAGAAACAATTATAATAATGAAAAGAAATTTTGTTCTGAGATACATCGCCATGTTTTCAGGGTTGCCTGAGTCCTTTTACACCACCTCCCGGTTACACCAGCGGGCCCTCAAAACATCTACTTACTAAGTTTCAACTGTGTGGTCTTAATAGTTTCGGAATAAAGTGGCTGTGACATGCGGACGGACAGACAGGCAGACACATATATATATGACGAATTAATAAGGGTTCCTTTTTTTTTCATTCAGCTATGGAACTCTAAAAAATATATTGACAACAATAAATTAAACAAATCAATTAAAATTATTTAATTGGTGTATTTTTAACCGACTTGCAAAAAGGAGGATGATGTTCCAAATTCGTCTGTGTTTTCTTTTTGTATGTTTATTAGCCGATTACTCCGCCAATTGTGAACCGATTGAAATGATTCCCTTTTCACAGGTAGGGTTCATCTCTTAGATGGTCTTATTTAAATTTTATTCCGATCAGATAAGTACCTCCAGAGATATTATGATGGTAATTGTCTCAAACTTGCTACAAAGTAACTAATAATAATAGGTTTGCGCTTGATTATTTTACCTGATGTTAAGTGACGATATGATTGATGATGTGGCGCGCTTACCTAGAAGATACCTATGTCCTCGCGACTTGAGATCCATAAATTATATTTAACCGGAAACACAGAAAACTGGTCAAGTCGAGTTGGACTCGCCCGCCGAGGCTTCCGTACCAATTTCTCAAACTAAGTTAAAGGATAAACTTATCTTTGCAGTTGGATCCATAGGAAATGTACTGCGTGAAATACAAATCATAAGTTTTTAATACTAAATTTGTCTTTGTTTATAAACTACATATTCACGGTTTTCAGATCCATTAACTACAAAAGTAACTTTGTTTTTCATAGTGTTTGTATGAAAAACAAAGTTATCTTTGCGGTCGCCATATCTCTAAAACTGCTGACTGTATCTCGTTCAAACCAATTTTCGTTGTTAGTTTTTATTGAGATCTACAGCATATATTTTTTTTTTAGATTTTTTACTCCCATACTTTAAAAGTTAGAGGGGGGGACACACACATAGACGAGCCTATCTTTCAAATGATTAACTTTGAGAAAAAATGATTTTAGGAACCCCAATGTCATTTTTGAAGACCTATCCATTGACACACGTATAGGTTTGAAAAAAAATTTTTTTTTGTTGCAGTTCCATGTATGGGATGCGCCCCCCCTTAAACTTTTATATTTTTTATTTTTGTATAAAAATCGGAAAGAGGTTAACAGAATACATCTACCTACTAAGTTTCAATTCTGTAGTCCTAACAGTTTCGGAATAAAATGGCTGTGACATACGGACGAACAGACAGACAGACAGACAGACATGACGAATCTATAAGGTTTCCGTTTATTGCCATTCGGCTACGGAACCCTAAAAATTGACGCAAATTTTTTGCGCCATTCTTCCATGGGTAGTGCGACCTGTAAAACGGATAGTGCTTCAAGCTTTTATGAATATAGGTAAGTACCTACCCGCAAAATACTCACTAGAATTTATTTACAAGCTTTTATTTAACTTGCAATGTATGTATGTATGTAACTATGTATGTTCGGGTGGAATCTTGGAAGCTAAATAAGACCCACTTCCCGATGTCCGATTGGACTCAAACTTGGTGTACTTATGTATCTTCGGTGACAATATAATGATATGGTGCCATGGAGCTAGTCTGATGATGGAGACGGAAGGTGGCCACGGCATCTCTATGATAAAACAACATAACCCCACCGAGTTTGGGCTCGATTGATTTGTCTTAAAGATAACTTTACGCGTAGATGATATCCAGGCTCTGATGATGAAGCTGGAAGTTGGCCACGGCATCTCTGTGATAAATCAACATAACTCTACCGAGTTTGGGCTCGATTGATTCGTCTTGAAGAGAACTTTTCACCTAGATGATATCCAGGGTCTGATGATGAAGCTGGAAGGTGGCCACGGCATCTCTGTGATAAATCAACATAACCCTACCGAGTTTGGGCTCGATTGATTCGTCTTGAAGATAACTTTTCACCTAGATGATATCTAGGGTCTGATGATGAAGCTGGAAGGTGGCCACGGCATCTCTGCGATAAATCAACATAATTCTACCGAGTTTGGGCTCGATTGATTCGTCTTGAAGAGAACTTTACACTTAAATGATAGCCAGGGTCTGATGATGAAGCTGTAAGGTGGCCATGGCATTTCTGTTATAAAGCAACATAGCCCCACGGAGTCGTATGTAAATATATTTTTTTTTTTATTTTTTTTTTTTTAAACATCATGCCTTCTCTTAAATACTTAGGTAGTAGGTATGTAGTCGGTATCTATACCGTAACTTTTCTTAATTGTATGCATATTGAGGTTAATGTTAATAAATATCAACCACGTCGCGGCTCCACGTATATTGAACTACCAATATTCATCAAGAAAAAGAAAGCATGTTTAAATATTCAAAACAACGATAAACACTGTTTTCTATGGAGCGTGGTTGCAGCCCTCTATCCAACTAAAAACCATCCTGAAAGGGTTTCGTCATATGTACATTTTCGCGAAGTACTAAACACTGAAAACATTTCGTTTCCCATGACATTATCTGACCTACTAAAAAGTTAAAACTAAATTATAAGTAAAAAATATTTTAAAAAACATGCTTTTATCTGTGACAATGAACTAAAATGTTAAAAATAAATTCTAGTAAGTATTTGGCGTGTAGGTACTTACCTATATTTTCAAAAGCTTGAGGCACTGAAGTATAGTAATTACCGAGCCTGAAAAACGGGTAGTGCTTCAAGCTTTTAAGAATATAGGTAAGTACCTACACGCCAAATACTTACTAGAATTTATTTTTAATATTTTAGTTTATTGTCCTAGATAAAAGCTTGTTTTTAGGGTTCCGTACCCAAAGGGTAAAACGGGACCCTATTACTAAGCCTCCGCTGTCCGTCTGTCTGTCTGTATGTCTGTCTGTCCGTCTGTCACCAGGCTGTATCTCATGAACCGTGATAGTTAGACAGTTAAAAACAGAATAAAGTTAAAAATAATAGAGGGTCCCCATACAAGAAACGTGTTTTTTTTTTCGGCATTTTACGCCATATATGAACGCTTAGTTAGGTAAACGACCCATAGATGGCGTTATATGGAAATGTCAATCCCTAACACCTTTGTTAGACGTTAGATGGCGTTGTAAGAAATAAAATGTTTATTAATTATAATTTTTTGCTGGCGAATAGTGGTATTTTTTGCTCTTATGATTTATGATCTTATAAAATACTGTAGTGTGGTACGGAACCCTCCTACGAGTGCGAGTCCGACTTGCACTTGGCCAGTTTATTTAAAATATTTTTTACTTATAATTTATTTTAACATTTTAGTTCCTTGTCCCAGATAAAAGTTAAAAAATATGTTTTACTATTAATTTATTATAATATTTGTCTGGAAGTCTGGATATTGCCAAGCCTCTTTAGGCTATATGTCCGGTGCTATTGTTTCCACAAACGCATACGGACCAGCAGTTTAACTGCCCTTTATTTTCGGCACACCGATGAGATAAAACTAAAATTTTCTTTAAAAGACGTTCATTGTACATCAGGTCCGGAGGAGCCTCCCGCATCGGTGACGTGCGAGCCGGTGTCGGCACACTCGCTGCGCGTGCGCTGGGCGGCGCCCGAGCGCGCGCGCTCTCTCCGTACTCTCTCGTACGACGTGCACTACGCGCCCGTTCGGTTATATTCGCGTGAGTTGTCTCTGTGACCGTTGCGCCGTTGTTGCCTTTGAACTGACTTGCCACGAAACTCACGTGAGGGCTGTGCTTCCGACAGCATGGAGCGACACGGCTGACACGCTGACGGTGCGCGGTGGCGGGGGCGCCACGCTGCAGGAGCTGCTGCCCGCAACCAATTACTCGGTGTGGGTGCGCACGCGCGCCGAAACCGGAGTCGGACCGCCCGCGCCGCCCGTCTACTGCGCCACCTCAGAGGACGGTACGGCGTCCTGGCCCGACGCCGACCCGCGGCGCGCCACTCTCGCCACTGACCTTACGTCTCTTTGCAGTGCCCGGCGCGGTGGAGACGCTGCGCGCACTGGCGGCCGCCGCAGACGCCGTGCGCGTCACGTGGCTGGCGCCGCCGCGCCCCGCGGGCCGCATCACGCACTACACGCTGCACACCCGGGAGCTCGGCAAGTACGGCTGCAGCGCGCAGCCCTCGTGGGCGGGGCGGAGTTGCGCTGCGGCCGAGCGTGATATCAGGCGACGTATGCGCAGGGCGGGCGGCGAGCGGGCGCAGCGTGTGGAGCCCGGGGAGGCGGAGGAGGAGGTGTGGCGGGAGGTACGCGGTCTGAGGGCCGCCGTCTACGAGGTGTGGGTGCGCGCCGCCACCGCCGTGGGGGCGGGGCCACCCTCCCGGCCCGTCACCGCGGCGCCCGCGCTTCCGGCGTCCGCGCAGATCTCGTCGTTCAGCCGCGCAGTGAGCGCGGTGGAAGGAGCCCGCGTGCGGCTGACATGCACAGCGTTGGGCATGCCGCCGCTGCACCGGCGCTGGACTCCCCTGCCGCCCACGCACACGCTCACCGATAACGGGGACCTCATCCTACACAGTGAGTGTCTTCGCGTACGTATCGGGTGGAGCCCGTCGAAAGCCGGGCGACTATCTCTCTCTCTCTCTCTCGTTTTCGGTCAGAGGTGGAAGCGGCGAGTGGGGGGAACTACACGTGCTCGGTGAACAACGCGGGCGGCGTAGACGCGGTGGCATTCACGGTAGCGGTGCGGCGGAGACCCGGTGCGCCCTCCGCACGGCTGGTGCGCGCCGCGTCGCGTGCACTGCACGTGGCGTGGGACACCCCGCCAGACGGTGGCGCACCGCTGCTCGCGTACACCGTGGCGTGGGCGCGCGAGGAAGGCGAGGAGGAGGGCTTGGCGCGCGTGCCGGCCAGCGACGCGGCGCTGGTGGTGCGCGGGCTGGCGTGCGGCGCGCGCTACCGCGTCACGGTGCGCGCGCACTCCACCGCGGGAGACTCGCCACCGTCGCGACCGCTGCTCGCGCGCACGCGGGGAGACAGTAAGTGTGACCGCCCGACCCGGGAGCGTGTGCGGTGACGGACGATGCATGAGTGGGTGTGGCCGGCAGGGGCAGGCGCGGCGCCCGGCGCGGAGTTCGTGTGGGCGAACAGCTCAGCGCTGCGGCTGAACCTGCTGGCGTGGCGCGCGCCGTGCGGTGTGCGCGCGTGGACCGTGGCGGTGCGCACGCCGCCCGCGCCCTGGCGGGACCTGCCCACCGACGGGGAGAGCGCTGAGGTAACTTCCTCCGACTAACCGCTGAGTGTCATCACTTCCTTCTTCGCATACATTAAATCGCACAACCTACTGTAATTGTATTGATTGTAATAATACAAACGGGATGGTTCTAAATTAGTTTTATTAATTACTAGCTGTTGCCCGCGACTCCATCCGCGTAGTAATGAAGATATAAAGTAATATGAAATTTAATGATGTTTAATATTGGTAACGCCGATACCCAAAGTTAAGGAGGACGATGTTGAATAAAACACACTCGCTCAGCTGAAGCCAGTGGAATGAATTCATTGCAAGGTCGGTAGTACAAAAAACATTCGGAACACCCTCATTTTTTTTTAATAAAAATAAAAATTTTGCTTGAACCTTGTCTAGGCTTGTACTATTCATTATTCTGTGTCTAGGCACCGACATATCGATTTATAAAATATAAATCAATAAGTTTTGATACTTAACATACCGCCCACAATGGACAACATTGGGCAGACTCCATCAAAACTATTACACTTTACTCAAATAGAAGGCTCAGTCGCAAAATGTCCCTTTCGCACAATGTCCCTTTCGCAAAATGTCCCTTTCGCACAATGTCCCTTTACTCCGACAGTAGTGTATAAGTGTATATATATATACTGGGTGGCGCAAAAGTAATGAATGATAAGGTGGATGGGATGTGGAAGTGAGGGGGAGGGGGAGTGGATGGGGGAGGGGAGGATAATATGACATTCAAAATTTGTGAGGGGGAAAGCGGTAGTGGAGGGCGAGGGGAGCTGATAGGAGGTGGAGGGGATGTGAAAGTGCGGGGAAAGGAAGGCTAGAATACTTAGAACAAAACATAAAATCTGTTCAACCGCCCTAAATGCGCGAATACAGTTTCAAATAACACGAAAAACAAAACCGTAAATAAATTTCGTAACCAGGACTGCGTTCACGACCTACGCTGGGAGTGCAACCAAACGCTCTAACCCCGTTCACGAGCTCAGAGCGTCGCACTCGGTTGAAGCAACTGTGCCGTTCACGACCTCGGTTGTTTCATTCCAGTTGCAACTTTTTAACCATCAAATTCGATGGTTAAAATACGATCTGACGTTTGTGACAGTAAATTTGGCGGGAAAAGCTGTAATTTTTATTACAGATTAAGTTAATAGGTAGAAATTGGCATTGTCGAGACCAAGACGTGACATGACGAGACATTAATCGTAAAAACAAACGGAAAATATTCAGAATAAAACATTAAATTAAAAAATCAAAAACCCGACTGCGCAAAAAGATAAGATTTAAAAAACGAACTGAAAAGAAAAAAACAAGTAAGTCTAGTAGTTTAGACTTCTGTTTAGGGATATCAAAAAACTATACCATTTAAATTCTTTCTCGGTCGATACACTCATAAAATAAATTATTCATTGTTATATGGAATGTAGAGACTTTAACAGTCGGAACACATTAATGGCTTAACGAATGGGGATTAATGTGTCCCGACTGTTAAAGTCTCTATATTCCATATAACAATGTATAATTTATTTTATGAGTGTATCGACCGAGAAAGAATTTAAATGGTATAGTTTTTTGATATCCCTAAACAGAAGTCTAAACTACTAGACTTACTTGTTTTTTTCTTTTCAGTTCGTTTTTTAACACTTCTCTTTTTGCGCAGTCGGGTTTTTTGATTTTTTAATTTAATGTTTTATTTTACACTTTTTAGTTAAGTAAAGGACGGCAAATTCCGTACTATTAAACGACTATACCAAAAGGAAGAGGTTGTTTGTTACCTCAGAACTCAATCAATTCTTAACCGATTTGGAAAATTCTTTTTGTAATTTTATTGAGATCTGATAAGTAACTTCAGAGATAAGCACCGCAAACTTGTTACTGAAAGTGACTAACGCGGCATATAAAATCGTTTTTTTTTCTTCGATTTGTACGATCATAAATTATCTAATACTATAAGAATCTTTGTCCTGACATACTGACTGACTCACTGACAGACAACGCACAGCCTAAACCGCTGGTCGCAGAGACTTGAAATTTGGAGGGTATATTACTCTTAGTACGCAGGGGTGTACTAAGAAAGGATTTTTCAAAATTCACCCCTTAAGGGGATGAAATGGGGGTTCAAAGTTTGTATGGAGAAAAAAGATTAGATAGTCTTTTCTATCCGAAACTTCACACAAGTGCTTCAGTACAAAAATAAGTTAATACCTGTTTCAGGTTTCTTTGAAATTCCACCCCTAAGAGGGTGAAATGGGGTAACAAACTGTGAAAATCTATATTTTTTCGGATTGCGCTGAAATTTGGCAGGCAGATAGTTATTACGAAGTTAGTTCCCTCTGAGAAAGTATTTTCCAAAATTCACCCCTGAAGGGGATGAAACGGGGGTTCAAAGTTTGTATGGAGAAACAAGATTAGATAGTATTTTCTATTCGAAACTTCATACAAGTGCTCCAGTAAAAAAATAAGTAAATACGTGTTTCAGGTTTTTTTTAATTACACCCCTAAGATGGTGAAATGGGGTAACAAAGTGTGAAAATCAATATTGTTTCGGTTTGCGCTGAAATTTGGCATGCAGATAATTATTACAAAGTTAGTTACCTCTGAGAAAGTATTTTTTCAAAATTCACCCCTGAAGGGGATGAACGGGGGTTCAAAGTTTGTATGGATAAATAAGATTAGATAGTCTTTTATATTTGAAACTTAACACAAGTACTTAAGTATGTAAATACGTGTTTCATTCTCTTTCGAAATTCCACCCCTAAAAGGGTGAAGAGGGGTAACAAAGTCTGAAATCAATATTGTTTCGGATTGCGCTAAAATTTGGCATGCAGATAGTTATTTTGACAAAGGAGAAAGAATTTTTCAAATTTCACTCTTCAAGGGGATGAAGCGGGGTTTCAAAGTTTGGATAGTCATTTTATTCGAAATTTCACACAAGTACTTATGTAAATAAATAAGAAAATACGAGTTTCAGACTTTTTCAAAATGGCACCGTAACAGGATAAACTGGGGTAACAGTCTAAAAATCAATATTGTTTCGGATTGCGCTGAAATTTAGAATGCAGATAGTTATTATGACGTAGGTATCCGCTCAGAAAAGATTTTCTAAAAATTCCTCCCGGATACGGAACGGGGAATCATAGTTTGTATGGCGAAACAAGATGAGATAAAGTACGTGTTGTAGGATTTTTCGAAATGGGGTAGGCAACAAAGTCTGAAACTTTGGGTTTTTCGGGGTTTATGAATATGAAGCCCGAATTGCCTTAGTCACGCGATAACATGAAAACGGGTGAACCGATTTGGCTCATTTTTTTTGATGTTTTTATTGATAGAATCGTTTTTACAAAAGAAACGTTTTAAGTAAATAAAAGAAGTTTTTAACGCGGGCGAAGCCGCGGGACACTTCTAGTTTGTTATAAATATATTTTGAATCTCCATTTTAAGACCTTTAATTCGATACCCCAATCGATAGGTTTTGAAAAAAAAAATTTTTTTTGAACCCCAAATTTTGGCGTCTGAAATCCGCCATTTTGATTTTTTCAATTTTTTATATTTTCGTTGACACTCGCGCTAGCATGGCGAATCTATTGAAGTGCCAATTATCAAAATCGGCCCACGCGTTTGGTCTCTAGTGTGCCACAAAGGAACAAACATACATACATACATATATAGACTGATAAACACATTACCTCTCCTTTGCGTCGCGCAGTCGGGTAAAAAGAAAAATAGATGAACTTTACCTCAAAATTCGAGTCTGCGCAAAATGTCAGTCACAATTTAAGTGAAACACCCGTGGTCGTTCCGGACCTTCGAGCGAGTTGCAAAACAAGCAATAAACCTTCGCCGGAGGACGTGAACGAAGCCCTGAACAACATAAACATGACAAACCAACCCAAGTAACAAAAGCTTCTATACCCAAGGCATTTTATCACCAAAGAGTGATATAGTAGGCCTATAATGGTAACCATTATGACTGCTTGTACAATAAAGGTTTTTAACAAAGCCTTTTGGTTCTGTAAGATTAAAGAGCATTTATGTTCTATAATTAAGCTCTTAGAACGCTTACAAGACCATGTAAAAGAATCTTTATAGTATTGTACTGTAATAGCTATGAAAAAGCAATTATGTTACTATTTAATTCTATAAACATCCTTCTTGACACTTTTATGTATCTATTTTGAACTAATAATGCGTCAAAATAACTTTTATAGTACTAGTATTGTAGCAGTATCTTAAACACTGTTACATGATAAATTTGCACTATTAAAGTACCTTGCAGAACCATTATATAACCTTTTAGCTACTTAAAGGCTCCCTCAACATCGCTATAGAGCTATTTCTCTAAAAGTAATGAATACTCTTCTACATTACTAAATAGTACCATAGCGACTCCTTGTGCGCTTGCTAAATAACCTAAATTATAAATAGCTAAAAAGTTAAATTTGAGTTACTGCTACATAACTAAAGCATGATACTCGTATGAAAGTACTATGACTAATTATTAATGGACTAATTTGATCTATAGTAGCTTTTCAGTATCAATTAAAACACTTGTATTTCATAAATATAGCACATGGTTCTGCATAAAATATTTGTTTTGTACTTGTACGAGTACCACAACAGGGCTGTAGCAATAATGTTCCTTTTTCTCAAGCCAGTAGATAGTAGTAGTAGGTAGCCAGATGGATGGATGTAAATTAATTTTTTTTTTTAAATAGTAGAAATGAAGAGCTGCTTACAAGGACATGTGATGGTGAACTATTTCATCATAAGATTAAAGAAACCTATATAATGACCTTAGTTAGATGATCCCTACGAGGTCAAAATTCAAGACATCAAATTGAAAAAGCGGCAAATGTATAGAGATGAATGAACGAGAAAATGTGGTGTGCTGCACTTTCACTAAACTCTACTAGCGGCTTTATGCTTTTAACGCTTCCATCCTTGAGCTTAGGTCTTAGCTCTTGCGATTCCTACTACGGGCCAACGGAACCCTAATTATAAAAAATATAGCAGTTTTTTTCTGCCATGATAGCACATTAGCAGCACGGCTGGAGCCAATGTGTACTATAGGAGCCATAGTCGGAACAAGTCTTTATTTTATTATTTAAAATTTAATTAAAACACGAAAATGTTGAGGGCGCATTGTCAAATTTGAAATCAGTATAATGATTTTATCGATACAAGTGCATATCATGGTAGAGTTACGGTCTATGAATGTTTCCTTTTTATTTCATGTTACGTTCAGCAATAATGGCAAATGACATAAAGCATATCTTGCCGATATGTTATGTTTTCTTGGGGAACACTCAAGACGACACGACGTGTGAAGTGTGTTAAAAAAATTCACTGGACTCATTTACAGTACAAGAAATAGCACTATAAACATGTTTTGGTTACTTTTACAATGCAAATTTGTGATATAAACGTTACAGACAGCACTTTTTTAGAACTAAAAAGCGTTTCTCGACACTTTTACATTTCAACTATAGAGCTGATTTATCACCATGAGAGCTTTTATATAATGTTTATAGAATAAATTGGTGATAAAACTAGGGCCTTTTTGGGGTTCTGTAAACGTTTACAACACCGTTATAGTACTGATCATGAACACTAATTAGCACGTTCTAAAACGTTCTCAGGACTTTTATAGTACCACATTTTGTTACTTGGGGATCTTGCAATACACTACCAAATAAAATGAAAATAGCTGTTACATAAAACATTTGTGGACTGTATAATTTTACTCAGTTACAGGTAATACAATTAACTTTGACATAATCGTTTCACGACACTTGATTTACATTTCACGCAAACCAAACTCGTGAGCTTGTCTGAACCAGTATGCTTATCTGTGATCAAGCCGAACAGTCATTTGGCTGGTGGAAGATCATCCTCCCTAATCAATACCACATCACCGACCTTAAGCTCAGCTACTCGATCCTTCCACTTATAGCGGTGCTGAAGTTGAGTGAGGTACTTGCAGGACCATTTCCACCAAAAATCTTGCAACATTCTTTGTGTAAGGTGCCATCTAGTCAAAGAAGAAGCGTTGGAGTTCTCATGATTTTTATCAGAGACTACCACCAAGGATTCACCTACCAAGAATTGAGCTGGTGTGAGATACGGTTCATCTGGATAATTTGGAGGTTGTGAGATCGGCCTTGAATTAAGGCACGCCTCAATGTGTGACAACAAAGTTTTCATCTCTTCGAAAGTCAGGGTACTATTGCCCTATTTACTCTTTTTAGGTGCTGCTTGGTAGACTTAGCACCTACCTCCCATAATCCTCCAAAATTTGGAGAATGCGGAGGTATGATATGCCAAGTAGTACCATTAGCAGCGAGTCAGTCGACTATCTCAGGGTCTACACTAGACCTTTCCGCATGGAACAACGCTTTCAACTCCTTAGCACCGCCGACAAATGTGGTACCATTATCACTCCACATATCAGCTACATGTCCGCGCCTGGCTACGTATCGTCTGAAAGCAGCTAAAAAGCCTTGGGCAGTCATGTCACTTACTGCTTTAAGGTGGATTGTTTTCGTAGCCATACAGACAAATAAACATTATGTAGCCTTTGATAGCATGGAAACCAGGGCCCTTTGTAGGGCGAATGCTGATAGGACCCGCGCAGTCTGCGCCGCTCCGAAGGAAAAGCCGGCTAGCCATCACTCTCGCCTCTGGTAACTAGCCCATCATCTGCTGCATTATCTTAGCCAAGTGGCGAACACAAACTACACGCTGCCTGACACATTGCCGAACGAGACTCTTCGCATTGACGATGCAAAAATTAGTTCTCAAATAATTGATCATTAAGTGAGTGTTCCTCCATGCAAAGTTATCTGATGGGCGTCGGCAACCAACAATTTCGCGAAGTGTGAGCTGTGTGGTATCAAAATAGGATGCTACATATCATCACCTAATTGAGACTTCTGCAAACGTCCGCCAACTCTTAAAATATCGTCAGCATCGAGGAAAGGACTTAATGAAGTAAGTTTACTTCTCTTATATAGTTAGAGTTCCGTCTGCCGGTTAGATGTGGTATCGTCTGAAGAAAACAGCAGTGATGAAGACGAAGCCCTCCAAACTAATCCCGCGCCTCCACTATGTACACCGCATCACCACCCCACCAACACCACCGCCGCCGCCGCCCGCTCCGTCCGCCCGCGCTGCACGAGCAGCGGCCCGCAGTGCAAGGCTGAACGCGTCGGCGAGCGCCCCGCACTCAAGATCCTGAAGAAGGCCTCCGGATGAGGCCGAAACATATGTCGATCGCTATATCGACATCGCGTAAGTCACGTTAAATTCCGGTCTTAAATCTATAAGTTATCTTATATACTTTACTAGCCTTCATCTAACAATCAATTTCTTCAAGAACAATGTTTTCTGACACATGTTAATGCAAAACCCCGTTTTTTCAGGTTTCAGCCAACTTCTGCAGAACGCTATCGCGAACGTATCTCTGGTAAGTCTAATCAAGGTAGAGACTTTTGACACAATACTTTCTTCAGCATCAGGCACAAGTAAGGTTACATGACACTTTACTTTGTTTTCTTCTTCTGATGTATCTATTTCTTCCTTTTAATAATTTATGTTTCAGAAAAACTGGGCCTTGCCGCCACAACATCTGTGCTGATTCAGACGGGTTTACTTCCCTAGAAGCGCAGTCTGCTGGATTCTCCTTAGAAGGTACGTACACCCATTGATTTCCATCCATTATGGTAATTATCTCCGCGATTCTTTTTTTTTTACTATATCTTATAGGCTAGCGTTTGACCACTTTCTCACCTGTTGTTAAGTGACGATGCGGTCGAAGATGGTAAGCACGCTAGGCCTAGAATGGGAACTGGCTCTCAAGGATAGCTGCCAAAACACATTGGATGTTTGGCGACAGATTTTCTAACTTGAGGGTGGTAGCTGGCCAGGCGGACTAGACTACACTAGATAGTGTCCTACCACCATGCGGGGGTTGTTGGTTTCTTAACGATGTTTTTCCTTCATTGGAGAGCCACTGTGAAAAGCGCATATACATTTTTCGATGGAAAAATCTATTAATGCACGCGGGGTTTTAACTTGGTACCTCTGGCATCAAATCCGATCGTTCTCCCTATTACGCCACCGGGCCCTCAAAATCTTTCTATCTTTAATCTATAAATCTATTAGCAACTAGCTGTGCCCCGCGGCTTCGCCTGCGTTAAAAACAACTTTTATTTGTTTTAATTTTTTTCATAAGAACCATCTCCTGACGATAAAAAACACAGAAAAAAAAAATTTGCGAAATCGGTCCAGCCGTTCACGCGTGTTGCCGTCACCAAGGGCAATGGGATGGGATTCAGTTTTATATACTAGCTAAAAGCCAAGCTTTGTGGGGTTCGCGTAGTTTTTCTGCCTGGTTATAATTTTTAAGGCAGTTTTATTTATTATTAAATGGCGAATCTGCCCGACATTGGCAAAAAATCTGCCAAACCACCAACCACTCCAACAAATGCATAAAATTTGCCATCATATTATTGAATTATGGCATAAAATAAGTCATAAAAATAAAGTTTACCTTCTCATTCAAACTATTGCAAATTTTCAACCAAATAAATGCATAATAAAAATGTTATACTTTAAATAGAAACAGAAAATTGTCAAAATTCTATTTATATTTCAAAATTGATAAAGATCCTTGAAATCTGCCACTTTTTGGAATCGTCAGCTTAATCTGCTATAGTTAAAATGTAGGTCTCAAATCTGCCTAAATGGCAGAAATCTGCCACAAAATTGGCTCACTGATATCAGACGTCATTTGGATGAAAAATGTAAATTCTTTAGATTCCCAACAGATGGCGTTAGTAACCCAACATTATGTTCGCAGCGAAGATAATTATTTGTTTTTCTTACGGATGTTATTAGTACAATAATATTGTTGGTGGAGTTAGTAGTACAATAATATTCTACACTAGAAAAAATATTGTTAATCTTAATTTTTAACCGACTTCAAAAAAAGGAGGAAGTTTCTCAATTCGACCGTATATATGTTTTTTTTTTTTATGTTTGTTCGCGGATAACTTCGTCGTTTATGAACCGTTTTTTTTTATTCTTTTTTTGTTCGAAAGGAGATATCTCAAGTGTGGTACCATAGTAATTTTGTCGAGGTCTGATAAGTATCTCCAGAGATATTGAGATAAACATCTCAAAATCGGTACTGAAAATGAATAGCGCGGCATTGAACTCGGTTCTTTTTTAGTTTTTAAACGATATTATTAGGGTCCCGAACCCAAAGAGTAACAACGGAACCCTCCTACTGAGACTCCGCTGTCCGTCTGTCTGTCTCTCTGTCTGTCCGTCCATCTGTCTGTCTGTCTGTCGGTCTGTCTGTCTGTCTGTCTGTCTGTCCGTCTGTCTGTCCGTCCGTCTGTCTCCAGGCTGTATCTCATGAACCGTGATAGTTAGACGGTTGAAATTTTCACAGATGATGTATTTCTGTTGCCGCTATAACCACAAATACTGAAATAAAAACCGGCCAAGTCGAATTGAACTCGCCCACTGAGGCTTCCGTACCAACGTTGGGTTGTACCAATTAAGCTAGACATCTAAATTGTATCAGCGCTCATATGACTCAGAGGTCTACCTTAATTGGCGTCAACTATGTATTTATGGGATCACCCTTTAGTTTTCAACTTTTCTTATTTTTTGGATTTTTCCTTAATTTGTGCTGTAAGACCTTGCTTCTTGCCAAATTTCATGATTCTAGGTCAACGGGAAGTACCCTATAGGTTTTCGACCCAAAACCTATAGGGTACTTCCGGTTGACCTAGAATCGTCAATTTTGGTCAAAAGCAAGGTCTTACAGCACAAGTAAAGGAAAAATTCCGAAAAATAAATGAAGTTGAAAATTAATGTACTATCGAGGGACAATAGTCCAGTAGCACCTCAATGTTCATAGTAGCCTGCACGATATTTCTGTCGAATGTTCCAACGCAAACAATAACACGTAAGTACGGCATAGATAGCATGCTTACCCAGACCACAGACGAATAAAAAGGTGAAACGTAGCGTCAGATACATTTGGTAAAGATAACAATATTCCACTGTATACTAGTTTTCTTTTTGTTGAGTTAACATAACGTTGAGAAAGCTAGGCAACAAGTAACGGATGCTTAAATTCGGATAAGTCATAAATGGCAGATTGGTCGAGTGGTAAAATGAACTGATAAGGAAGCATTAAGCCCGAGTTCGAATCTCCATGCATTGCATGATTTTGTTATAATTTTGAGGGCTCGGTGGCGTAATCGCTAGAACGTTTGGTTGAACTTTGATGCCAGAGGTACCCAGTTCAAACCGCCGCGCAACAATGGATTTTCTATCGAAAAATATACGTGCGCTTTTGAAGTTTTTTTTTTGGTTTGAAGGAAAAACATCGTCAAGAAGCCAACGACCCCCGCATGGTGGTAGGACACTATCTAGTGTCCGCGTGGCCAGCTACCACCCTCAAGTTAGAAAATCTGTCGTCAAACATCTAATGTGTTCCGGCAGCTATCCTTGAGGGCCAGTTCCCATTCTAGGCATAGCGTGCTTACCATCTTCGACGGCAACATCGCTTACCAACAAGTGAGATAGTGGTCAAACGCTAGTCTATAAAATATTTTAAATTAAAAACAATTATTAATAGCTTGTATTATTTTATATCTGTTTAAACAAACTTCGCTACTATAGGTAAATTGGTGATCTATGTGAAATAAAATAAATAGCACGGTGATGTTATCTTAAGTTTTTGAGGAAATGAATACACAGCAACAATGTTTTTAAATAAACTGATTTACGACATATCGAAATATCATAAACTACTATTTTTATTTAATATTATATTAAATTGAAACCGTCTTCATTGACAATTTTATTCTTTGACAAAATAACACTCGTTTGGTTGCATCTAAGCATTGCTCTTACCTATTGATTATTTAAGGTTATAAGCTTAATTATTCATTTTCTATAGGAAAAGAGGATTGAAGCTAAATCCTTTATAATCATAACTTACACAATTACTTATTACAAATTATCACAGCCGGCACATCGCCTAGTTTTTATATACTTTTAAATCAATATTTCGTGTGACTTCTATTGTTTTCGATGCAGATAAGAAGCCTTTGAGTATTCAACCAAGAAGCCTTCGTAATCCACTATATTCTCACATATTATGTCTGTCACGTAAATTTTCCCCAAACTAGATCCAGGGGGACTACAGCCAAGTAGCTATTATATAATGCTACAGTTGCTCAGGACATCTCTCGCTCATCTTTGCATTATTAAACCCCATGGCATAGAAAATAATAATATGCCCATGGGGTACGCAGCCAACATTCCATAATTGCGAATAAAATCCGTCTGAAAACACCAAATCTTATTAACACACTTTATTAACAATTTACTTTCACAACTAGGATTTCTCAACACTTATCACTCGGCAATAACTTACACTTATGCCGCTTTCACTATACATTTGAGATATTATAATTTATTTAGTCTATTTCTATACAATGCCTCAATATTCGCCGTCTTTAATAATTATATTTGCTAGCATTTTGATTTTTTTAGTTATTTATTAACCAAACTTCAACCACCACCAAAGTTCACCAACCGACAATGTCATCTTCATACATTTATGCCATCAATACATTTTGTTTCAAATCTACCCTCATTATTTGTAAAACTGATAAAAGAAGCAAAACTGGTCTAGCTATTCTACAATGAATACATGCACTCTTTCTAATGGATTCATAATGAGAGAGTGCGATATATGGGTCTTTCTATCTCTTCTATCTTTCTCTTTAATTATGTTACTTTCGAAACGTATTATAGAAAAAGGTCGTATGTGCATATTTTGCTGTCATGCTATTGCTTTTTGAGACTGCTTCTCCAATTTTGACCGATACTGTACATGTTGGTACTAACAAGTTTTCGCGAAAATTCAAATTTGCCGATATCTTTTTAATATGTTGACTCAAGACCTTGGTTTTTATACACACAATAGGGACTATAGATTTCCGTATCAGGTATAAATTTTAAGTTGCTTGGTCTACCCGTTCCTGAGAAAATCAGTGGTGACACACGGACAGATGGACAGACAGACAGACCGACAGACGGACAGACGGACAGACGGACAGACGGACAGACGGACAAGAAAGTGATCTTATAAGGATTACTTTTTTTACCTTCTGAACCCTAAAAACAGAACAAAGTTAAAAATTAGAGGAAATGGGGACCCCATCCAAAAAATCGGCCTAGTCGAGTTGAACTCGCCCACCGCGAGGCTTCCGTACCAACATTGGTATTAACCACTTAAGCTAGACCTCTAAATTGTATTAGCGCTCGTATAACTCAGAGGTCTACCTTAATTGGAGTAACCTATGTATGGGGGCACCCTTAAATTTTTGATTTTTTTTTAATTTTTTGGAATATTTTCTTAATTTGTGCTGTAAGACCTTGCTTCTTGCCAATTTTCATGATTCTAGGTCAACGGGAAGTACCTTATAGGTTTTCGACCCAAAACCTGTATGGTACTTCCGGTTGACCTAGAATAGTCAATTTTGGTTAATAGCAAGGTCTTACAGGATAAGTAAAGGAAAAATTCCAAAAAATTAAAAGTTGAAAATTAACATTTTGGTACTAACTGATTTTCGCGAAAATCTAAATTTGCCTATATCTTTTTATAATGTTGTCTCAAGACCTTGATTTTTATACACCCAAATAGGGACAATAGACTTCAGTGTCAGGTATAAATTTTAACTTGCTAGGTTCACCCGTTCCTGACAAAATCAGTGGTGACACACGGACAGACAGTGCGACAGACGAACAGATAGACAGACAGACAGACAGACAGACAGACAGACAGACAGACGGACAGACGGACAAGAAAGTGATCTTATAAGGGTTCCTTTTTTTACCTTTTGAGGTACGGAACCCTAAAATCGTGTTTTGTACTATAGCGCCGTCTATAAACGATTGTTTACCTCAGTGTTTTTCAACCTGTTTCATAACGCGATCCCTTTAGTGTGAAAAAAAATTTCGCGACTTCCCTATTTGCACTGTTTATAATCTGTATTTTCTTATATTGCCAGCTTCTGCCTGCGGCTTCGTTCATGTGGCCTACAGGAAACAAATTACATATTTTTCTTTTGAAAGAAATAAGCACTCTCAATAACAACACCTACAAATTCTCTTTAATTAATATTTTCTTAAAAATTACATTAACTTTTTTTTTTTTCTTTTACTGAGTTTTCGCGACCCATTGTGACCCTCTAATAGAGGCTTCGCGTGAACCCTACGTGTGCGAGTCGGACTCGCACACTTAAGGTTCACGCGTTCGACTCGCACTTGGCCAGTTTATTTTTGATGGTAATAAAATGATATTTTTTTTACTGATAACACATTTACATGTAAATTTAAATTACTATGTATAACCACAAATCAATAGGCGGGATAGTTTTTCAGTAAAGTGTACCACAAAAGTGCTCAGGTTGTGGGATAGTGCTAGGGCTCGCTTCGTTCGCCCTGATAAGTCGATAAACGTCTTCGATCGACTCGGATGGCTCCTTGACCAAGCTAACACAACCGAAAAGTCAGTCCAGGCGTGCAAGTCCTGTGTAAGTATCTCCAAAACATCTGCGACTTCCTGAAGCAGTTTTGCAAGCAGCACTGCTCCGCACAACTCTAGCCTGGGAATCGACACCTTCTTTATTGGAGCCACTTTTGTCTTAGAATTTATCAGGCTCACATGGATGGTACCGTCCTTGTCAACGATATGAGCATAGACTACGGCGCTAAAACCAAGGTTTGAGGCATCCAAAAATCTATGCAACTCCATGCATTTATCATCTGTGCCTGAGTGGATCCACCGTGGAATCGAAAATTGGTAAATTGATTCAAATCTTCTCTATACTCCAGTTAACATTTTATTAATGATGGAGGCAGTTCCTGATCCCATTCGATCCCTGAAAGCCATATCCTTCGTATGAATCATACCTTCACTCGTATTATAGCAGGAGATATCCAACCAAGGGGATCGAATAGCTTAGCTATGTTAGAAATCATCTTACGCTTGGTTACAGGTGGTTCCAGTGTAGGGAGTTGGACGGTATATTCAAACTCATCGGTTTGCTTGTTCCAGGTGAGTCTTTGTTATTGCATCTGTTTTAAATTCTAAGTTACCTTCTGATACTTTCTTGTCATCTCTGATCTGTTCCAGCAACTCGCTACTGTTGGTGGTCCACTTCAGAAGCTGGAAACCCGCACGACCAAGCAACTTTGTCATCTGCTCATAAACCTCAACATCTTCTGCGACAGTC
Organism: Cabera pusaria; assembly: GCA_954871355.1. Lineage (NCBI taxonomy): Eukaryota > Metazoa > Arthropoda > Insecta > Lepidoptera > Geometridae > Cabera > Cabera pusaria. Next base: position 31,410,989 of record OX940886.1, read on the forward strand.
TTACACCCGGTCATCAAGTCATCGATGTAAAAATCCCTCAAGACTCGACTTGACGCCGCTGGAAAATCTGCTCCTTCATCGTATGCAATTTGATGTAAAGATTTAGAACAGCTAAATATGGGGTGGACGATGTGCCAAAAGTAACTCGTACAAGTTGAAGATGCTGAAGTTTATCTTCTGAGTTTTCCCGCCATAACAGACGCTGGAAATGGACATCTTCGTCGGCCACATTTACCTGTCTATGCGTTTTGATAATGTCTGCAACCAAACATATAGCAAAGCAACGCTATCGCATTAATGTATAGCGTAACTTGACTTGCAGAGTAGAACCCGCCATTAAGTCCTGATTCAACGAAACTCCGTTGGTTCCTGGGCACGACGCGTCAAAGACTATTCTCAACTTTGTCGTGAGTTTGTCGTTTCTCACGACCGCATGATATACCGCACCTGATTTATGTATATCTTTGACAACCTCCATGTGCCCGAGGCTCAATTACTCGTTGATAACATCAACGTACTGCTTTTTTAATTCTGGGTTCTTCAAAAGACGTTTTTCCAATACAAGAAATCTCTTATGGGCTATGCACTGCGAGTTACCGTACTGACATTGAGGATCTTGCGTGCGAAGCGCCAATCTAACCATTTAAAGGCCAGATTTATCCCTATTTTGTTCTTTCCGCAAAGAACTTCCCACACTGCTGCTCCTCCTCAATGAGGTGCTTCTTCTCACTGGAGTAATGCTTGAACTCTAGCTCCCAAAATTTCATCAAAAGATCATTCTCGTCGGAATGACCTGAAATAGCAGTTACAACTACATTATGACACGTCTTTGACCTAGAACTGGTTTCGCCCACTCTTCCAAACAAGATCCATCCAAAAGCAGTATTTTTTGTGACGGGAGAGCCGGGTGGACCTTTGATAAGGACATTCAACAATATGCTGCTATAGACCTCGGCTCCTAACAGTAAGTCGATCTTTTTCGGTTTAGCGAACTGTTATACCCCTAGGTTTCAGGCCCAATAATGCACACCTTTCAGCTATATTAGCAACTTAGGTTGTAGATTATTATTCATTACCTTTTTTTAGTCAGTCTTCACTCATCCTCCGTTACGAAACGTCATATACCAATCTTTGCAAAAAATCATAAAATCAATTATTCTATTTTACTATTTCATTAAGTTAATTTCCAATATATTTTTATTTAGTAAAAACAAGTTTTTTTTTAAAGTGTTTTCCCGGAACCCGTATATTGGTGGCAGTTTAAGGGATTTTTAAAAATCCTCAGACGCATCAAAATAAGTAATATTTAAGTAAATATCATAAATAAGTGTAAATCGCTGTTCCGTGACGTCAAATTATACGCCTTTTAATCTGGGTGTATTTAGACGTCTCGACTCGTCGTGATTGTGCTGCAGGGCCCTTGGTGGAGGCACTACCTTTGGACGTCGTCTCCGGAGCCTGAAGGCTCTGGTCCCACTGCTATTCCCAGAAGAAACTGCGGCCAGTTTCTGATGCTGATCCTCAGACCTGGTTCTACTTCGTCACCGTTACCCTGGTTTTTTAATTTTACCATCGAAATGTTCCTGCTAATCCTGTGAGTTGCAATTACTTTTATACTAAACATATCAGTGCATTTGAGTTACCGTGAACTTCGCCCACGCACTGCCGGCTCTATTTCTTCGAATCGATAACAAGTGAATACTCCCTAGACTCCGTGCATCTTAGAAGAACATTTAATTTTGTGTGTTATAACCTTGATTTATTGTTATCTTATTATTTTGTATGTGTTTTCCTATTTTAGAATTATATATAGATATATAGATATAGATGTCGAGTAAGGATAAAGCAAAGGAATTAAAGGAAGAAGCAACGCAAATGACACTGTCAGACATGGATCTCAATGTGCTTATGAGATTTATCGGTACTTTCAATGGCTCGAGAGAAACCTTAATTCCATTTTTAAACAACTGCCGTAACGCTATTAATTTGGCATCGAGTTCCCAAGAAGACATATTGTTCAAATATATTTTAATCAGGCTTTCGGGAAAAGCGGAAGCAGTGTGCGCCATTAAAGAATTCACAAAGTGGCCACAGTTTTAGAAGAATTCTTAAAAAATCAATTCGGTGACAAAAAACATTACTCTCATCTCCTCGTCGATTTGCAGGGCTGTAAACAAAACAACACCGAAAATGTGAGTCAATTTTCGCTCAAAGTCGAGTCATGCTTGTCGAATTTACAAACTGAAATAAATATTTCCATTCCCACTAAAAAGAAAGACGAGTTATCAGGCCGCGTAGCTACCATGCAAGATTTAGCATTAAACGTCTTTATGATGGGACTCGATCCGCGTTTGTCCACAATCGTAAGGTGTAGAGATCCGACAACACTTAATGAAGCTATCAGCTTCGCCTCGGCAGAAGAAAAAATTCTAGGTATTACTTATAAAAAAACTAATTTTTAATTCAATGGCAATCAACAAACATCATATAGATACAATGCCCCTTCTTACTCTAGACACCAAGGTCAATATGCTCTGCCAAGGCCCCAAGGCCAGACCTCTTTTCAAACGCCTCAAGGTCAACAATGGGCTCAACCTGGCCTTCTAATTCACAATTTCCTCCTGTTTGCCGATACTGCAAAAACATCGGACATACGATTGAGAACTGCCGCAAGCGTGAATATAATAATAATAATAGGCGGTTTGGTTCACAGAACCAAGATCCACAGCGGCAAAGTCCAAACGCATTCCCTAGGAGGAACCAACCTATTCACGTCATTAACTCAGCAAAGAATCCTGATGATTTAAACGAGCAGACCTTCCCGACCAGTGTCGTGCGGGAAAACTAGAAAGGAAAATCGACACTACGCCGAATCTTTCCAAATCGTCTCTTTCCTCATAGTATCCACTGAGTCGTTCTAAGTTGTCTCTTTCTCCACTGAATCCACTGAATCCACTGAAGCCACTGATTCCACTGAATCCACTGAATCCACTGAATCCACTGAAGCCACTGAATCCTCTGAATGCACAGAATCCAGTTTATGCACCTCACTCATCTCTAAATGCTAAGTCGACTCAATTGCCTCAGTCTCCGTCAATTGCTATTAAAATGTCTAAGCCGTTACTATATTCTACTGTCCTTAAATCGAAATTCAAAACAACATCTCAAATAAAAGAAAACGTAAAAACTGAAAAATCTTGTAATCTCAATCATATCTCCGGCATCATACAAAAAGATAATAATAATGTTATTAAACCACAAAATCCTATCGCTGTTCCATCTCAGATTTTGCTTACCAATCATGTGAAACTTACTACCAAGTCGTGTCCCTCATGTCCTGCATCTGAAATAAAAAATAAGTTGTTAAAAACATATAATATAATGACTAACCCAACAAAAAAATACTTATCTTTTGTCGAAGTCCAAACTTCCGTATCTTCCAAGCCTTTAAGGCTCTTAGTCGATAGCGGCGCATCCATTAGTCTTCTGAAAGTTGATTCCGTAGAACTAATGCCTGAAATAATAAAACATATCATAAGTTTTAGTGGCGTAACAAACAACCCAATGCAATCACTTGGACATATACAAATACATTTCAATTCATTGAATAACCTCTTTCATATTGTACCAAATTTAGATTTTCCATATGCCGGCATAATTGGAAATGATTTTCTCTCGAAATATAATTGCAAAATAGACTATCTTGAAAAATTACTCACCGTGGACAAAACTAAACTCAATCTCAAATTTACGGAACCAGCCTTTTTATTCCTCCTTGGACCGAAACAATAATAGAATGTTCCGTGCTAAAGCTTGATGTTGTTGAAGGTGTTATTTTTGATCAAAATCTACTCTATACTCTCCTTGTGACAAATTGTGTTGTAAAAGTAAAACCAAACGGTCGAGTAAATGTATCTGTCGTGAATATCTCTGAATCTCCTGTACAAATCGATTCTAATTTCAAATTTGTAATCTCTCCGTTAGACAAAACCAACTCCAAGCAAATTTTCCACACAACACACTTTGATACCCAAGTTGACACTCTAACCCGCACTGAAGAAGTACTAAATCTGTTACGGGTTTCCCATCTAAATGAAGAAGAAACTAACGCATTATATGATCTTTGTTCCTCATTCTCTGATATTTTTCATCTCCCTGATGACAAACTGACATACACTGACGCTCTACAACATGAAATTACTACGTCCTCCTCAGTTCCAATAAATACAAAATCGTATCGTTTTCCCGAAATTCATAAACATGAAGTTCAATCACAAATTAACAAAATGCTCGATGATGGAATCATAAAACCTGATTGATTCCACCATCCCCATTTTATAATCGGACATCCAGAGACACTAAAAGGCGCCACCGATTTATGGTGGATATACCATCTACCCGAACGAAGCGATTTGCTTCTTCGTTCATCATACGAACCGCCAAAGAATGGAATACTCTGCCTGAGTCTGTGTTTCCGGTTAAGTACAATATGGGGGTCTTCAAATCGCGAGTGAATAGGTATCTTCTGGGTAAGCACGCTCCATCATCGATCGCATCATCACTTAACATCAGGTGAGATAGTGATCAAGTGCTACCCAGTTCTGTATAAAAAAAATAAAAATAAAAATAAAACAATCAACATCTTCATGGTCATCCCCAATCTGGATCATCCCAAAAAAGGCCGATGCATCTGGTCAGCGCAAATGGCGTGTCGTGATAGACTATCGCAAATTAAATGATATTACTATTGGCGACTCGTATCCCATTCCTACTATATCTGAAATATTAGACCAACTCGGTAAATCTAAATATTTTAGTACACTTGATCTAGCATCTGGCTTCCATCAAATCAAAATTTGTGAAGGAGACGCCTCTAAATCTGCCTTTTCCGTTCCGCAAGGACACTTCGAATTTACCCGTATGCCATTTGGCCTTAAAAATGCACCAGCCACTTTCCAAAGATTAATGAATACTGCACTTTCCGGTCTTCAAGGTATCCAATGCTTTGTTTACCTTGATGACATTGTAATTTATTCATACGACCTTGATACGCACATGAAAAACTTATCCAACGTTTTCAATAGACTCCGAAGTTTCAATCTCAAACTACAACCTGACAAATTCGAATTCCTCCGCAAGGAAGTCTCGTATCTTGGCCATATAATTACCAACCAAGGTGTTAGACCAAACACTGAGAAAACAAGGCAGTAGAAAAATTTCCCGTTTCCAAATGTCCGAAAGACATAAAATCCTTCTTTAGATTAGTGTCGTACTACCGGCGCTTCATTCCAGACCTATCTAAAATTGGTAAACCGCTCACCCATCTATTAAAGAAAGATATCCCCTTCATTTGGAAACAACGAGCAGCAATTAGCTTTTGAAAATCTCAAAAGTGCCCTGATATCAGCACCGATTTTGGCGTACCCGGATTTTACAAAACCGTTTGTTCTGTTATGTGATGCATCAAACTATGCCATATCTGCGATTTTGTCCCAGGGGCCTATAGGAATTGACCGCCCTATCGCTTACGCATCCCGAACTTTAAATAAGGCGGAAAGTAATTATAGTGTAACAGAAAAGGAATGCTTGGCCATCATTTTTGGTACAAAAATGTTTAGGCCGTATCTATATGGCCACAAATTTACAATCGCTACCGATCACCGTCCTCTTAAGTGGCTATTCAACTATAAAGAACCGGGGTCAAAATTAGTCAGATGGAGACTCAAACTAGAAGAGTATGACTACGAGGTGATTTACAAAAAAGGAAAGGTTAACAGCAACGCTGACACATTGTCACGTTACCCAGTCAATCCAATCGTTCAAGAGAATGTAGACCCATAACCATCAACGTCAGGATTATCCGATAACCAACCCTACTTTTGACTCAGAAATTCCTGAAGACATTCTTGACGATTTAATCAACTTGGGTGACTTGGGAATTAGCCCACTTGATCAAAACATTGACTTTTCCCTACTGAATCCTCCGTCTCCCGAGATCACTCTCACTCTACCAGCCCCCGTTCCTGCTCTTAATCCTTCTTTTTCGCCAGACTTCCCCACTAACGAAACCAGACAAATTGATGCAACACCTTCCAGTTCTAATAAAGAATATACCGAATTTCTAAAATCTTTTACGAGCAAAAACGAAACATACAACACATTTATCAAAAAACAATGAAATTCTATTTAAAAGTGATGCTAAGACAATATTAATCCCCGTATCCATAGACTTTGACGACTCAAACCCATAGCTTCAAGACATTATCTCCAACGCTGATGACACAATTCACGATGGCGAACGCGAACTGCACTCTTCTAAGAAAGTTAATATAAAAGGCAAAACCTACAACCTCCTCTTTACCAAGGTCTATTATTTTGACACCTGCTCCTACCTTGACATCTACAAGACGCTAAAATCAGCCAGAGACGATATTCTACTAACCGGCAACATAAATGAAATAGCAATATCTGACTTTTAAAATGCATTTGAACAGAATTCCTTTGTCAAAATCTATGGCATGCTTATGTATCTATTTAATAACACTAATGTAACAGTTAATATTCACCATAATACAATTATATACCCTGTCCCGTCTGAAGTGGCTAAAATGTTAAAAGAAAACCATGATATACCTATTGTTGGACACTTAGGGTTAACGCGTATGTATAATAGAATCAAAGAAAAATACTATTGGAAAAACATGAGATCTGATATCGAAAATTATGTCAAATTGTGCTCTTTATGTCAATCAAACAAAGCATAGCGCCAAATTAACAAAGTGCCTATGCAAATCACAACATCTTCAAAACATCCGTTTTAAAGGATCAGTTTAGACATAGTCGGGCCTTTACCGGAAGCCGGTATTCCTAAATTAAAATGTATACTTACAATACAAGACGATTTGTCTAAGTATTCCGTGTCCTATCCGATTTCTAATGCAACAGCAGAAGAATCATGCGAATGTTTGGTACACTTTATATCAGTGTTCGGCATTCCCAAAACAATTGTTACTGATCAAGGTACAAATTTCACAGCTGACCTGTTCAAGAGAACGTGTGAATTCCTCAAAATTAAACAGATATGGGCTTCACCCTGTCACCCACAAACTCAAGGTGCTCTAGAGCGCAGCCACTCCACACTTAAAGAATATCTAAAATCATTTGTCAACGAAAATCAAAACGACTGGCACAAATTTGTATACACAGCAATGCTAGCTTATAACACCAATGTCCATACAACGACGCAATTCACTCCCTACGAACTTCTTTTCGGCCACAAGCCTTTTATCTCCGATTCGATCTATGAACTCCGCTCTGATACAACTTACCCTGAATACCTCAAGATGTTACATCACCGTCTTAAATTATCGCGAGATATAGCTTTACAAAATATAAATGCATCTAAAGAAAAATCGAAGGAATATTATGACGCACCAAAACAATAAAATATAAAGTAGGTGACCTTGTTTACCTGAAAAAACATCTAAGATTACGGAAAGCTCTATCCCCCGTTTGGAAAGGTCCCTTCAAAATAGTTAAAATACATGGTAATAACTCGCTGTCTCTTTTAATGAACTGACGACATGTTAAACACCACTTTGATGAAGTCAAACCAGTCGCAGCATCTGAAACATAAATTAATATAATTAGTAAAATGTACTTATAAAATATGTTAGGTTGGTAAAAAATATAAATATATTGCACTTAACTTTATACTTCTCATTCCAGGCTTATATTTTGTCATTCCACACTGGGTTATAAACAAGAAGAATTCATCCAAACAATTACCAAGAGCCCTGGTATCTTCTTTAACTCTTCAGGAACAGTAAAACTAATTAATGACCATATTCACATACTTATCCCAATCGATATATCGTTTATTCCTAAACATATAGAAAACATTAAAAGTATATTCGGTACTGTGCGTTATACTTGCCAACAAAGTGAATTCATCAACAATATTGAATGTCACAATATGATACAACCTCTTGTTCACATTCACATTTAATATTATCACATCACATTTAATACCTGCAAATTCGAAGAGATCAGCCTGGTTTTCTGCTGTCGGAACTATATTTAAACATATATTAGGCACCTTAGATGAAGATGACGCCCATAAATACAATCATGCAACAAACACTGTATAATACTAATAGAAATTTAAGTTCTAATCTCGCCCGTAGCATATTCGTTTCAAATTCAGCTATTTCTACCTTTAATTCCTCTATTATAGAATTGAATAAAAATCAATTCCTGTTGACAGATGCAATGGATAAAATGTCTTTAATTATAAAAAAATGTATCAGACTTTACAAATGCCGTCAGTTTCCAAAATAATTTAAATCAAATATTGAATGTTATGACTATATATGACTTACCAAATCAATTTGTAGAAGATACGTTTGTTTATGATAATACTATCCCTAATACTGTCAGTTTATCATTTAGTGTAATTGCATTTATCGTAATCATAAGTTTAATGGTTTATAATGTAAAGGTCGGTATATGTTACAAGCGCAAACTTGTTATTAATCCGGAGCAAGAAAATATATCAATGAATCCAAGTCCTGTTGCCCAACATCGTCTCCGCATAGAATAACAACTTCCGTAAACTTATAATTAATTAAATAAGTTTACTCTTATGCGGGGGGTTTTTATACCCCTAGGTTTCAGGCCCAATAATGCACACCTTTCAGCTATATCAGCAACTTAGGTTGTAGATTATTATTCATTACCTTTTTTTAGTCAGTCTTCACTCATCCTACGTTGCGAAACGTCATATACTAATCTTTGCAACAAATCATAAAATCAATTATTCTATTTTACTATTTCATTAAGTTAATTTCCAATATATTATTATTTAGTAAAAACAAGTTTTTTTTTAAAGTGTTTTCCCGGAACCCGTATAACAGAACGAAGGGTCGGCTAACGTCAACACTGGTATGTTCTGAACGTTAACTCTTGTCTCTGGAGCCGATGTGGTTAACTTGTTCATGACATAAGCTTGGAGTGGGATGACGAAGGTATCATCATAACAGAATTTCACCTGAAGGGACACCATTGACTTGCAATAGAATGACGCCTGCGCATCGCCAGCTAGACCAGATACAATAGTTTTGCTTGGGATTTTTGCTAACCCCTGGACCGCGGACTCCGTTATAAACAAAACCTCACTGCCCTGATCAAGTAGGGACCTTAAACAAACTAATGTTCCAGTTGCTGACTCGACACTCACCAAGGCCGTCGCGAGGAGCACCTGACTGCTGGCCTGAGCCGTGCACGTCATGGCCTTGGGAGGCTGACTTGAAGACGATAATGTTTCTGAAGTAACAACATTACTTACCTCAGACTAAACCGGCTTCTATACATCGTCTGAACTTTGGACATATTGGGATGGAGAAGTGAATGATCCTTTCTTTGACACCTTAAAGTCTGACGACAAGAATACACAGTATGATTCATATTTAAGCAGTTAAAATACAGCTTACTGGTTTGGGCGAACTCACGTCGTTTGACCACGTCTTCGTGGGCACACGGCTTACAGTTACTTATTTTGTGATTCTTGTCAGAACAAAAAACGCAAGCTAATTTTGTTGTGGTGACATGTAATGTCGTAGCATTCTTATTTCGGGTTAACCTACTTTGCTTATCTACATTCTGTGAGCCTATACATTCCCACGTTCTAAACCTATTTTCGAAAAACAATGTAAATCGCTCAGTTTAGGCAATTGTCCGATGGAATCATAATTTTTGTCTCCCATAATTTTCTGGATTCGGGATCTAGTTTATGACAGATAATAAAAATCACCAAAATGTCCCATGACGTGACATCAATACCCAAGTTTTTCAATGCGTGTAAATATTCATTTGTCACATCTAACAAATCCTTAGTAACAATTGAAGAATCAGTAGTACCTTTGGTTCATGAAACGCTTCAGTATACAATTAGCAAGAAACTTTTTATTATCATATCGCGAATTGAGACCAACAAGTCTGATAATTATCAGAGGTGATATATATGTGCCGTAATAACTGCTCTGCTTCTCCTTGTAAATAGCTCTTTAAGTAGTGCGGTTTCTGTACATCATCTAAACCCTTGTTATTATGCACGAGTGACACGAAAAAATCTTTAAAACTAGTCCACTCTTCATATTTACCAGAATAAGTACTGTGTGTTGCAGGCGGGCGGGCTGGCGGCGGGCGCGTGGCACGAGGTGCGCGTGGTGGCGCGCGCGTGGGGACCGCCCGGCGACACGGCCGCGCTCTACCGCGCGCCCACGCTAACGCTGCACGGAGGTCGGTCATACATCATACTCATATCATACTGGGGCGGGCTGAAATAAAATAAAATAAAATAAAATATGCTCTTTATATTACTGAAAATGCAGAGTTCTAGCTTTAGGAAGCTCAGAATTACAGCATGTTGAAAAAGGCTTAAATAGCTTTGAGATAAAACTTTTTAACAAATAAATTGAACCGCCGAAAAAACTGAAAAGCAATAAAACTTTTTAACAAAAAATGAAATCGCCGAAAAAAATGAAAAGCAAAAAATAATAAACCTTTTTTATTTAACCTTAATGACGAAGTTTTTAAACTAATACCTAAGTATATATATTTTTGTAATGGTTTTGAGTTTTTAACTAAACTTAATAACTAAATGTTTAAACTAATGTAAGTATGTATACCTAAGTAATTTTGAGTCGTTACGATGAAATCATCAATATAACAGTACTATTATCCGTTATTTTTGATGATTTATTAAATACCCCTCCACCGATTTCGTTAAAATTTAAATGGGACCTTGGGGGGTACACCTTTTCATTCAAAAAATAATTATCAAAATCAGACTACTCTGTAAAAAGTTATTCGTGGTCATACATAAAAAAAAATATATACGCGTGGACTTGATAACCTCCTCCGTTTTTAGAGTTCCGTAGCCGAATGGCAAAAAACGGAACCCTTATAGATTCGTCATGTCTGTCTGTCTGTGTGTCCGTCCGTATATCACAGCCATTTTATTCCGAAACTGTTAAGACTACAGAATTGAAACTTGGTAGGTAGATGTATTCTGTGAACCGCTTTCCGATTTTTATACAAAAAAAAAAAGTTTAAGTGGCCCATCCCATACATGAAACTGAAACAAAAAAACAATTTTTTCTTCAAACCTATACGTGTGGGATGTCTATGGATAGGTCTTTAAAAATGACATTGAGGTTTCTAAAATATTTTTTTCTCAAAGTCAATCATTTGAAAGATAGGCGCGTCTAAAGTGGTAAAATGTGTGCCCCCCCCCCCTCCCCCCCCATCTAACTTTTGAAGTATGGGAGTGAAAAATCAAAAAAAAATATATGCAGTATATCTCAATAAAAACTAACAACGAAAATTGGTTTGAACGAGATACAGTCAGCAGTTTTAGAGATATGCCGACCGCAAAGATAACTTTGTTTTTCATACAAACACTATGAAAAACAAAGTTAATTTTGTAGTTGCGAAAAATCATAGTTATGGAATACTTAACTGTGTTACGGAACCCTAAGAGTGCGAGTCCGACTTGCACTTGGCCAGTTTATTTTTTCGTCGGTTATACCCTATTATACTCGTCGTAAAGGATCGTATTAACTAGCGTTTGGGAGTTTTGCCGGGAACGTGAAAAAGTTGTGTGTGCTCTCATTGTATTTTTTCCTAAAACTTGTGTTCTTCCGCGAGTTACTGGTAATAAATGTGGACTATGAACTATTAAGTGCCACTGAATGTGTGTAAGTGTAGGGAAACAGCACAATGTTGAAATATATGATATTTGCGTTCTCACCAAAATTCCACAGAAAATCTTCAGTAAAATCCACATCTTCATTGAGGGTTTGACTTGAAATAGACTACGAATCGTGTTTCCTTTCCTCCAGAGAGTATTGGCGAAGCTATGGAGGTGGTGTCAGAGAGCGAGGGCGCGACGCGCGGCGCTGGGCGCGGGACGGGCGCGGGGGGCGCATGGATCGCGCCCTTGCTGCTGGCTGGCGCGCTCGGTGCGCTGCTCGCCGCCCTGGCCGGTACGGAGACCGTTGTGCTCCAAAATAACACTTTCTTCTTTAGATTTCCGTACCCGAAGAATGCCAACGAGACTCATTTAATGAGACGCTGGACCATCCGTCCGTCCGTCTGTCGCTGAGCTCAATCTCCTGATCTGTAATGGGTAGAAACTTACATTTTTCACAAAATGTGTATTACTAATCCAGACTAATATTTTAAAGAGAAAACGTTTTTAAACGAGTTCAACTTTTGAGATGTTTAATCACGAAGCAAGTGCATCAGTTTTGAATATTGTGGAAAATATCGTTTGCGCGAAGCAGGATCTCATACAAATAGGGAATATTTAAAGGAGAGCTATTAAAATCTACGCCAGCGCCATCTCTGGGTTTTATTTGTCCTTATTATATAATGCGAAAGTAACTCTGTCTGTCTGTCTGTTCCGCTTTCACGCCAAAACTACTAAGCCGATTTAAATCAAAATTGGTACACAGATAGTCTAGAGACTGAGAAAGGACATAGGCTACTTTTTAATGCGAAAAGAGGGTTGTAAGGGGTTGAAAGGGGATGAAAAGTTGTATGGAAGTATCGTCATTTTTAAAGCTAGAAGCTTGAAACTTTTATTTAGGCTGTTGATTCGATATAAATATATATGACATTCAAAGTTTGTGAGGGGGAAGGGGGAATGGAGAGGGAGGGTAGGGGGAGTGGAGGGGAGGGTAGTAGGAGTGGTGGGGAAGGGAGGTGAGCTGGAGGGGATGGGGAGGTGGAGGGGATGTGGAAGTGAGGGGAAGGGGAGTGGTGGGGTAGGGGAGTGGAGGGGAAGGGGAGTGGAGGGGAAGGGTAAAGGGGAGGGGAGGTGGAAGTGAGGGGAAGGGGGAGGGGAGGGTAAGTGAGGGGAGGGGGAAGGAGGGATTAGCGTGGCGTGGTGCGGTGCGGTGTAGTTGGTATACGTATGTATATAATAAACTAGTCCGAGGCACTCTAGATATCAAATGCAACCTTGAACACGTCCGTCTAATGAAGTCCACGCTCGGACCTAACATGCTCCAATCCGTCATTGGATCTGGGACGTTCCAGCAAAAACTGGAGATTTCACCATCACCTACTTGTACGAGGCTCTCTAGATATTGACTTCAAAGCCGAGAGATTTTCAGATTCAGCAACTACCCAGGTGCGCAACAAAACCATAAATAAGCTGGTACGACGCGACCTCCGATCCTCTAACAAACATTTAAAAATCAATCGAGCAGAATCGGGGGACGAAAGTGTTTACCCAGCCTTTATGTAAAAGCTATCACACAAAGCTGACAACATCACCTGCACTAGTCGCATCCAAGTCGGGGATTCTGTCGGATGTTGAAGACTTCTACGGAAAGCTGTACGCATCTCCTGCTTCAGGACCCGTACCCGATACTGATGATTCTAGAGCCACCCTAACCCGCCACTTCATAGATGATCTGCCCGAAATTAGCCGAGACGAGATCGTGATGGTTCTTAAACGGCTCAAAAATGGAAAATCCCTGAAAAAATGACGGCTCATCCCAGGTTTTTAGTGCGGTATCCTGCCTTTTAGGCAGCGAGTCCCACATAATCATCTCGCTCCCCCGGGCAAGTTGGTATCCATAAAGGATTTTCCTGTTTCAAAAAAAAAAAAAAAAGGACTGATAACTGTTGGGGTAGACTTGTCTGAGAGTTGAGACTGCGAATCGGCAAACGTACCGCAGGACGTCCTGTGACAGGTGGAGCGACGGCATACGCAAAGCGGTGGGCAGTGACTGGAAAAGAAGAGCCTAAGATCGGGCTCAGTGCCACATCTTGGGAGATGCCTACGTCCAGCAGTGGACTGACACCGGCTGATGATGATGAAAACTGGAGAACCGGTAAGTGTTGAGAGGTCTGTATAACGTCGCAACTATGACCGTCCAAGTACAAGATCAGCAGACTGAACATATTCCTTTACATAGAGGTGTGAGACAAGGGGACGTTATTTCCCCCAAATTGTTCACAAACGCTCTAGAGGATATGTTCAAGACGCTAAACTGAAAAGGACAAAACTAAATAAAAGCTTGTAAAATAGAATAATTCAATAATAATAAAATATTTTAACCACATGTTTTGTATCTAAATAGTGATCTCTATAATATAAATAAAATATGTTTTTGTGCTAGTCCATCACCCGCAGGTTGAGCTGATCATAGACAAATAGAGATATTACTAACGATTCTGATACAAAATATGCACCATAATGGCAGCACCGGTAACGTGTGTGTGCAGGCGGTGTGTTGGCGCGGTATTGCGGGTGGTGCGGGCGGTACGGGCGGTGCGGACGGTGCGGGCGGTGCGGGCGAGGCGCGCAATCGCCGCGGCTGCCGGCGCCACACCCGCAGCTCTACTCCACGGAGCCCGTCAAGAGGAACGGAAAGACTCTCACACCACCCGACGGTCACTTACCAACCTTACTTAGTGCATACTTTGTTCGCTTTCTTTTCTTTTGCTATTCAAAACAGACAAGATCCGGCTCCTGTCTTACCAGATGTTTTGCGACGATGCGGTCCGAATTGGAAACGTACTCGTCTGGATCGAAAGACGGCAGTGCGACAGTGAGGCGAAGCGTTGAGTAATTGACTTTAACTGAGACTCGAAGTAAGACTTAGGCTGAGTTGCACCATATTATATCACATCGTTTTTGTATGGAGTTTGACTGATTTTTGACGTTTGTTATAGTTAAAGTAAGATGGTGCAACTCAGCTTTAAACTTACTTCTCTTTTTAGATAACGAACGATTTCTCCGCGCAACGTATTACTAAAATGATTTTAAATTGCCCCGTATTTCCTGCAGACTACGTTGTTATTCGGACTTAGTCGGTCATCACGATGTAATGGAATGATAAACAATACATACTAGCCCAAATTGGTCGATAATTGTCCTACCATACCATCTGCCATCAGGGAACTTCAGTCCCTTCAGTACAACCCGGCTCAGTGATCAGATCAGCTCGATGGTACCGTGTTGTCGCATCGTTACCAAACGTATATAATATGTACGTGTGACATTTTAGCTCTATTAGATACCAGCAAGTGGTCGAAAAATGGCCAAAAATGATTAACGACTTTTATTCAAACGCGATCCGGTATTTTTATTTGTGTTGGACTTCACAACCAGGAGATTTTTAACATGTAAGGGGGTTAGCCTCACGACGAACCCTCGAGGCTTGACTGCACTACGTGAAGCGTGCTGCAAGCAGACTTAATAATAAAATTATAGTTTTATACTATTAATATACTTTAGAATATTATGCTACTAAATGATTACTCTAGCAGTAACTAGGCTATGTCAAAAAATATGTGTAGTAACTTCAGGCGAAAAAAGTATTTATTTAGGCTTAGCTATAATTAGTAGATCAGTGAAATTACAGGGCATGTGAGACTCAACATCTTTATGTCTCAAGGTAACACTGAAGGCGCAGTGCAGTGACATGCAAAATTCTGGCAGGCCAGAATTTTGCATGCTGCTGTATCTGTTATTGGTAGAAGTCATCGCTTACCATCAGGCGAGCGTCATGCTTGTCCTGTTACCTTTTACCATACCAAATTACAAGAAACAAAATTATTGTAATTTAAATAATGACAAAAACGTTACGCAAACATAGTGTCATTAATAAAATTTAAATTAATGTTAGGGTTAAGGCGTCCATTACACGGTATCAAAACCAAAAGTCATGACTGATGGTTTCTCATGCAGCAAATCTGTATAAGGTTAGTTCGTAAGAATGATAACAGATGGCGCCAGCTATGAAAAGGCATGTTTTGCATCGCGCAAACGGTTTATTTGCAGAAATGGTGTACGTTTCGAACTAATTTATGTTTTGTGAAGAAAGCTAGGCAAACCAAGCCAGTGCACTTCACTATGATTGTAGATCTTCTGTGTGGTCAATATACGGCTTACATTGGACCTGTCGTTTTAATGTACTTGTTGTACATGTTTTGGTCCTTCGTGCCGGATTTGTGAGCCAATCAAACGGCTTCAGTAGTCCCACGTGACGGGATTACGCTTCGCACCTATGGGCAGTGGATCGCTGTTCGGGGCGAATATCAGTGAGACAAGCCCCGCTGCGTCAAGGTTGATGACCTTGAAAGAAGAAGATTCATCGGTCTGAGGAAGCCCAGGGTGAGAAGAGGATCAGCAGCGGCAGTACTGGAGGAAGTATTGCAGACGGAGCTGGGAGCTAGCACGGAGTCTCAGTAGCACCAGGAGGTGCTACCACCGCCGGAAGCGGAAGGGGTTCCTAGTAACGTCAGGAGCAGTGGTCAAGTGTGAGTCGAAGATAAATTGTGAGTACATTGACATTATTAACTGTAGGAGTGTTCAGTGAATTAGTAAATTCAAAGTAATTTGGACTTTAATTGTTACATTAAAATAACTTAGAAATTTGTGCCGTTAATTTAGAACTTAGAATAATTTTACGAATTTGGTTTATACGGGGAACCTATGCCCAAATTTCAAATTTTCTGTCTCAATTTCTCAAACACTTGTAATATTTCAAAGTAAATTTAGGACTTAGAATAATTTCGTTAATTTGGCTGAGACGGGGAACCTATGCCCAAATTTCAAATTTTCTAAGTGTCAATTTTTCAAACACGTAAAATTTTAAAGAAAATTTGGGACTTAGAATCATTTGTAATTTTTAGATTTTCTATGTGTCGATATTTCAAACACTTGTAAAATTTCTGTAACTTTAGTTAAAAAGTTAAACAAGCTGTACTTGGTATCTTTAGAATCATTTCAATATGGCAACAGCTAAATTAAATGCGCAGAGAGATGTACTAGACAAAATTACAAAGTCTTATAGTAATTTTAAAAAATCACCTAAGGAGCGGTTGTCTGGGCCTTACGTTGAGACAAGGCTTACTGTATTGGAAAATTTATGGAGTAGGTTTCATAAAATACACCAAGATATTATAGATGACTCTGGTGATTGGGAAAAGTTTCAAGAGTCTGTCTATATTCAAGAAAACATTTACGATCAAGCGGAAGAGGCCTATGTTATATACAAAAGTGAATTGGTTAAGAGTCGACCTCTTGTTGCTTCAGCTTCTTCAAATGAAGGTCAGGCACGTAGTACTAATACGTCCGTAAAACTACCTAAAATAACTATTCCCCTGTTTTCTGGGACATATTCAGAATGGGTATCATTTCGAGATCTATTTAAATCTCTGATACACTCTAACCCCGACTTAGACGATGTTCAACGGTTACATTATCTTAAAAGTTTGCTAACCGGGGAAGCGGAACAGCTCATACGTCAATTGCCTATTACCGCCGCTAATTATATTGAGTGTTGGAATCATTTAGAGGCTAGGTACAATAATAAGAATTTCTTGGCGAACAGTATCCTAAAAAGACTCTTAGGTCAAAGGAGCTCCAACTCTGAATCAGCTTTGGCAATAAAAGAGCTAGTTGATACGACATCGGATTGTCTACACGGCTTAAAAAATGTAGGGGTTGATGTCAATTCGTGGGACATAATTGTTATTTTTATTGTGGCAAATAAATTAGATGTGGAAACACGCAAGCAGTGGGAATTGAGGGTTTTGGCAAACAATTCTGAAGAGCTACCTAAATTTTCCGAGTTTCGAGAATTTATGCAATCGCAATTTAGAGCTCTTGAGTCGATTGAGCCGATCGTAAAACCAAAAACCTCACGTCCCACTCCGAGCCATTTAATTAAGCACAAGGTTTTACACGTGGCTAATATAGTCTGTGATTATTGTACTGAAGACCACATGATTTTTACATGTAAGAAATTCTGTAAAGATGACGTAACCACGCGACGAGAGTTTGTGTTTCACAAAAGGTTATGTTTCAACTGCTTGGGCAGCAATCACTCGGCTAGGTTCTGTCCGAGTAAGTCAACTTGTCGCGTATGTAAGGCGAAGCATCATTCTTTGCTTCATCCAATTGGTTCAGGTGGAGTTGGTAGTCCGCAAGTTTCAAACAGTGGCATTTCAACGTCTGGAGCAGGTGTGAGTGGTTCATCTACTGGTAAATCAGTAGGCAACTCTAGTGCGGTAGAATCGGCGGCAGTGGTCTCGTGTTTCGGTCAACTGCCGGTTAAGCGTCATGTGTTGTTGGCGACTGCTGTTGTGTTGGCAGAGTCGTCAAAGGGTACAAATCAATATATCAGGGCATTGCTAGACCAAGGTTCACAGGCATCCTTTGTCTCAGAAGCAACTGTCCAATTCTTGGGTATTAAGAAACATCCAGTAAAGGCAATGGTATCAGGCGTGGAAGGGAATAAAACTACCCTTGCCAAGTCTAGAGTGGAACTTAAAATCCACTCAAGGTTAGATTACAACGTAGTAATCACGGTTCAAGGGTTCGTTCTCAAATCGATTACGACGTTACTTCCAAACACGAAGATGGAAGAGGTAACTTGGCTGAATAATATTTGTTTAGCTGACCCGCAATATTACACGCCTAATAAAATTGATGTTTTGTTAGGGGCTGAGGTTTATGAGCAAGTAATCCAAGAGGGCATAAGAAAGGGTCCTCAAGGATATCCTTTGGCTCAAGCCACATCATTGGGATGGGTTTTATCGGGAACGTGCCAACGTTCACAGTCTTTGTCAACAAATGTTGTTACAATGCATGTGTGCGTCGAGGATAATGAGTTACTGAAAAGATTCTGGGAGATAGAAGCTGATCCTACGCCACGTAAAAAGATTATGTCTGAGGAAGAAGTTTCGTGCGAGCGGGTTTTTGCTGAAACAACAAAACGTGACGTCGAAAGAAGATACATTGTGGTGCTTCCCTTCAAAACAGAAAGACCATATTGTGTAGATGGTGAATCACGAGCTGTAGCTGAAAAAAGACTTAATGGATTATTTTCACGGTTCAAACGGGATGAAGATCTGAAAGAAAAATATCAAAGGGTTATAACAGAGTACTTACATTTGGGATTCATGGAGAAGATTCCTGAAGTAGACGAAGATAATACGCAAGCGGTGTACATACCTCACCATCCAGTTGAGCGAAATGACAAAGAGACTACACAGGTTAGAGTGGTGTACGATGCATCCTGTAAATATAAAAATGGTGTGTCATTAAATGATGCACTTATGACGGGTCCTACACTATAACCAGAACTAAGGCATTTGCTGATGCGCTGGAGAATACATTCGATATGTCTAGTAGCTGATGTCATAAAGATGTATTGTCAAGTCAAGGTATCAGAAGAAGACGTCGATTATCAGCGACTGTTATGGAAGGAAAGCGCAGAAGCAAAAGCTGAAGATTACAGGCTACTTAGAGTTACCTTCGGTACGGCTGCTGTTCCTTATCTTGCTGTCAAAAGTCTGCAACAAGTAGCGCAAGATGAAGGAAAAGGGTATCCTGTTGCTTCTGAAAAGGTCCTTAATGACTTTTATATGGACGATCTGCTTACGGGTTGTGACTCTGTAGAGGAAGGAGTTGTTATTTACGAAGAAATGACTGAATTGCTAAAAAAAGGAGGATTTAAATTACAAAAATGGATGAGCAATAGTGACGAACTTTTAAAGGCAATTAAGAAAAAGGATATCATGCAGAAAGGACTCAAGCTGAAAGAAGATAAAGTAGTAAAGTTGTTAGGACTTACCTGGGACAGAGGAACCGATGACTTCCGATACACGGTGACGCTGGCTCCGGAATCTAGACCTGTAACAAAAAGAAGAATTATTTCGCAAATAGCGCGGCTGTATTATCCATTAGGGTGGACGGCACCCTGTGTGATAAAGGCAAAAATACTTATACAAAAGCTGTGGATAGCTAGGCTGGAATGGGATGAGGAGGTATCAGACAAAATATTTGGTGAATGGATGACTTACCGTGATGAATTAACGGTGTTGACGCAGATACGCATACCTCGATGGCTTGGGACGTGTACAAATGATAAACACGTGGAACTCCACGGGTTCTTAGATGCGTCTAAGTTTGCATACTCGGCAGCAGTCTATCTGCGTAAAACTACTGAAACAGAACGCGTTCAGGTAGCCTTAGTTACTGCTAAGACAAAGGTTGCACCAATAAAACAGATCTCCATTCCTAGACTGGAATTGTGCGGAGCAGTGTTAGTCACAAGACTACTAGTAGAAGTAGCGGAGGTTTTGGCGATTCCAAAGTCAAATATTCTGGCATGGACGGATTCTACTGTGGTCCTAGCTTGGATCAACAGTCACCCAAGTCGGTGGCAAACATTTGTCGCCAATCGGGTATCCGAGATATTGACGACACTAGATACGAGTCAGTGGGCGCACGTATCTTCAGGGCAGAATCCTGCAGACTGCGCATCGAGGGGAATAACCCCTGCAGAGCTTCTTGAAGATTCGATGTGGTTCAATGGGCCGGAGTTCTTGAGACGCGTGGTTGTTCCATACAGCAAGCCGATTGTTGAAACCCAGCTAGAAGAAATCAAGACTCATGTCGCAGTAGCAGAAATACCCATCTGGAACAGATACTCGTCACTCACAAGGTTGGTTAGAGTAGTGGCATATTGCCGGCGGTTTCTGAGACCAAAGGGTACAAAGGTTTTAAATTATCTCACGTCCATGAAGTTGGCAGATAGCTTGGAATGATGTATCAAACAGTGTCAAGAACAACACTTCAAGAAAGAGTTAGTAGTCATTAGACAAGACGGACATTTCGCTCGGATAAAGGGACCGCTCAAGTCCTTGAATCCTTTACTTGATAAAAGAGGAGTGTTGCGAGTTGGTGGACGCTTGGATAAATCACCGCTGAGTGAAAGCGTTAAACACCCAATATTGTTGCCAAAGAAGTCGACATTCACGGACTTGGTTATTGCTGATGCCCATTTAAAGACGCTTCATGGAGGCATTCAACTCATGTTGGCTTATTTGAGCTCAAAATACTACATTTTGGGATCAAAATGTTTGGTGAAGGGACACATACGTAAATGTATTAAATGCGTTAGAGAAAATGCAGGGTCATCCTATCAACTGATGGGTCAACTGCCAGCTGCTCGTGTCACTCCCACGAGAGCGTTCAAATGTAGCGGTGTTGACTTTTTGGGTCCAATCAGCGTAAGAACAACAAAGGGGCGTGGTCACCACTCTTATAAGGGCTTCATTTGTCTATTCGTGTGCATGGTCATAAGAGCTGTGCATTTAGAAGTAGTCAGTGATCTAACTACCTCTGGGTTTCTGGCTGCCTTTGAAAGGTTTGTTGCACGTCGAGGTCATTGTACCGATATCTGGAGCGACAATGGCACGAATTTTGTCGGAGCTTCCCGTGAGTTGCAAAATTTGATTGCTGCGGAGAACTCAGGGCTGCCACAGGAAGTAGTTGAATCTTTGGCTGCTAATGGAACGACATGGCACTTTATTCCTCCCCATTCGCCTAATTTTGGAGGGCTGTGGGAAGCAGGAATCAAGTCCACGAAATTCCACTTGAAGAGGGTTATAGGGGAATCAGCGTTGACATTTGAAGAATTGTCAACTGTCTTAGCGCAGATCGAGGCCTGCCTAAATTCGAGACCACTGTCACGGCTCGAATCCGAGTCTGATGCAGATGTGTTAACGCCAGGGTATTTTCTTGTAGGGGAGCCACTTATTACTGTTCCAGACCATAGTTTTGAAACTTCAAATGTCACTAGTTTACGTCGATGGCAGTTAACTCAAAAGATGTTGCAAGAGTTTTGGAGACGTTGGTCTCTTGAATATTTGTCAAAATTTCTGCATCGCTATAGGTGGTCTTACCAAACCCCTGAACCGAAAATCGGAGATGTAGTATTAGTTAAGGAAAATGACTTACCTCCTTGTAGGTGGTTGCTTGGTCGGGTGGTTGCTAAGCATCCAGGTACTGATAATGTCACACGCGTAGTCACGTTACGCACAAAGGGTTCTGTTATTAAACGGCCTACATCCAAATTGTGTGTGTTGCCTGTAGCCGTCTAAATTCTAGTATGTTTTTTTTTAATTTGGTTATACAGTCCATAAATCGTTGTTTTGTTTGTATTCTTTTTACCCGACTGCGCGACGCAAAGGAGAGGTAATGTGTTTATCAGTCTATATATGTATATATGTATGTTTGTTCCTTTGTGGCACACTAGAGACCAAACGCGTGGGCCGATTTTGATAATTGGCACGGCAATAGATTCGCCATGTTAGCGCGAGTGTCAACGAAAACATAAAAATTTGAAAAATTCAAAATGGCGTATTTCAGACGCCAAAATTTGAGGTTCAAAAAAAATTTTTTTTTTCAAAACCTATCGAGTGGGGTATCGAATTAAAGGTCTTAAAATGGAGATTCAAAATATATTAAATTTATAACAAATAATTTATGATCGTACAAATCGAAAAAAAAACGATTTTACATGCCGCGTTAGTCACTTTCAGTAACAAGTTTGCGGTGCTACTCAATAATCCACATGACATCAACTCTCTAAATGAAATGAGAAGATTACGGAATTTGCCGTCCTTTACTTAACTAAAAAGTGTAAAATAAAACATTTAATTAAAAAATCAAAAAACCCGACTGCGCAAAAAGTGATGTGTTAAAAAACGAACTGAAAAGAAAAAAAAACAAGTAAGTCTAGTAGTTTAGACTTCTGTTTAGGGATATCAAAAAACTATACCATTTAAATTCTTTCTCGGTCGATACACTCATAAAATAAATTATACATTGTTATATGGAATATAGAGACTTTAACAGTCGGGACACATTAATCCCCATTCGTTAAGCCATTAATGTGTCCCGACTTTTAAAGTCTCCATATTCCATATAACAATGTATAATTTATTTTATGAGTGTATCGACCGAGAAAGAATTTAAATGATATAGTTTTTTGATATCCCTAAACAGAAGTCTAAACTACTAGACTTACTTGGTTTTATTTTTCAGTTCGTTTTTTAACTCTTCACTTTGTGCGCAGTCGGGTTTTTTTCATTTTTTAAATTAATGTTTTATTAAGTTATGTAATTTCACATGGCATTGTAATTTGGTTTAGTATTATGGTAAACATAGTTTGTAAAGAGTTCAACTCACTAAGGACAAGTCAAGTAGTTTTATCAAATTTATTTACACGTTGGTTCATGGTGGGCGGAGCATATAGAAGGACAAGATAAATTTGTCCTTGGTGGGCGGAATGTATAAGGTTAGTTTGTAAGAATGATAACAGATGGCGCCAGCTATGAAAAGGCATGTTCTGCATCGCGCAAACGGTTTATTTGCAGAAATGTACGTTTCGAACTAATTTATGTTTTGTGAAGAAAGCTAGGCAAACCAAGCCAGTTCACTTCACTACGATTGTAAATCTTCTGTGTGGTCAATATACGGCTTACATTGGACCTGTCGTTTTAATGTACTTGTTGTACAAAATCAAAGTATGTAAATATCGGTTAGTCACCGTCAGTCACCCCATTATACGATCAGTTATCCATCAGTCACAGCCGTGACTGTGAGCAAACTGACAGCAAAACCTATCGTGTAATGGACGCCTATTGGACCCCTAAATTGCCCAAGCAATCAAAATACACAGCAATTCTGAGAATGGTTTTTCTTTTTTCTTAGTAAAGTAGGTACTTCTCTACCTTGGCAAAAAAAAATTAGAGTAATGGCCTAAATTACATCAAAAACAAAGTACAAAGTGTCATTTTATCATCACGGTGACCTGTCCTGAACCCAATTAGAAAAGCTCCGTCAGCATTGCGTTGTTGCGCCCTTTCTTCACTTCGAATCAGTCCTCCTCAGCTCGTCGGATCACACGCACCGGTAACAACGTCATTATGGATTCCCGCCAAAAAGTAAGTGTATCATTTCGGTGATATGGGAATAAAAATGGTTTCATTTCGATGGCCGTGTTACAACTTGTGCTTGATTCAGTGGCATAATTATCAGTTCGGTGGTCATTTTAATCATTTTGGTGGTCATATTAATCATTTTGGTGGTCATCTTTATCATTCCAGTGGTCATTTTTATCGTTCGTTTCGGTGGAAACTTTTCATTTCAGTGGGCTCTCAAAAATTAAACCTTAAATATCAAAGTAAGTTTTGATGATATTTGATATCCACCCACACACTTTGATGATGATGATGATGTTAAAGTTTTTTTGTTACTAAATATTTGTAAATAGCATTGTTGTAAAATAATCCCACCGAGATGTCAAATAAAAATCACTTGTTGAAAATCACCCTTAAGGTGCGACCACACCGCGGTGTCTTGCTTCCGCTTGATTTGCGCCTTGCTTGATTTTCAATCGTTTTCTCATCGCCGTAGATCACGTTTAGTGTGAACCAGTCGGAACAAATACTACTGCGCTATCTGATCGCCGCCTAAATCGCGCTAGCAAGACGCTGCAGTGTGGTCGTACCTTTATCCAAAACAATAGTGGTGCATTAAAATACAAATGTAGCCCTATGTGGTGAGTTCGATGGAGTGTCAGTCGATAAGAATGGGAAGGTCGGTTTCAGGGTCGCTGGAGATCAGCCCGTACGCGACGTTCAGCATGTCGGAGGGCGCCACGTCACCGGCCGCGGCGGGGTGCGCGCTGCACCTGCACACGTTCGCGCGCGCCGACCTGCCCCGTGCCGAGCTGGCCGCGCCGCCGCCGCGACCCAACCTGCTGGCGCACGCACACGGTCACCGCTCTCTCCTATGTCCTCTTACTTTACTATTTATTACCTCATATCCATCGGGTACTTATGATATTGACCAAAATTGAACATGCAAATCGAAATATACGCTGTTCTTTTTTAGAAACTGTCAGTGTCGCTATCGACAAACGGTAATATTATGTCGCACGCATTGCACGATTTGACATAGTGATAAAATTCTACTGATTTTTGATCTCACAAATCCCCGCTCCGCTCAGTTTTGCTGGAGTCTGGCGCTACGGGTCACTTGTAGACTATTTTAGTATGTTTGTACTTTAGATATGTTCCACCGTAGCGGTCCGTAGCGCCTAAACTATTCATCCGATTTTGCCAAAGGGTCAACCGATCCGTTATTGTAGTCCGTGTGACATAATCATACATATATAGATTTACACTACCGGTATCTTAACTCTAACGTGTGTCTTTACTCCGCCAATTATGAAACGATTGTCACCAGGCTGTATCTCATGAACCGTGATAGTTAGACAGTTGAAATTTTCACAGATGATGTATTTCCATTGCCGCTATAACAACAAATACTAAAAACAGAATAAAGTTAAAAATAATAGAGGGTCCCCATACAAGAAACGTGTTTTTTTCGGCATTTCACGCCATCTATGAACGCTTAGTCAGGTAAACGTCCGATAGATGGTGTTATATTGAAATGTCGATCCCTAACACCTTTGTAAGACGTTAGATGGCGTTATAAAAAATAAAATGTTTATTAATTATTATTTTTTGCTGGTGAAAAATGATAGTGGTATTTTTTGCTCGATCTTATAAAATACTGTAGTGTGGTACGGAACCCTACTAGTGCGAGTCCAACTTGCACTTGGCCAGTTTATTTAGTTTTAAAGCTATCTCTGTAATAAAACAAGCTTGTACGATGAACACTCACTTTATTAACTTGAAGGTATTCATAGAAACATTTGTGAACTACCTACATTTAATGTACTAAAAACTATAGCGGTATTTTATAATAACAAATCATACTACATCTTTCCCCTTCAAATGACACAAAAGGTACAACTACATAAAGATTTTTTAACAGTTACAACTACTTTTCTAAGTACTATTTATTTTACATAGCATTTTTTTTTTTACATATTTCTTTTGCTATTATCTTTATATATTTCTTATTTTATATAATACAATTAGTTAAACTGCTGAAAAATGAGCTACAACTTATCAATAAAATGGTTATGAATACCCGGTTGTTTGCTTTAGAATAAGATAGATGGTTAAATTAAACTTACATAATCAGATGATTAAACATCCTTAAGTATAAATTATTGACCGGTCATAGCGATCTAAGTACAGTTACCAAGCTATGGACTAAAATTAGATAATATGTATTATGTATATAATAGCACACACAACTACCTAAATGCACACGGTACATTGATTAATTATCTTTGTGTGCCGGGATTGTATATGAACCACCCATCAAACGGGCTCTGCGTCTAGTCATAGGGCCTATTATGTCGGGAATGAGCGGGATATTCGCAGTATGCTTGGAAGGTGCTTCTCCACTTCCTCCAGGATGAAGATTAACCTGACTTGCATTACCTGATTGTGGCTCACTCCCACCGTCCCTAGTATCGTGCTCAGCATTCAACTCAGCCTCACTGTCAGTGCTTCCTGGTCGCAGACGTTCCTAGCTCGACGTATTATGTGTCTACGATTCCTGCGATACTGCCTACCTCCTGCATCTCGCAGTAGGTATGATCGCGGTTCACTCGATTTTTTAATTACTTTCATATCTCTTCTTTTATCACCATCCACTACCACTACTTTATCATTTTTATGTAACGAAGGGAGGTTTGTTTTCGATTGATCGTACCTACTTTTCTGTACATTCTGCTGTTTTAAAATTTCTTCATGATTCTTTTTTAGATTGACTTCTTCGCGTAATAACTGTTTGTGAATCGGTAAACGAGTGTTCACTCGTCTGCCCATCAGTATCTGGGCCGGTGAATCTATCTTATCCCTAGGAGCGGAACGAAAGTTTAACAAACTAAGGTAGTAATCGTGACCCGAGTCTAAGCATTTTTCAGCAATTTTTTTACAGTGCGTATAGCGCGTTCGCTCTTTCCATTTGACTGGGGGTAATGTGGAGATGAAGTTACGTGCTTTATTTCCCACTCCCCAACAAAGTGTTTAAATTGTTTAGAACTGTACGCGGGTCCGTTATCCGTGATGAGCAAATTTGGGATACCGTACCTAGCGAACTGCTCTTTCATAGCCCCGATGACCGCTTTACTATTTATAGAAACCAATTCATTAACCTCCACAAAATTAGAAAAATAGTCTACCAATATTATGTAATACTTTTTGCCATATTCAAAAATGTCAGAACCTATTTTGGACCAGGGTATATCTGGCACCTCGTGCGGTAAGAGTGTCTCGCGCTGCGGCGCGGGGGCGTGCAGCGCGCACGTGCCGCACGCGCGCACGCACCGCTCGATGTCGCGCGACATCCCCGGCCAGAACAGCACCCCGCGCGCTCTGTTCTTGCAACGATCTATACCGAGATGACCTTCGTGAATGCGACTCAACATTTTGGCTCGTAATGCTCGCGGGACAAATACAAAATTATCTTTGAAAAGAACCCCATCTATGTATTACAAACATTCCCTATAAGGCCAATAAATGCCTATATTCTTTTCAACTCCATATTTACTTCTAGGCCATCCGTCTTCAACATACCTAATGAGCAGTTCGGCCTCCTGATCCGTCTTTGTATATTCTTTGACTAAATTTCACTTTTCATCACTAAACTGTACTTGTTGTAACATGAAACAAGTTTGCACCTCGATTTCCTCATTCATCCTTTCATGCATCAAATCTGTCTAAGCGGCTCGTGACAATGTATCCGGTAAGTACATGAGCTTACCCGGAGTGTATGTCACCTTTATGTCGTAAGCTTGGATACGTAGTAACATGCGTTGCAGTCTAGCTGGCACACAGGATAAAGACTTTTTAAAAATTGACTCTAACGGTTTGTGATCTGACTGTACTGTTACGTCGGATCGTCCGAAGATATATTGATGAAATCGTTCACATGCGTATACAATCGCCAATAACTCTTTTTCAATTTGTGCATATCGGCACTGCGTATCCGTGAGAGTGAGTGAGGCGAACTCGACCGGCCGGTCGCCTTGCATTAACACCGCCCCCAACGCAACGGCACTAGCGTCTACAGATAGCGTTATAGGTAACTCGTGCGAATATAATGTCAACACCGAAGCTGATGAAATTTTTTGTTTTAACAACATAACCGCCTCGTTATGTTGATCCTCCCATAGCCATTCTGAATTTTTTTTCAATAAACCTCTCAGTATTGCGACCGATTGCGAGTACTGTGGTATACATTTAGATAGATAATTAACCATACCAAGGAACCTTTCTAAAGATTTTCTGTCTTCAGGATTAGGCATTTCTAGTATTGCTTTCACTTTCTTATTATCCGGCCTCATACCCCTCTCATCAAACACATGTCCTAGATAAGTTATCTCTTTCACACCAAACTTACATTTTTACTTATTAAACCGCATTCCTTGTTCTCTAGCCCGTGACATAACCTGTCTCAACCTTTCATTATGCTCTTCTTTCGTACTTCCCCACACTATTATATCATCACTGAATGATTCCACTCCCTCTAAGTCTTCCAGAAGCTGTCTTACCTTGGCATGAAATATCTCCGGCGCACAACTGACTCCGTACGGTAACCGCGTAAACTGATACCTTCCAAATGGCGTGCTGAACGTGCATAGGTCTGCACTAGCGTCGTCCAAGCAGAGCATCCAGAACCCGCACCGTGCATCGAGTACACTAAAATATTTCGCGCCCCGCAGCCGCGCCGCTATCTCGCTAACTGTAGGTAAAGAATAATGAGCGCGCCTGACCGCACGATTCAGAGCCCTGGCATCCAAGCATACGCGGATATCCCCATTTTTCTTCGCCGCTATTACTATTGGGCTTACCCATTGTCTAGGGTGGTTCACCTTACGCACCACACCTAGCTGCTCCATCCTCTCTAATTCAGTAGACAATTTTTCGCGCAAACCTAAAGGTATTTTACGCGCCGGGCAAATAACCGGCTATACAGAATCATTAATTAAAATTTTATGTTCGCCTGATACTCTTCCAACATCCTTGAATAAATCTAAAAACTCCTGTTCTAAAAATGTCCTGGTTTAACGAATCTACTCTTTTTATAAATCCAAGGTTAACACAGTCATCTCGGCCTAAAATATTCTGCACATTCATATCTACAACCGCACATTTAAGTTGAAATCGTTCATTTTTATGCATAATAGATAAACAACATTCTCCTATTATCGGTAATTTATTTTTTGTGTATGAAAATACATTGTTTTTGTGCGGTTTAAGACATCCTTCATTCAATCCTAATCTATAAAAATCAAATTTAGATATGATATTTAAATCAGCACCACAATCTAATTTAAAATGCAGTTTCCTACCGTTAACGTCCAGCTTTTACATCCATTGTTCTCGGGAGCGACAACGCTTTGACGCTTTTACTACATTCACATAAAATATATCGCCGTCATCCGAATCTTCCGTAAGCTAGGAAATTTTCAAATCATGCACTTTTTTACCGTCTTTCTTAGAACAAACTCTAGCAAAATGACCGCGAGTAATACAAAGCACACCGTACTGAGCGCCGGACACCTTTGATTGTCCACGCAAGACACATTACCACATCGCGAACAAGGGTCGCGCTGCCGACGCTGAGCCGGCGACCAGCCGCCGCCGTCCCGGCGCGCCCGGTCCCGCTCTGGCGCGGCTCCGCTGCCACCGCGTCGCTGCGCACCGCCGGCCGCACCGCCACCGCGGCCTGCGCCACCACCGAACGTACCGCGACTCGTACTTTTCACTTCCTCTATCTGACGAGTCTCTTCTCGGGACAACTTTTCGGCCTCGCCGATTTGTACCGCCTTCGCCAAAGTCAAATCTTCCGTTCGCAACAAGCGATCTCTAACGACATTGTTCGAGACGCCGCACACGATACGATCTCTTATCAGTCCGTCGACGAGATGTTCGAACTCACAGTTCTTACTGAGCAATTTTAACGCTGTGACGTACTGACTGATGGTTTCGCCGGCTAGTTGGTTACGAGTAAAAAACTTAAATCGTTACATCGTTACGTTGCACTTCGCTCCAAAATGTGCATCGAACTTCGACTTGAGACAATCTAAACTATCAGCACTTTCTTCTTTTGTGAATGTAAACGTCGTATAAATCTCGTAACCCTCGGCTCCAATGAGGTTCACCAACAGGCTTGCTTGTACATCCTTCGCCTCCTTGACGACGCCGGATGCTTTTAAAAACACCTCAAACTGCATCCACCATTTTCGCCACGCATCAGCCCGCACTGCGGGGCTGCCTTCGATCTGCAATTCAGGTGGAGGACGAGCGTGTTCCATATTTGTAAACTGTCACACAGTCCTTTAACACTCACGAAACACTAAAATATTTGCCGTAACTCTTTAAATTACAATTATTTTAATAAAATTCCGCTGCCACCATTGTAATAAAACAAGCTTGTACGATGAACACTCACTTTATTAACTTGAAGGTATTCATAGAAACATTTGTGAACTACCTACATTTAATGTACTAAAAACCTATAGCGGTATTTTATAATAACAAATCATACTACAATCTCATTTATAGATTTTTTAGTGCTTTTGAAATAATAAGGTGAATGTTCTTAATAGCGCATTAATTGGTAAGCGATAGCGTTTTAGAAGTCGTTGCGATTCTTAATTTGTATGTGTGGTAAGATGCAGATGACGGTATCGGGCGCGACAGTGACTCGGAGTCGAGTGGGTCGCCGTGTGCCGCGTGCGCCGCCGAGCGGCACCGCGGCAGCGTCCCGCGCTCCCTCGCCGCGCGCCGCCGCCGCGGCCGCGCCGCGCGCCCCGATCACCCCACGCTCAGGTGCAGTCTTCGTGTACTCACCACACTTACTACATTACCAGTACCCGGTACCTAAGAGGACTCGTCTCGTCCGCCAGCGGTCTCCGTGTTTACGCTCACACGATCCAATTTCGTAGTCATTATTTATTAATTACTTACCTGGAAAATGCACATAATTAAATGATTTTTTCTTTCCTTCCAAAGCCACCGTTACTGAGAGGAACGATCTTATATGGAAGGAGATTAGTTTTGGTAATACACTATTTAGCGAGAGATCCCGCAATAGATACATAGTACTTATGCAGCGGCGGTGCCGCGCGCCGCGTAGACTCCCCTGCAGCATGGCTTCGTAGCTTGTGAACGGAGGCGCACGCGGCGAGCGTGGCGTCGTCGGCTAGACGCATGCGGCGGCGAGCCCAGCCTTCTAATACTAGTTTTATTATACATTATATTGTGTCGATAACGGACGGGTGACGCTCTGCTCTGTCGCCCTTTAGGATGTTTTCAATGTAGACATTCGGTCCACGCTTTCAGACCGTTACCCGCCCGCAACGAAATATTGGAAACCGTTTAATAAATATTAGCAAATCCTGGTGCTTGCGTGTATTTGAACAACACAAAGAAGTATTTGAAAAGTGTGTGTATGTCGACAGGATGCGTGAGCAAGGCGGCTACGGCGGCACGGCGCGGCGACGCGCGTCCGACGGGCTCCACACTAGTCCACACTAGTCGTTGCCGTGCACGCTCGAGCTCGCTCTCCTCTACTGTAAATACTGTGTTGTTGTATCTTTGTAAACGATTCAAATATCGTACTATTCTGACTGAACTTTTTAAAGCTATTTATTATATGAATTGAATTTTGTCCAGTGTTTTATTTACGGGATGATATCGTACCGAGCGAGGATGTTTGCCTGCGATCAATAGTAATCACAGGCCCAGTGTTCGTCGTAGGTACTCAAGGTATAAATTGAAACATACACGATTTTATAATGTCCAGCAATAAGTTGACGAAGGTAGTCTCGCTCAGGTAATAAAGAGTGACGTTTTGATGGCAGTCGTGGCGTCGGGGCGCGTAGAGTGCTCCGGTCACCGCGTCTGCCCGCCGGAGTCCGGTGGACACGTCCGAGCCCCGCATAATAAATGAGGCTAGGGGTCCGCCCTGCGTTTTTATGGAATTCAAAATGTTAATTTCAAACCTTTCTCTGCCACTAATTGGGTTTTTCCTACGAGGTTTTTCTGTGACAATCACGTATCAGTATTTGTAGGAATAATATGGTTCACTAGCTGCGTCTCGCGTGTTACAATAAGTCTCTTAAATGCTGGGATAATGTAATAAATAATTTGTGTAATATTTGTACTTAATTGTAACTTAATGTATATTCTCAAATGTTGATCGCCATAACTGTGGGCCTAAAGTTTACTCATGTGGCCTAGACAAGGTCACATTATTTCTATCGATGACGAAGTTGATAACACGGGATAAAGAGTAGAGACTATTTTCCGTGTTCGATAAGTCCAAAATGTATGGAATTTACATACATGTCATAGAAAGGTCGTAGAAATGTCATAGCAATAACTAGTGACTAAAAACAGAATAAATAATTGTTTAAAAAAACTAAAAAAATACGCTTTTACAGAAAATCCAACTAAAAAATAGAAAATAAATTTTAATAAATTTGAATTAAAAATAGTGTAAGAAAAAATGATTTTATTGTAAAAAACGATCGAAACGACGAAGAAGTAGGTTGAAATTTTCACAGATGATGTATTTCTGTTGCCGCTATAACAACAAATACATACATATAAAAACGTGTTTTTATTATAGCGCCATCTATGAAATATTGTTTAGCTCAGTGTTTTTCAACCTTTTTCGTGACGCGAACCCCTTAGTATGAAAAAAAACTTCGCGACCACCTACTTGCACTGTTTATAACCTGTATTTTGTTACATTGCTAGCTTCTACCCGCGGCTTCGTTCGTGTGTTCAGGAAACAAATTACATATTTTTCTTTTGAAACAAATATTATAAGCACTCTCAATCAAAACACCCACAAATGCTCTTTAATTAATATATTCTTTAAATATTTGTTTTCAAACTTTGTTTTTTTTTCTTTCACTAGGCTTCGCGGCCCCCCAGAGGGTCGCGAGTGTCGCGACCCACACGTTGAAAGACACTGGTTTATCCTACCCTTTGTGTTAACTAGAGATGCGCCGAATATTCGTTTTGTATTCGGTATTCAGCGTATTCGGCATCTTTTTCACTATTTGTATTCGGACAAATTATTCGGTTTTGTTGCCAAATATATTCGGTTCAAGCATTTCTATTTTCTTGGCTTATGTAGCCAAGGTGTAGAACTAAAGGACAAAACTTCTTATGTAAGATTCATGTTATATTATAAGTCAAAGAAAACATTTATTTACTTCGTAACCTATAGTTAGTAGGTATAGTCAACATTTTATTTTAAACCTTAAATCAACATTTAATTTAAATCTCACAACAATATTTATTTTTATACTTTAAATCAACATTTTTATAAACCTCAATTAAATCCACATCTCGTTCCTCATCTAAACAGCAGCAGCACGTAGCGTACATTAGAACTTGTTTACGCGGCAAAACAATGTAATGGTAAACCGAATAATTCAGCCGACTATCTGGTTCGGTAAAGGTTAAACCGAATTATATTCGGTATTCGGTAATTCGGTGAAACCACTATTCGGCGTATCTCTAGTGTTAATGTTCACTTAGTTGGCGTTAGAAATTCGTTAGACATTCGTTAGATGGCGTTGTAGTAAATAAGCATGTTTAGTATTGACACGGTATTTATATTATCGATGCACTTTGTACATTATTTTTCTGGCAAATTTTGTTTGTCGGAACCCTACTTGTGCGGGTCTGACTCGCACTTGGCCAGTTTATTTTTCACTCTCTCAAAAAAATGCGCGCCGCGTCTCGTCGCGTCGCGTCGCGGTCTGAGCTGACCCTGGGCGCCATTTATTTATAACACACTAGCAGCCCGCCCCGGCTTCGCACGGGTAGAACATATATGCCTACAACATTTGCATCAGTTTGTTGCATCGAATATAAAATATGAACATATTTAACAATCATCGTCATATTTCATCCAATTTACACAAAACCTTAAAGAATTATGCACCTAAATCTTCCTCATAAACACTCTAGCTATTGGTGAAAACCGCATGATAATCCGTTCAGAAGCTATTGAGATTATTGCGATCAGACAGACAGACGCAGTGATGGACTTTGTTTTATAATACTTACGTAGTGATATTGGACGGCCCTTTGGCGTAAAGGATAGTTACCCTGATTCTGACCCGACGGTGGTTGGTTCTAATCCTAGCTATATACCTACCAATGAAAGTTTTATGTGCATTCGTGAATCATGAGTTTTCGTACAGTGGTAGTGGGATCATTAAATCTACCAAAAAGTAGCTTACCACCAAGTAGAACATCTGCCGCCTTAACCTTACGTTCGGCGTTCCCCGACGCAAAAAGTAGAGGTAATATACGCTTGACGCGTGTATCTGTGTGTCTGTCTGTAGCATCTTAGCACCTAACCGGATGAACCGATTTTGTTTTTATTATTGATCGTTTTTTTTTGGTTTGATAGATGTCTTCATCGAGAGTGTTAAGTTAAGTTCGTTAGACATTCGTTAGATGGCGTTGTAGTAAATAAGCATGTATAGTATTGACACGGTATTTATATTATCGATGCACTTTGTACATGATTTTTCCGGCAAATTTTGTTTGTCGGAACCCTACTTGTGCGGGTCTGATTCATTAAAAATTCGTTCAATCGTTATAAAACTATGAGCTTTTTTCTAGTTAATTGCGCTATGAAATCAACTTTCATAGGTCTGATCAATTCGAAAATCTTCTTCTTCAACGATATTGTAAGAACATGGAACATTGACCTGATGCTGGGACATCTCCTGGACTCTACAGAATATTCAAATCCTCACCAACTTACAGCTCAGATTTTAAATGTCGTGTTTAGAGTCATTGGAATGCTTTTAATGAAAAGATTATACATAGATCAGTCGGGGTGGTTCAAAATATTATATTATTATATATATAGATGAATATTATTTTATACAATTGATCACATTGTTATACTATATTGACTTCAAATTGATTGATTTCAAATTGAGTGATCGGTGGGGATCTACAGCATAACTAAGCTTATAATAATATTTTCTTAGTAACTATGACCTAATCTGTGGTTTCACTGCAAATATTTTATTAATTTTGCGACGCGTGTATGTGAAATTCGTGATATCTTCTAGAGTTTTCATTTGAATTATATACTGTAAAGGACAATTTTAATCTATAATATATGGCCAAGCTAATTAACGTAATTATTTGGATAAGGATTAATACTATATACTTGAAAATAGCCTTGGAAGTTATGTAATATTTTTTAACAAAAATTTTAAGATTAAAATGGTTACTGTGAGTCAACCTTAAGAGATAAACATATGCTGTCGCGGACTTTTTTGTAGGTCTTATTAAGTTGTACAACTCTTCCGTAAAAAATATTCTTCTATCTATTTTCAATTGAGCAGCGTTCGTAAGAAACGTGTTTTTTCGACCGTTTTTTTGCCGACTTAGGTTACAAATTAGGTCTCCACGAATGTACCTTTGATTTAAACGGGATAATTTATAGCCTATTTTCTATCCGAAAGTCCATTCTATGTATTAGTGAAAGAATTTTGTAAATCGGTTCAGTAGTTTTTGAGCCAAATCATTACAAACATACAAAATTACAAAAATAAAAAAATACAAAAATACAAATGTTCTCTCTTTATAATATTAGTATAGATATAGATTAGTATAGATTGACTCGTCTTACTATCCAGTCTTGATATCGATGATATCCAGGGTCTGATGATGAAGTTGAAACGTGGCCACGGCATCTCTGTGATAAAACAACATAACCCCACCGAGTTTGGGCTCGATTGATTCGTCTTAAGGAGGACTTTACACCTAGATGATATCCAGGGTCTGATGATGAAGCTGGGAGGTGGCCACGGCATCTGTGTGATAAAACTAATTTCCTTGAAGAGCACTTTACCCATAATCACACCAAAATATCCGTGGAATATTTTAAAATATTACGCCTTCTCTTAAATACTTAGGTAGTAGGTAGGTAGTCGGTATCTATACCTACCTACTAAAAAGTTAAAAAGAAATAATAAAAAAAAAATATTTTTAAAAACAAGCTTTTATCTGGGACTATGAACTAAAACGTTAAAAATAAATTCTAGTAAGTATTTGCCGTATTGGGACTTACCTATATTTTTAAAATCTTGAGGCACTGAAGTATAGTAATTACCTACCCTGAAAAACGGGTCTTGCTTCAAGCTTTTAAAAATATAGGTAAGTACCTACACGCCAAATACTTACTAGACTTTATTTTTAACATTTTAGTTCATAGTCCCAGATAAAAGCTTGTTTTTAAAAATATTTTTTTCTTATAATTTATTTACATTAATAAAACATTTATTTTTTCTTTGAAAATAACTGTTTAATGAATCCATACGATAGACATAATAATTGAATAGTTGAGTCTAAGAGCTACATCACAGAAACTCTATAGAATGAAAGTGCAATGTGACTACAACAGCTACTCGTATGCTAACTGCGGTCCATGCAGAGACGCGCTGCGGTGCGACGTCCGCGGCGTGCGACGTGCGGCGAGTCTTCTTCTACTTGGTCTGTCGCAACACAGCGTAAAATGTGTACGAAGATTTTATTATCTAAAAAAATATGAATACCCTCTGAAAATATTACGTGGCAAGTACTTTTTAAAATGATAAAATTAATGTAACTTACAACATATGCATTCGCTAAGTAGTTATTAAGGTCTCAGAAAGTTTATCTAGATGATACTCGTACGTACTCTCTTGCATTAACCCCAGCTCAAATTTGGTTCAAACGGACCACGAATTTGGTTCGCTTACGAACCATATCTGACTGTCTCTAGAACAGTCCTGCAAAAATAATTATAATTATTAATTGAGCCCGCCTCGGTCCCCTAGTTTGCACATCCAACCTGGGGGCACGGTAGTGCCCCCGCCACGACAAGCTAAGCGAAGCGCACGGGCACTACCTACTTTTTCTCTAAGAGCTTCGTCGTTTTTTGAATTCTCATAACTTGGGTTTGGTTGGTACCACATACACAACATTCTCAGTATATGATGTTAAAAGTAGACTTATTAAACATATAGAGTTTCAATTGTATAACTGTAATACTCTAGATTTGATTGATATCTAAACAACTCCGATTTCTTCACTCACTCACTGACGATCATCATAACTCTCGAGGTACTTCCTGTGGCTAGAAAGCTGCAACGTTGTACCTAGTAGCTAGTATAATACACAAACAACAACTACATTGTAAAACTTGGAACTTGTAAGGTACGACCACACCGCGGCGTCCTGCGTCCGCGTGCGCGATCTACATTTTTATTGTTTTCTGATCGCCGTAGATCGCGTTTGGTGTGAACCAGTCGGTACAAATACTACTGCGCTATCTGATCGCTGCCTAGATCGCGCACGCAGTAGTGTGATCGTACCTTTACCTCTCAACCCTTTAAACTAGGGAATTGAACTTTGTATGAGACTTCCGCCTATTTTGATGCTAGAGGCCTGAACATTGATATAGAGAGTTCTTGCTATTGATAGAAAGGCTATGAAAAAGGCACATAATATGATGTGCGAGAAATACATCCAAAAAAATAGTCATAAGCAACTTTAAATAAAACTGGCTAAGTGCGAGTCAGCATCGCGTCTCTTATCGCACACTTAGAGAGGGTTCCGTACAATAATACGAAACATAACAGAGTTTCAACCTTATATACTTGATTAATTGATATAATCAAGAATATTTGGTTTGGTCGCGATCTAGAAAGACGGGGCTCGTTTACTAGCGCCATCTATGTCATTTTGCCGAAACTAATTAGATAGATAGCGTTTAAAAACACGTTTGTTGTATGGGGACCCCCTTTAATTTTTAACTTTATTTTGTTTTTAGTATTTGTTGTTCTAGCGGCAACAGAAATACACCATCTGTGAAAATTTCAACTGTCTAACTATCACGGTTAATGAGCTATAGCCTGGTGACAGACGGACAGACAGACAGACAGACAGACAGACAGACAGACGGACAGCGGAGTCTTAGTAATAGGGTCCCGTTTTACCCTTTGGGTACGGAACCCTAAAAAGAAGTGAAATCCTACCAAAAAAATTTCACCAAGCCTCATATTTTGACTAAGGTGTAGAGCTTATGAAGTTAGAGCTTGTACAGTTAGGGCGTGTAGAGTTGGAAGCTCGAGCCGCATGGTCTCGACTTGGCATAGAAAAATGAATAGTGGTGTTGGCAACATTTTACATGAAAATGTTTTTGGTGGGATTTACTGTTACACACTTATTATTTGCGGTTGGAGCATTAACCGTATCTAGGCATCGGTCTAGGGATCCAACTGCAAACTTAAGTCTGTCTCTTTACCTAGGGTGACAAGTTTGTACGTAACCCACGGTGCGCGAGTCTAATTCGTACTAGGCCGATTTTTAACCGACTTCAAAAAAAGGAGGAGGTTTCTCAATTCGACCGTATATATATATATATATATATATATTTTTTTTTTTTATGTTTGTTCGCGGATAACTTCGTCGTTTATGAACCGATTTCGATTATTCTTTTTTTGTTCGAAAGGAGATATCCCAAGTGTGGTACCATGGTAATTTTATCGAGGTATGATTAGTATCTCCAGAGATATTGAGATAAACATCTCAAAATTGGTACTGAAAATGAATAGCGCGGCATTGAAGTCGGTTATTTTTTAGTTTTTAAACGATATTATTATAAAAAAAGGATGGTACGGTCGTGCCTTTCTTTTGCTCGACTTGGACGGACGGACGGACGGATGGACGGACGGATGGATGGACAGCGAACATACGGTTTCGTTGGTAGCCTTTGAGTTCGGAACCCTAAAAAGGTTGCATATTGTTATACACTCGTAAAGCTTGAGTTTATTTATTTATTGATTGAACACCAACGAAAAGTACACCAATAAGATAACATACGAGTAAGATGCACGCGCATGGTAAAAAGGTCAGTGCCATTTCAATTATAGGTGAAGACTGCATGCATAGTCGAACAATGAGCAAATAACAAAGTGTCTTAAATATAATTCACATTATCAGATTAAAAATATTAATTTAGAAATAACAATGAAAATATAAGTAGAAAAGTAAAAATTAAAAGGATCTGTTAAGTTTGTAGTAAAATTTAAATGGTACTAAAATGAGACAATATTTTCCATAATTGTCTTTTTAAATTCGAAGATACTTTTTGTGAATAAATCAACGTGCAAATTGTCCTTTGACGTTGTATTAAAATCGCGAATTAGTCTGTTGAGTGGTGCATTCTTGCCAAGATTCGAATTGTTATGAGTCTCTTTAATAATGTTGATAGCCCTTGCTGCTCGAGGATATCTGAGGGGCACAGAAAAGTTAAGTGTTGAGAGAAGACAGGGAGCGTCGAGTAGACTATTGGCCAACTTATAAAGAAATAAGAGATCGAGTATGCGCCTGCGATCAGATAATCTACTCATGTTAAAGTAATGAACACGTTCGGGATAAGAGCGAGAGTTCGTCAGGATGTCGACGGAGCTGCATGCACGCGTGAGAACTAACCGTGACAAAGGTGTCGAGTGAGAGCGGCACCACGAGGCCGGCGGCGGGGCGCAGCGGCCGCTGTGCGCGCGACATCAGCACCAGCAGCGAGCGCTGGAACCTGGCCGGCGTGCGCGCCCACTGCATGCTGTACACCGACTGCACCACGCGGTCACTCTGCACACGTTCACACGGACGTGACAAGTTTCAGCCGTAAACAAACAAGAGGGTCGCCGTCACTTTGCGCGTGTGAGCTTCTCACCTCCACCGTGACCTCGTTCCCGTAGTAGCAGTAGAGGAACAACTCGGTCAGTATGCAGCAGATGAACAGCGTCATGGAAGCGAACTCGATGCTCAGAACGCTCAGCTGCGGACAGAGGTGCTCGTCAGTAGGGGCAGGGGTGGAGGGCGGAGGGCGGAGGGTGGTGCGGGATGCGGCACTCACGCTCACTATCTGGTACGCTGCCATGCACAAGATCCAGCCACCGATGCCGAATTGCACCAGGATCGCCGAACCGAAGATGTCCTGCAGAGTCCTCGCGCTCCTGCGAAACCAGAGTGTGCTTGTCACC
This sequence comes from Cabera pusaria, assembly GCA_954871355.1. Classification (NCBI taxonomy): domain Eukaryota; kingdom Metazoa; phylum Arthropoda; class Insecta; order Lepidoptera; family Geometridae; genus Cabera; species Cabera pusaria. The sequence goes on from OX940886.1 coordinate 31,450,885, forward strand.
GAGAGATCGAAAGCGGTCGCCGCCTCGAGGCGGGGCGGTGTCGGTGACTCACTCGCATATCTTGTCGTAGTGCGCGAGCCGGTCCCGCAGCAGGCGGTGCAGCGCCGCCTCGTACCCGGCGCGCCCGGGCGGCGCGGCGGCGCGCGCGCGCTCTGGCAGCCGCTCCAGCTCCGTCCTGCAACATGCGGCCACGCGCGGTCAGCTCACCGGCCCGCCCCTCCCGCGCCCCGTGCCCCGCCCGCGCCCCGCTCACCGCAGGATCCGGAGCTGCACCTTGCACTGGCCGAGCATGGTCGCGATGAACGCGTCCATGGTCGTGTTAGCGATCCCCACCAACGTCGTCACGTAGTACGAGTACAGAAGAACCAGAGAAAATCTGAAAGAACGCGAATATCGCAATTTCTGAACACATTGTCATAAATATCTTCTTATGACCGATGTAACTCAGACGAAAAGTGTTTTTATTTTTTATTTTTAGGCTTTTCTGTACCTCAAATGGAATAAAGAAACCCTTATAGGATCACTTTGTTGTCCGTCTGTCTCTCAAGACCCTTTTTCTCAGCAACGCGTAGAGATAGATATCTAGTTGAAACTTATATTAAGTACTCGAGTCTATGGTATCTTTTAGCTGTGAAAAAACTAAAGTTGCTGCGAGCATAAGCTAATATATAGGATAGCGTTTGTCCTCTATCTCACCTGTTGGTTAGTAATGATGCGGTCGAGGATGGAGTAGCACACTAGGCCTAGATTGTCGAACTTGAGGCTGGCCAAGCGGGCACTAGAAAAGTGACCTACCAACATGCAAGGTCGTTACTAGATTGATAAAAGGTTTCCAAACACCTGCATCCTGCCAGCTAGCTTACCTAGCCGGGGGAGGGGGGGAGGGGGGTTCGTTAACAACGTTTTCTTTCACCGGAGAGATACGAACCCACTACCTATGGCGTCAAAGCCGGCCATTCTCGCCACGGGGCCTCTCAACGTCGAGGTAAATAATATTTAACGCCATGTTTTAATATCAACGTTAGGTTCTACGAGTTCGTTTCACCGGCGCGGCCGAGACCCGCGTATCTCGCGGTAAGCCACCGACCTGAGCGAATCGTCGTAGTCGAAAAACACCCAGAAAGGGAACTCGACGGGGCGGCGGCGCGCGTGATGCAGCACCGGGAACACGATCCACAGCGTACACGTGACGACCGCCGTACCCGAGTAAGCCCGCGTGAAACGGCCCGCACGCCGAGCCGCTTCCACCAGCAGCGCGCGCGCGCCCTCGTCCCCGGGCTCGTACAGCGGATCTGCGGACACGAGCCGGTGAATGCGGTGCGGCCGCGGCCCTGGCCGGCCGCCGGCCGCCGCCGCACCTCTCCTCGCTCACCGTCCAGCCCGCCGACGATCGCGTCGATACGATCTGCGTCCACGTAAAACACGATCTGCTTCGCAATAGAGGTGACGTGGCACAGCAGCAGGAACATAACGCGCGCCACCTTGTCCATGTCGGCGCGCTCCTGTGGACACGCGCGACTCTCAGTCGGAGAAGAACATCAGGTGAACCGAACAGCGGACCGGGGGCGGTTGCACTCACTCGGTATGCGTAGAGGCACTCCTGCACGAGGTAGGCGGAGGTGACGGAGAGCGTGAGCGCGCGGTACTTGTCGTGCAGGCGCGCTGCGGTGGGCGCGCGGCAGAACCCGCACGCGCGCAGCAGCCGCAGATGCACGCGCACGCTGCTCGCGGCCAGCGACCTGTGATTGATGCTCGTCACTACCGGCAGGTGTCAGCGTGCTCACTCGTCACTATAGGCAGATGTGACCGTGATCCTCGTCCTCGCCGTGGCGCCGGTGAGATTGCGATGCTGAGACGGGTCTCAGCCCTGTATAGGTGAGTGATCACAGCGCGTGCTAACATCGTTGTTAGCACGTGCCGCATTGATCACTGATCTACATCATTATAAAAACTCACTTTCATTTTAAACTTATTTAAACGTGTACAAATCAGATAACAGAACATCAGTCAATCGTCGACATTCAGTGATCGGTAGCAGCTAGGCTATTCTGTAAGCTATCTCGACAGCGGAATCCGCGGTGAGATTCGAATTTCGTACTATGAAATTCAATCGTATCACGTTCGTAATACGGTTGAATTTCGCAATACGAAACTCAAATCTCACGGCGGATTCCGCTGTCGAGATAGCTTACAGAATAGCCTAGCAGTTGAAAAATAACAATTGAATATCGAACTCGGCGGTACGCTTCGAGAGAGAACGCCATGACGAGAGCGTCGCATTCGTATATTTTTTATCGAAATATACAACCGTCGTCAGCAGGCGAGATCGTGCCGAAAGTGAAAAAAATAAATAAAAGTGAGCAATGAACCCACATGTCGGCGGCTGGCGGCACGGACGATGAAGCAGTGCCGCCCACCGGGGCGGGCGGCCGCTGTCTCCTCGCCGGGACTCATTACCGGTGAAGCGATAATTACAGGGGGGTGATGGTGCCGCTCACTGCCGGAAACACGCGTCCCCGCGCGGATTTGTTCGGGAATTATGTTTTATCATTACAGATACATATTTATTTTTCTATGTACGAAACTAACACACACGCGACACAAACCGATGACTGATTTTTCTAGTTATAAGTGAACTCTTTACTACTTTGTGTGTTAAAAAAAGACAGGCTAAGCGCGAGTTGAACTCGCGCACCGAAGAATCCGTACGAGTTTGTCAAACTAAGTTAACTGTACAGGTCTCGGGATAGCACTGTAACGTTATTACAGTTACAGTACAGTACAGCTCAGTTAAACTGACGCCTAGACACGGTTAATGCACCGACCGCAAATAATAACTTAGTAATAATTCGCTTTTTGAAGTGATATTTTTAAAGTGATATTTTTGAAGCGATGTTTTTGAAGTGATATTTTTGAAGTGATATTTTTGAAGTGATATTTTTTAGGCGCACTCGGGTAACATTTGACGGAAGTGACGTAGCACCACGCTCCGAAACACAGAAGTGTCATGTTATATTTTATATATATGAACGCCCTTTACAACAATGGCGTAACTACGAAGTACGAAGACGTATTCGCTATCATTTGGACATTCGTCAACAGATGAAGTTGTAAAAAAACTGGCCACGTGCGAGTTTGACTCGCACACATAGGTTCCGATAGAACAACATTTGCCGGAATAATAAGTGTTTATTTATGGGAACCTTGTTTAATTTTTATTATAATTTCGTTAAATTATTATTATTTGATGTTATAGCAACTATTGTTAACCCCTTATGAGCAAATTTTAAGTCTTTATCTTTTACGGTTTGTAAGATCAAGCATAATACGCCTGAAAAAACGACTGACGACGACTGACTGACTGACAGACAACGCACAGCCTAAACCGCTGGTCGTAGAGAAATTTCGAGGATATATTTGTTTTAGAACGTAAGGGTGTACTAAGAAAGGATTTTCCAAAATTCACCCCTTAGGGGATGAAACGGGGGTTCAAAGTTTGTATGGAGAAAAAAGATTAGATAGTCTTTTCAATTCGAAACTTCACACAAGTGCTTCAGTAAATAAATAAGTAAATACGTGTTTTAGGCTTTTTAACCGACTTCAAAAAAGGAGGAGGTGTCTCAATTCGACCGTATATATATATTTTTTTTTGTTTGTTCGCAGAGAACTTCGTCGTTTATGAACCGATTTTCATTATTCTTTTTTTGTTGGAAAGGAGATATCCCAAGTGAGGTATCATGGTAATTTTATTGAGGTCTGATTGGTATCTCCAGAGATATGGAGATAAACACCTCAAAATTGGTACTGAAAATTAATAGCGCGGCATAGAAGTAGGTTCTTATTATTAGTTTTTTAAACGATCTGATTTGAAATTCCAAATAAGTTTATAGTCTTTATAAATCCCTAAGAGGGTGAAATGGGGTAACAAAGTCTGAAAATCAATATTGTTTCGGATTGCGCTGAAATTTGGCATGCAGATAGTTATTATGACGTTTATGTATGTTAGGAAAGGATTTTCCAAAATTCAGTCTTGAAGGGGTTGAAACGGGGGTTCAAAGTTTGTATGGAGAAACATGATTAGATAGTCTTTTCAATTCGAAACTTCACATAAGTGCTTCAGTAAAAAAATAAGTAAATACGTATTTCAGGCTTTTTCGAAATGCCACCCCTAAAAGGGTGAAGTGGGGTACAAAGTCTGAAATTAATATTGTTTCGGATTGCGCTATAATTTGGCATGCAGATAGTTATTTTGACGTAGGTATCGGCTAAGAAAGGATTTTTCAAAGTTCACCCTATAAGGGGATGAAGCGGGGGTTCAAAATTTGGATAGTTATTTTTTTTTCGACATTTTACACAAGTACTTCTGTAAACAAATAAGTAATTTAAATACGAGTTTCAGGCTTTTTCAAAATGTTACCCTTAGAGGGTGAAGTGGGGTAACAAAGTCTGAAATTCAAAATTGGTTTGGATTGCGCTGAATATACATTTTTATTTGAAATTTTTTCGGGTTATATAAATATTAATCCCTATTTCCCTTAGTCACGCAATAACTTGAAGATGGGTGAACCGATTTGGCTTCTACTTCTTTGATGTCTTTTATGATAGAAAGGTTTTTACAAAATAAAAGTTTTAAGTAAATAAAAGAAGTCTTTAACGCGGGCGAAGCCGCGGGGCACTTCTAGTGTTATATATTTCCCCCTTAATATTTAATTTTACTTTGTTTTTAGTATTTTTTGGTAAATCCTCCATTGTAATAATAAGTCTCAATAATAGGGTTCCGTTGATTGGTACCCTTTGGGTTCAAAACCCTAAAAATGACTAATAAGTCATAGTATATAGATATGTTTATGTTAATTTGTCCATTGTTCAGATATAATATATAATTGCACATAGCCATTGAGAGTCAGAGTATTCTCTGCCTAGCGTGTTCACTATCTTAACACCACATCATCACTTATCACCAGGCGAGATAGTGGTCAAACGCTTGCCTATCGGATATTAATATCTCACACTCCGAATCATATTCATATATTCATATTCATTTATTCCTTCACTTGGGCACATTGTACGAGTACATTTATGAACGTTGAAAAAATACAACAAATACGTATTAAAATAACAAAAGATAATAGAAATTAAAAGTTAATAAAAATATTCATAAAACTACTAGCTGACCCGGCAAACGTTGTTTTGCCATATAAATAATTTCCTAGTAATAATTACTAAAATGGCTATTAAAAAATAAGGGTTGATCGTAGAAGGGTGAAAATTGAGGATTGTATGTATTTTTGTATGTTGTATCATAAAAAAATAGAAATTAAAAATTTTGTCTAAAAAATAAAAAAATAAAATTAGGGGTGGACTACCCCTAACATTTAGGGGGATGAAAAATAGATGTTGGCCGATTCTCATAGATACCGGATAAGCACAAAAAATTTCATCAAAATCGGTCAAGCCGTTTCGGAGGAGTATGGCAACGAAAACTGTGACACGAGAATTTTATATATTAGATATTAAATTGAACACGGAACACTGCACTATTCTCGTAAATGGTTAAACACAATCCAAAATGTCATCGTACCGAGACATAATGCACTATTCTTGTGAAGCCATTACACAAATATACAATTATTGACGGACAAGGAAAATGTTACCATATTATAAAAATGTTACTATAATGTCAGATAATGTCAAATGCAAAATTCTCAAGGGCTATGTGCTGCCGGAACACCGTAACGTTATGGCGCCAGATTTTCTCCTCGATGGTGGTAAGCTACTTGTTGGTAGCGAGTCAAGAAGTATATCGATATAATAATGCCCCTACCGCCTGTGAACGAACACAGGTATCACACTAGTAGTTCATTATGTTGAACGTACAGACAGACTCTTAGCATTCGGTCACATTGAGGGTGTCCCGTTCACCTAACTAAACTGTCAACGTTTGGGTAACAAATAAAACATGATTCATTCATATTTTTGCTAGACACATTGTTATTAATTAGTTAAATACATAGAGTGGTAATGTTCAATTACCGTTAATTACAGTGTCGTACGTAAAATGTCAATCAAGTTACATTCAAATATTTAATAGCATCATATGCGATAATAATGTTTAAAAAACCGGCCAAGTGCGTGTCGGGCCACGCGCAGTGTAGGGTTTCGTAGTAGCCCGTTATTCAATGCAAGTCTTTACCCGTTATAAACAAGCAACTAGGTACTTCGTCTTTGTCGCTTTAAAGGATTTATTCTAAGGATTTTGTATTTAGTACAAAATTATCCAACACCCAAGTTCAACGACTATTACTACTAAACTTTTTTTTTTTTAATTTCATAAGGTTATCTTAACTGCTATTGTTTTTCTTTAAAGTTCATGAAATACATTTACACAATTATGATTTTTTTCCAGATTTTTCCAGCCAGCAGTTTAGCTTTTAGAGCGGGGGGAGGGACGTATCTTGCCAAAAATTTTATAAGGGGATGAAACAGGGGCTCAAAGTTTGTTTGGAGAAACCAGATTAGATAGTCTCTTTTATTTTTATTTGAAACTTCACAGAAGTACTTCTTCAGTACACAAGGTTAGGTTAGGTTTTTTTTTTCCTGCTCTTAATCCTCCCACGAAATGGGAGCCTTTGCTGCGCTTCTCTTTCATTCCAGCTTTTTTTAGTTTTCTGTCAAGTACATCCCGCATACCTTTTCTTTCTCATATTCGTCTTCTTTCATGCTTTGCATGGTGGGCTTCCACTCTATTCTAGCTAATTTATTATATTTTTGTAATTCTATATAACACGGGTTTAAATAAATATGTACAAGTTATTTATGTTTGTTTAAAACGTTCTTATCTCTAAATATGGCTGTACATTTATGACTACTACTTATTTCTATGTGCTATTTTTATAATTATTTCATTACAGTCAACTATGAACTCGTTACATATATCCTTATTTACTATTATTTCACTAAGATTATTTAAGTTAAATGCCTCAAATAGAGCCAGCAATTCAGCCTGAAAGACGGTGCAGCACTGCTCTAGTTTAAACTTTCTGGTACTGATCTCCGCGGCGCTGTCCCACAAGGACAACGCCGCGCCGACTTTCCCTTCCAGCTTACTGCCGTTGGTGTAAATATTAAAGCAATCGATGTTATATTCTTGCAATGCTGCATCGTCTGTCAGGCACTCGAACCGCGACTCTACCTGTTGCGCTGGATGGACCACATCTTTGAAATCTACCCTTCTCTCGATCTCTCGATCTCCTATTGCTCGCTAGAAGAAGCCTTTCTTCATCTCGTAAAGCGAGGCTGCCTCCCGAATCCTGACGTCCAAAGGAAGCAGCCCAGCGAGCAAAAGTGCCAAGTTTAGAGATACTGTTTTATAGGCCTTGACGATTTTTTGTGCAAAGATGCGTTGAACGGCATCTAACTGCTTTTTTATGCCTATTTTATTGTTTGCAGGGGCCCATGCAGCGGCGGCATACAGTATAGCTGGTTACACTACAGCAGTGTAATATGATCTGCTAAAGCCCGGTATCTTTGGGTATGCAGACGATAGCACCGTTGTAGAGAGCTATGCATCCAGTGCACGTACTAATGTAGCACAAAGTCAGTGTTATATTTTTATTATGATTATAGAGCATATATGTTCTATATAAAGTTTGTCTAGGCCAGGGGTAAGCTATGACGCCTGCTTTTAATATAGTAGATTATGGCCACAAATAATTATAAAATAAAACTTTTTAACAAAAAAATCAAACCAGCGAAAAAACTGAAAAGCATTAAATAAATTGTTAAATACAATCCAAAATTTCATCGTATCGACGGGACTTGAACCCGCAACCTCCAAAAGAACATGTTCCGGTGCTTTGCCAATTAAGCCACGGTTCGATCCATCGATACGACGAAATTAGTGGATTGCATTTGTTGACCCAATTATGCATTGGTGGCGCCATCTATGACTGCTTATTACGTAAGTTAATCATTCGGAAGAAATCATTACAGTTTTCAAATCCGACGAGAGATGTTGCACTGCGTAAATGAAATATTATGTTTCTTTGAAGTGTAACTCACTTTATATTTTTGTAAATTGTTAAACACAATCCAAAATATCATCGTACCGACGGGACTCGAACCCGCAGCCCCCGGATTACACGTCCAGGTGCTCTGCCAATTAAGCCACGGCTTGATCCATCGATACGACGAAATTAGTGGATTGCATTTGTTAACCCAATTATGCATTGGTGGCGCCATCTATGACTACTTATTACGTAAGTTAATCATTCGGAAGAAATCATTACAGTTTTCAAATCCGACGAGAGAAGTTGCACTGCGTAAAATGAAATATTATGTTTCTTTGAAGTGTCACACACTTTATATTTTTGTAAATTGTTAAACACAATCCAAAATTTCATCGTACCGACAGGACTCGAACCCGCACCCCCCGGATTACACGTCCAGGTGCTCTGGTGCGTTTTTTTTATAAGTGAAACTTCAGTTCTTTCGAAGAGGTTCTCTCTTTCGATATAAGGCAGCTGGTTGACATCTCCCACGATGACGACTTCCTCCGCCCCCAACAACCGTGATGCCATTACTATAGCCCCGAAGTGGTTCATGTGAGCTTCGTCTATAAGCAGACGCTTTTCACTCCGCTCCATGAAACCATTGGCTAGTACGGAGGCCATGGTGTGCACTTTGGATTTGACTCCATCGCCTATGCGTTGCGCTACCTTGCCTCTCAGGTCTTTGGCTGCCTCGGTTGTTGTGGTGATTATGATGTCGTTGTCAGCGTCGAATTTGTCAACAATCCATGATGTTTTGCCGCATCCAGGTACCCCATTGATCCAGGTGACGTTTGGCATCGTCCAGAGCTCGCGTGCCGCTGCAGGATCTTGTGGTCCCGAGATGGTTTTCGCCATCTCGAGAATTTTCTCCTGCAGCATTATCTTTGTGCACCGGGCTGTTACGACAATGGGATCGTTAGGGGGAGTCAGGAATGTTGGTTTACCCGTCCGCTGTGTTTCCCTTTCGTTCAGGGGAACGAAACCACCCGTCGAGCTGAACGCGGCCATATACTGTCCTGACATTTTTCCCTTGATGACTTGGGATTTGTCTTTGTCGTATATGGCTGCTTCCGCCTCCACGAGTTGCACGTTCAACAACCCCTCGTTTCCCAAAGATGTGCTTGCAGGATGTTTTTGCAATTTTTGAGGTTGACTTCTCTTGTTGCTTTTTCGATCGCCAGGAATTCGAGGAGTGCGTTGATCGCGTTGTCCGTTGGTTTCGTTGGTGGTATGAAGCTTGGCGGGCTGACTTCCCCTTTGTCTGCTCTCGTTCTATTGGGATATTTCGTCCTTTCGGGTTCTGAGCGAGGTGATGTAAAGTCTCGGTCAGCGGCTGCTTGTCGTTCCGCTATCCTGGAGACTTTGTCTATTTTACCTTGGAAGACTGCGTTTATAATGTCCGTGAGAGCCCTTTTGCGTCCCGCTTGGCCAGCTGCTGCGCACCGGTCTGCTCTCTTTCTCGCGTTGGTTTTTACAATAACGTGCGGAATCTGGAATCCTACACGGAGCAGCTGAGGAAGATCGAACGCGAAGTCGGAATAAGGAAAATCCTTATAGGAGGAGTCTCTAATGCAAAGAGCTCCTGGTGGGGCAGCGCGACAGTGGACCACAAGGGGGAAGAACTGGCTGGAACTTTGGAGGAAATGGGAATGCAGGTACTCAATGACGGCGATACACCCACCTTCTATACTGTAAGAGGTAATAAGATCTACAGTAGTTTCGTGGACATAACGGCGTGCACGACGGAGATCCTGGACCTGGTGGAGAACTGGAAAGTGAACGAAAGCATGACGAGCTCTGACCATAACACCATTACTTTCAACGTAAGGTTAACAAAAGCTAGGGGTATAGATATCAAGACAACAACTAGAATCTTTAATACAAAAAAAGCAAATTGGAGCCAGTTTCGACAGAAACTGGCCCAATTACTGGATGAGAATAGAATCAATAAAACCGAAATTTCAAAAATAAATAGCCAAAATGAATTAGATTACATAATTGAACAATTTACAAACTTAATTTTGAAAGCTAGTCTTGATTCTATTCCCAAAAAGCAAATAAAGGATGTACATACCTTGCCATGGTGGTCAGAGGAGCTCGCCAAGCTTAAGAGAGAGGTTGCCACCAGGAAGAGGAGAATCCGTTGTGCTGCGCCGGTCCGAAGAAAAAAGGTTGTCACTGAGTACCTGCAACATAAAGAAAAGTACGAATTAGCAGCTATTCAAGCCCAGTCAGACAGCTGGAAGGACTTCTGCAATAGGCAGGAAAAGGAGGGACTTTGGGAAGGTATTTATAGGGTCATAGGGAGAACCACTAAGAGGCAACCAGACATCCCTTTGGTGAGGGAGGGAAGAGCTCTTGATCCACAAGAATCGGTTAAACTGCTCGCTGAGACCTTCTACCCGGAGGACTTGGAGAGTGAGGATGATGCGGACCACCGACGAGTTAGAGTAGCAGCAAAATGTGCAAACGTGATGGATCATGCTGAAATGCATGATCCACCGTTTAAAATGCAAGAGCTGATTACCGCGGTGGACAGCTTTAGCCCAAAGAAAGCCCCGGGTGGAGATGGACTCACAGCTGATATCTGCAGCGAAGCCATAAAACTGGATCCAGAGCTGTTCCTATACCTCATAAACAAATGTCTCGAGATGTCACACTTCCCTATGACCTGGAAGCTTGCCACAATAGTTATCCTGCGAAAACCGGGCAAGGATAATTATTCAAACCCAAAGTCATATAGACCGATAGGCCTATTGCCCGTCATCGGCAAAATTTTTGAAAAAATGCTAATAGGTCGCATCAAATACCATATTCTCCCCAAAATTAGTACTCGCCAGTATGGTTTCATGCCCCAAAAAAGCACTGAGGACTCCCTCTATGATCTGTTGCGACATATACGTGCAAAACTAGATCGGAAACGGCTAGTGACGATGGTGTCACTGGATATAGAGGGAGCCTTTGACAGCGCTTGGTGGCCCGCGATCAAAACCAGACTGGCTGAGGAAAAATGCCCCGTAAACATCAGAAGAGTAATGGACAGCTACCTTACCGACAGGAGGGTAACCGTAAGGTATGCTGGTCAGGAGTACACAAAGACCACCAATAAAGGCTGTGTCCAAGGTTCAATTGGTGGTCCGATCTTGTGGAATATCCTCTTAGATCCATTACTCAAGGGGCTTGGGGAGTTGGGTCACTACTGTCAAGCGTTTGCCGATGACGTGGTCCTCGTGTTTGATGGGGATACGGCGATAGAGGTGCAGAGACAGACCAATGCCGCTCTGGCCTATGTTCAGGGATGGGGTATCAAAAACAAGCTCAAGTTCGCACCGCACAAAATGAATGCAATGCTTCTAACGCGGAAGCTTAAATATGATACCCCATCACTGACCATGGGTGGAGTAGACATTGGGATGTCAAGAGAAATAAAGATCCTGGGGCTCACGATAGATGATAAGCTGACATTTAACAGCCATGTGGCGAATGTCTGTAAAAAAGCTATCAACATATACAAACATCTATCGAGAGCCGCCAGGATCAGCTGGGGCCTGCACCCGGACATAATCCGGACGATCTATGTTGCAGCAGTAGAACCAGTGATTCTATATGCCGCCAGCGCTTGGGCTCCAGCTGCAAAGAAGATAGGGGTGCAGAACCAGCTAAATGTGGTGCAGCGCGGATTCGCGCAAAAGATGACAAGAGCCTACCGAACTGTATCCCTCAACGCAGCTCTGCTGTTGGCGGGGATGCTACCTCTCGACCTCAGGATCCAAGAAGCAGCTGCTCTGTACAAGGCCAAGAGGGGAGCATCCCTCCCAATACTAGCAGATAGGAAAGTCGAGACTAGATTGTCGTTCGCTGAAATACCTCATCCGGGTGAACATATGCGCCTGGAGTTCATGAGCTTGGTAGACCAAAGAGATGTTGCGGAAAACAACACGCAAGACATTCGCATATATACGGACGGCAGTAAAATTGAGGGTCAAGTCGGTGCAGCACTATCCCTTTGGGATGGTGACGCAGAGACGAAGACCCTCAAAATAAAGTTAGCCCCGTACTGCACCGTCTACCAAGCTGAACTTCTGGCCATATGCAAATTCGAATGAAATTTTGAAGCGTTCGGAATCTAGTTTCGGCATAAACTCACGGTCGGCTCTTGAAACAGTCATCAATACAAGCACCACACACCCCTTAGCATCCGAAGCCCGGCACAATATAAAGGCTATCAAAGACCAGAACAAAGCGGTATCGCTTTTCTGGATAAAAGCCCATGCCGGGCTCGACGGAAATGAGCGAGCAGACCAGCTGGCGAAAGAGGCGGCACTGAAATCTAAAAGAAAGCCGGACTATGATCTATGTCCGGTTTCATTCGTCAAGCGACAAATCCGTAAGGAAACGCTTGGCGAATGGAACCGGAGGTATCAGGAGGGCGACACTGCTGCAACTACAAAAATTTACTTTCCGGACGCCATAGCTGCACACGGTGCTGTCAGAACAATTAAGTTTACCGGTGTCATTACCCAAGTGCTCACGGGGCACGGCGGGTTCTCCGAATACTTGCACCGTTTCAAGTGTAAGGAGAATTCGTCGTGCATCTGTGAGCCTGGAGTCCCAGAAACAATTCTGCACCTATTGTTAGAATGCCCAACATTCGGTCGAGAAAGATATGATCTAGAACACAAAATCAACAAAGTATTATCTATAGAAAATTTAAATTCAATATTGATGGACAATATTGAAAGAAATGTATTTATCACATACGCTACAGAAGTAACAAAAAAGGTCATAAGGAGAAATAAATAGCTAAAGAAAGATATGTTGCATATATATTATGATAATATATACATCAACATATGATAATTAAATGAACAAAAATAACAATAGGATTTATGAATGCGCAAAAAAAAAAAAAAAAAAAATAATAGAGAAAACTCATTGTTGAATTAAAAGTAATACAAACTGATATTCAAAATTATATTAAACAAAAGGTCTACATTATACAACTAATTTAAAAAATCTAAACTCAAACATAAACAAAAGCTCTGATTCCGTCAGAGGAGACATGGAATTAATAATAAAAAAAAAAAAAAAAAAAAAAAACTATTTGGTATGCCTTGTTGACATCCGGTAGGAATAGTTTGGTGACCCCACCTGTGCTAGAAGAGTCGTACCTGTCTTGCCATCTGCGTACCGTCTCTTCTCTGATCTTTCTCTTTACGTAGGATAACGGGATCTTGCCATAGTCCATGGTTGAGGTTGCATGCAGGGCCGCGGATTTGGCTAGCTCATCGGCTCTCTCGTTACCCGCGGTGCCTACATGCGCTCTCAGCCAGAATAGCCGTACTTGTCTCCCCTCTGCTTTCATTCCGCTTATGCACTCTTTGATCGTTTTTGTCAGGGGGTGGGTCAATCTAGGGTTTGCCAGCAAGTCGAGCGACGATCTTGAGTCGCTCAGGATGTTAACTGTTTTAGCCTTGCTGGATTTCGCTGATTGTACCGCCCTGAAGAGTGCATAGAGTTCCGACTGGAATACTGTGCATGAGGGGTCCAGACTGAAGGTTGAGAAACATGATTCCTGGCCATCCTCCCACCATGTAAGGGCTGCGCCAACTTTTCCCTCGATTTTGCTACCGTCCGTGTAGATTTGTGGACCGGTAATTTGGTGGGAGTTCAGGGTTTCCTGGTTCATGTCCTCTAGGAGCTCGTACTCAGTTGTTTCGAGTGTCGAGGGGTGAGGTTGGTCGAGGTAGCTCACATTTTTCTCCAGTTCCCTTCCAGGTGGAATGTAGTCTGTAGACAAGCCTTTTTTCGCCATATATAGACTTGCGGCTTCCTGAATTCTCAGGTCTAGCGGCAGAGTTCCCGATAAGGCGAGTGCCGATGTGAGCGATACTGTGCGATAAGCCTTGCAGATCTTCTGTGCGAAGCCCCTTTGCAGTGCTTCTAGACGATCTCTGATCATCTGAAGCTCTGTCGACTCTGTCGACCACGCACTGGAGGCATACATCACTATCGGCTCAATGACTGCGACATAAATGGTTCGGATTATTTCGGTGTTCAAGCCCCATGTGACTTTTGCTGCACATGCCAGTTGTTTGTATATTCCGGAGACTTTTCTGCAAATTGAATTTACATGTGGGAGGAAATTCAACTTGCGGTCGATTATGAGGCCTAGGAGTTTCACATCGTCAACGAGGTTCAGCCTACAGCCCGACATGTGAATAACTGGGGGGTCATAACGCAGTTTCTTTGTTATCAGCATCACGTTTGTTTTGTGCGCTGCGAAGTTTACCTTGTTCATTTTCCCCCAATTTGCTACTGTTTCGAGTACTGTGTTTGCTGATTCCTCCGAGGCGCTGACTTCGTGTCCGGAAAATACGATAACCCCGTCGTCCGCGAAAGCTTGGCAGTATACTTCCTCGCCAGATAGTTTCTGCAACAGCGGATCTAGAATTATGTTCCAGAAAGTCGGTCCACCGATGGAGCCTTGGACGCATCCTTTCGTGGTACATCTCTCGCTTGTTGCTCTGGCATAGTTGACCACGATCTTTCGGTCACTGAGGTAAGAGTTAATTACTGCGTAAACGTTTTTTGGACATTTCTTGGTTATCAACTGGTGCTTCAGAGCTGGCCACCACGCGGTATCGAATGCGCCCTCTATGTCCAGTGAGACTATTATGACGATCTTTTTGTTGTTCACTTCAGATCGTATGTGTCCCAGCAGGTCATACAGGGCGTCCTCGGTGCCGCGCTGCGGCATGAAGCCGTACTGTTTTGGACTAAGGGTGGGTAGTATGTGCCATTGAAGTCTACATATCAGGAGTTTTTCGACGATTTTTCCGAGGACTGAAAGCAAACCTATCGGTCGGTAGGACTTTGGATGGGTATAGTCCTCCTTTCCCGGTTTCCTGAGGATCACCACATGTGCGATTTTCCACTGTTTGGGGAAGTGCGCGAGCGACAGGCATTTGTTCGCTATCGTCGTAAACACCTCCCTTTCACTGTGGATGGCCTTTGTGCATATATCGGATGTCAATCCGTCCATTCCCGGGGCTTTCTTTGAATTCAGTGATCTCAACACTAATTCCAATTCTGCCCATTGGAATGGTGGATCGTCGTCCGACAGGCCTTCGATCTCCTCAGGTTGCTTATCAAGATAATCCGAGAACTGACTCAAGAGTCAGTTCTCGGATTAGTGTGTAGTGTGGGCTGTCAGCTGATACGGAGTCGTCAGGATAGAACGTTTCCGCCAGAAGATTCGCCGACTGGACAGGGTTTAGTGTCTGTCCATCGGCACCTCGAAGAAGCATGTCTTCTTGTCTTCTGGCCGTTTTCCTGATGACCCTGTATATCCCATCCCACAGGCTTTCCCCGTCTTGTGTTGTGCAAAACTCCTTCCAGCTCTTAATCTCGGCCTCATTAGCTCTTTCAGCGTAGGTCACTCGCGCGTCTTGGTATTCTTTTATGACCGCCTATAGTCGTGATGGAGCAGCGTTTTTGATGCGTCTCTTTTTACGAAGAACGTCTCTTTTGAGGTTTTCGAGCTCTTTACGACACCACGGGGGTAGTGATGTTTCCCTCCTTGCGACGATTTTCGGGATTCATTCATCGTAGGTCTTATGGATGATATCAGTGTAGGCGTCGATCATGGCTTCCAGATCCCTTCCGGACGTATATCACGTCCGTATCCGTATGGAGTCAGGGGTTATGTTGTTTTCTGCTAGCTTTGTCCTGAACAGCGTCTCGAAATCCTTCCACTTTGCCTTTTTGGTGTTGTACCTTCTTGTCGTGATGGGCTTTAGCGACTGCAGGCGCCTTTTCAGACGTACTTCGAAGGTTATGGCATTGTGGTCTGACGTAGTTAGATCTCGGTTTACTGTCCAGTTTTTGACCTTGTCTAGCAGTGACAAGCTACAAACTGTGACGTCTACACAGCTTGTATAGAGCCTGTCTCCCCTGTACTCCTCGAAGGTTGGAATATCTCCCGTGTTGAGGATCTGCAGTTCCATTTCGTTAAGGAGGGTGTTATAGGCTTCTCCTCTGGCGTTCTCCGTTTTGCTGCCCCACCAGTGACTCCAGGCGTTCACGTCTCCGGCGACCAGGATGTTTTTGGTCGGCAGTTTCCCGCTCGCTGCCTTTATGCGATCCAAGTATGGCTCTATGTCTTCTTTCCCGTCCAGATAGACTGACACTACTCCTAGTTTCAGGTGGCCCGCCACCAGTATCACAGCGACCTCCGTCTCCGTCACCAGCTGTGGGTCATGAATGACTTCCAGCCGATCGCCGAAGACGATGATCGCTGCCTTCACTGGTGTTTGACGGTTTAAGGTGCACTGGATGTTTTGAGTGCCTGGGTTTTGTTTCAATACGCCACTTGCGCCAACGTATGGCTCCTGTACTAGGGCGATTGAAATACCTTTTGCCTTTGCCACCTGATGGAGTTCATGGGTTGCTTTTTTGCACCGACGCAGGTTAACTTGGATGATCCGTAACCTGCTTGTGCCAGCATCTGGGAGGGTTGAGCTGTTTTGGTTGTTATCTTGGTCGCCCTTAGCAGTAGTTGATGCGGGTTCGCGCTATTTCGTCCCACTTTTGTTTTTCTATGCAGTTTGCGCTGAACGCATTATGTGCCGTGTCCGCTGCTGGACCGTGCGCCTATGTGCAGTTCTTGCATTTTGGGGGTTTCCCCTCCTGCCTGTCCTTGCACTTCTCCCAGGAGTGTTTACCTCCGCAGTGGCTGCAGAGGTTGTCTTTTTCCTGGCAGATGGCCTTTGTGTGTCCGTAGCCAAGGCATTTTGTGCATTGGACCAGAGGGGATTGGTCATATACTGGCCGCCGTTGGAGTCCAATATATAACTTCCCCTCCTCCACAAGGCGCTTGTGGATCTCCGGGGAGACCTCCAGCACCGGATGGCACTCTAGGTTGTTTCTAGCCTGTTTTCTGTATTTTACTCGGATTGTGCTCTCCTTCGTTCCGACGCCTCGCAGTATATGTTTATTTTGAGATAGCAAGTTCTCTACTATCGCTGCGTCGGAATGATATTTGAGCACATCCCTTATAATTACGAGTGGGTTCATAGCTCTTGCCACCTCCACTTTAAGGGTTTCGCTCCTCTGGACCTGCTGCTTTACGAGGTTAAGGTCTTCCCTCGTACCGCAGCTGAGAATGACTTTTTGGTTCTTAGCCTTTCTCACCCTGTCTATCCTGGCGCCTGTGGTCTTGGTGTCTATGGCGTCTCTTATATTCTCAATTACATTTTCCCCGGTGTTTTTGAGGTCTGTTGAGATGTGATTAGGCTTAAGACTGGGTGAGGGAGGCTTGTAGTCCATCTTGGCGTAGGTGGGTCTCGTTTCAGCCGATGCTCTTTGAGGTTGTTCGGTCGGAACTGGGAGTAGCCGGTCCGTGGTGTTCAAGTATGCCACTCCCTTCTGTATAGAGGCCAGCACTTGTTTTACCTCCTCCACCGCCATTTCTGTCTCGATGTTCGGCACTGGAGGTGCCGGCTCTTTCGAGCACTTGTCATGCAGCGAGCGGAGGTCTGACCTCATTATCTCAATTTTTTCAGAGATCGGCTTGGGGGACGCACGTCGGTCTCTCAAGGACTTTTTTTATCAAATTTTTTACTTCCGCGATCTCCCCCCTAAGCGCAGAGACTTCTGACGGCTCCGGGAGTTGATGTTGGACAGGGAGTTCTGGCACTGACGGTGGGGCTTTGATGTTTTCCCCGAGACTTTCCACGATTCTCCGGAGGGCATCAAGTTGGTTTGAGATGCTTTTTGTGTGGGTGTCGAGCCTGTTGATGCCCGCCTCGATGTCGACCCACTGTTTGGCATCCGATGCCTCCGGTTGTGCTTTCTCGTGGGAAATCCCGGCGCCCAGTGTTTCAATGGCCTCCTTAACTTCCTTTATCCCCCTGAAGGGTTCCTCGGTCTCGTAGCCAAGCCAGCTGCGTATGGCCTTGGTCTCCTTCAGGGTACCCGAGATGTCGTCCCTCGCCATTCTCACCTGTTCCGCCAGGCCCTGCTTTAGGGCCTAGCATCTCCTTGGTGTGAGCTCTCTCGGCACTCAGAAGCTCCTGTGCGTGCCTCGAGAGAGCTCTTTCCAAGTTGAACTTGTGGCGGGCTCGTGAGTCGGCGAGGGACAACACCCGTTCATAAAGGCCTTGAAGGCATTCAAGTGTCGTGGCCTTGATGTCCCGTCTTATGTTTCCCCCCTCTTCAAGTGCATCCTTGCCTCTCTGCAAAAATTCATTTTCCTCCCGCGTCTCCTCGCTCATACCCGCACCGGACATCCTTCTTCCCATTTGTGGAGACGAGATGAGGCTGTGTCTCCTGCTTGGGTGAATGTCCGAGTTGATGGACGAGTTATCTCCATCCCCAAAGTCCACCATGCTGGGTGTGGCGGAGCGCTTGCTCAGCTCGGTTGCTGCCCGTGAGCTAGTCGCAGTGGCCTCAAGGTGTGCCGCGACGTTTTCCACCGAGGAGGAAGTAGAAACAGATCCCCTTGTCGCAGAGGTTTGTTTCTGCCTCCTCCTCAGCGGATCCGTGGACCTGTCCTTGACGGCTGCACGGTGAGGGGGGGGGGGTGACGGGTCAGAGGGGGGTTGCTGTGGTGGAGTGAAGGGGTGAGGTGGGGTAAGGCGTAGGTGAAGGCGTGGAGGGGATATGGGTGAATAGGAGAGTGGTAGGGGTATTGATTGGTGGGGGGGCGGGGGAGCTTGGTCGGGTAGAGAGGTTGGGTGTTGGGGTTGGTCAGGTCGATCGACTCGACCTAATGGCTTAGTGGTGTGGGAGGAGGCTTCCAACGCGCGGGGGCAGGGTGGGGGGGGGTGTCGAGGGGGTGCGGGTGGCTGTGAAAAGGAGGAGTGTAAAGAGGGCTGGTGGTCCCGGTTCAGGCGAACCCAAACACGGTGTGTCTAGGAGGAGCGGTTGAGGAGATCCCTCGAGGTTACCTGATGATGATAATTCTTCAGGAGGGCGAAGTCCTCAGCTGCTCTGCCAATACGTTGAGGAGTTTTGGGGCCGTCTTCGAAGTCGTCACGGTGGTCCAATGTTGTTCGAGATACTAACCTCGCTTTTTGAAGCACATGCGAGCACGTGGTGACCGCGTGGTTGTGTCACTGCTTTTACAGTTAGTATCTCTGGTTCCCGTGAACGGATCTTGAAAATTTTTTCGTCTCCAGACAGATCTTTTTGACGACTGCGTGGATATAAAAACGGCTTTTTGGACTCACTGTTGTGTTTGGCTTTATTGAAGGTCAAAGTCTTCGCCTTCCTGCTCCTGAACCCTTGGTTCGCCAGGATTCGTGTGCGCAAGTCTGTGCAAGACTTGCGCACCCGAATCCTGGCGAGTCACACACTTATTTAGACCACAGAATCACTTGTAGACGCGTAGCTCAAAAATTTCCTATTTTTAGGATTTTTTTCCGCGGAGCTGATGTTGTTTTGGTCGTGTTTCGACGTGTACTCTGCTCTGTTTTTTTTTCCTGCTCGAGATCCTCCCACGAAATGGGAGCCTATTCTGCGCTTCAGGTTCTTTCCAGTTCTCTCTATTAGTTCTTCCAGTTCATGCTGCATACATTTTCTTCCTTTCATTCTTTTCCTCTCATAGCATATTTGGTGGGATTCCAAACTACGGCCCTACTCTCATCTAGCTAAGTGTTTAATTCTCTCTCTTAGTCTATTGAACACAGGTTTTAATAAATATATACAAGTTTTTTCTTTTTGTTTTTTACAATTTTGCTTGTATCTATGTGATGCTTTATCTTCTGTTTTGTAGCGCCGATTCCATTCATCAATCGACTCAAGGCGAATTTGTCGCTTGACGAATGAAACCGGACACCTGTCATAGTGAGACTTGGTTTTGAGATGCAGTGCAGCACTCTTAGCCAGCTCATCAGCGCGTTCGTTTCCCTCCAGCCCCGCGTGAGCCTTGATCCAGAAGAGCTTTAGTGATTTTCCAAGTTTCTGTATTTTTACAATGTTGGATCTTGTTTCGACTGCGAGGGGGTGGAGGGAAGCGTTGTTAACTACAGTCTCTAGTGCGGATCTGGAATCGCAGAAGATGTTGCAATGTTCAAATTTGCTTATTGACGCTAGCTTTGTGGCCTCAAGTAAAGCCAACAGTTCGGCCTGGTAGACCGTGCAGCACTACTCTAACTTAAACTGATTTTAAAATTAAAATTAAACTTTCTGGTACTAATCTCCGCGGCGCCATCCCATAGGGACAACGCCGCGCCGACTTTCCCTTCCAGCTTACTGCCATCTGTGTAAATTTTTAGGCCATCGGTGTCATGTTCTTGCAGTGCTGCACTGTCCGCCAGGTAAACGAAATGCGACTCAACCTGCTCCGCAGGATGGACTATATTTCTGAACGCTACCAATTTCTCTATCTCTCGGTCTCCTGTTGCTCGCTGGGAGTAGCCTTTCTTTACCTCATAAAGCGAGGCTGCTTCCCGGACTCTAATGTCTAAAGGAAACAGCCCAGCGAGCAACAGTGCCGAGTTAAGAGATACCGTTCTGTAGGCTTTAACGATTTTCTGTGCAAATCCGCGTTGCACTGCGTCCAGTTGTTTCCTAATGCCAATCTTATGCGTTGATGGAGCCCATGCAGCTGCTGCGTACATTATTATTGGCTCAACTACTGCAATATATATGATCCTAATGATCTCGGAATGTAGTCCCCATTGTATTTTCGCCGCTCTCGACAGCTGGTTGTAGAGACTTACGGCCTTGCGACAAACATTTGCGGTATGAGCGTTAAACGTCAACTTGCAATCGATGGTTAGGCCCAGCAACTTGATTTCTTTAGACATGCCAATGCTGATCCCGTCCATGGTCAGGCGTGGTGTGTCATACTTTAACTTGCGTGTAATGACCATCGCGTTGGTCTTATGTGGAGCAAATTTCAATTTATTTCTGACACCCCACGCCTGAACGTATTCAAGTGCAGCATTGGCACGCCCTTCGATCTCAAGAGCTGTCCCACCATCGAAAACAAGTATGACGTCATCCGCAAAGGCCTGGCAGTAGTCTCCGTGTTCATGAAGTCCCTTTAGGAGTGGGCCAATAACAGGTTCCACAGCAAGGGGCCCCCAATGGATCCTTGTACGCATCCCCTGTTAGTGACCTTTGCATATTGCTCACCCGCGTATCTGATGTTCACCCTTCTGTCACTGAGATAGCTATCTATAGCTCGCCTCAAGTTAATCGGGCAACTCTCATCTGCTAGCCGGATTTTAATTGCTGGCCACCAAGCGCTATCAAAGGCCCCCTCTATGTCTAACGAAACCAAGTCGCTATTCTTTTTTGTTCCAGTTTGACTGGATTCGCTCGGAGCAGATCTCGCAGTTCGGTAGCACTAATGATTCCGCACACACTGACACTTTTCACATGAAAATCGGAGCACTTTTCACTATTTTTGCGATTTTTCGAACGCGGAGCGGCTTAATTTCGTGGCGCTCTCGGTGGCGGTTGGAGCGGGACTGGGTTTTTTTTTTTTTTTTTTTTTTTTTTTTGTGTGTATGTTACGCGATTTCTCCATCAATTGTGAACGGATTCAAATGATTCTTTTTTTAATTGGTAGGATACGTTTCCGAGGTGGTCCCATTTTAATTTTATCGAGATCTGATTAGTATCACCAGAGATATGGAGATAAATACCCCAAACATAGGAGATTGTACTAGTTTTAGTAGAAGAGTCCCAAGAAGATTATACACAATGGAGGTTGCTATTGCATATAAGATATTCTTACGGTAACTGTGAGCGAGATAGAAATAAAGGTGGGGAAATTTTTTTTGTAATATCTTATAGGCAAGCGTTTGACCACTATCTCACCTGTTGCTAAGTGATGATGCGGTCGAAGATAGAGAAGTGGACTAGAATGGGAACTGGCTCTCAAGGATAGCTGCCGGAACACATTAGATGTTTGGCGACAGATTTTCTGACATGAGGGTGGTAGCTGGCCAGGCGGACACTAGAT
Organism: Cabera pusaria; assembly: GCA_954871355.1. Lineage (NCBI taxonomy): Eukaryota > Metazoa > Arthropoda > Insecta > Lepidoptera > Geometridae > Cabera > Cabera pusaria. Next base: position 31,472,917 of record OX940886.1, read on the forward strand.
ATGTTCTACCACCATGCGGGGGTTATTGGTTTCTTAACGATGTTTTCCTTCACCGGAGGGCCACTGTGAGAAGCGCACATATATTTTTCGATAGAAAAATTCATTGGTGCACGGCGGTTTGAACTCGGTACCACGGCATCAAAGCCGACTGTTCTCCCAATTACGCCACCGGGCCCTCAATAAATAATTATATATTAATAATTATAATAAATAATTATGTATAAATATAAATAATTTGTCTTCACAGGAATGTTCTACCGGGCAAAGTCTGTTAGAGTGCAAACTTTTTTAAACATACCTAATATTTTTTGACATGACATGACATTTGGCGAAGATGGCGGCCATTTCAGTCCCACGACACTGCATACATAATTAAATAACAGAATCATGAACGTACTTTGTACCAATCAACACGGCAAAAAAAAATTATAAGCATAAAACCACATATTATATAATAGTTACTACGTAAATAATACTTTCCGTTGTTAGGTTGGCTACACAGTGCTTACATAATTCGGGTATCCACAATATAGGGAAGTGCCTCTTATAACGTAGTAGAGTGATTCAGTACCCTGTTGGCCATATGGCGGCAATTAATGTTAATAATCGCAAATAATACTTTTTTATATTCATTTTGGAATACAACTAGTCCGTGTTATAAAAGTATTTGGAATTATTGTAATAAAATAGACAATTAATTATCGTGTGTCAGATGCTTTTATTGCACAGGGCCATTTTGGACATTGTCCTATGAGACCTTGATGACATCATTATTACTAGTGAATATTTTCACTTTAGCGCGGCATTTAAAGTCAATTTTTTTAGGGTTCCGAACCCAAAGGCTACCAAATGAACACTTTCTGAGACTTTGTTGTCTGTTCGTCCGTCCGTCCGTCCGTCCGTCCGTGTGTCTATATGTGCGCACTTTACAGATCTGTATCTTCTTAACCGTTATAGGTACACACTTGAAATTTTCAAAAAGTATATATCCGTCAGTGTATAACGGCCCAGACACGAAATTTAATAGATGCATGTAATTTCATTAAAACTTTTTTTGCACTAAAAAGGGTAAAATAAGTTATTTTTCAAAAAAAATAAAACCGACTTCATAACCACAAAAAGGCACTCAAAAGCGAAAAATAATTTACTTAAAATTATTATAAGCGTTACCCACGTCTCTATTTGAAGTCGGTGCCAGCCAAGTCTATTGGATATTAGATAGATGCTATGTATGTAGTAGTAGTAAGTAAGTACATGTAGGTTAGTAAGTAGGTAGATACATGTACTCGTAGGTATTATCTATCTACTACCTATTAGACTTGGCAGGCACCGACTTCAAATAGAGACGTGGGTAACGCTTATAATAATTTTAAGTAAATTATTTTTCGCTTTTGAGTGCCTTTTTGTGGTTATGAAGTCGGTTTTATTTTTTTTGAAAAATAACTTATTAATGGCCATTTTCATGCTGTGGTCGATTATGTGCCGCTCACTGGCTTCGGTCGCCCGCCGCACGAACCTGCCTATGGCATCCGAGCTGTCGTCCGTGTAGTAGGTGCAACTGGCTGTGTGTCGCGACACTGCCACCACAGCATGGGGGACGCTGTTTCGGAGCTTAGTCGACCGTTCCCTCGTCTGTACTATGATCACCGATTCATAGTTCAGTCCCTGAGCTTCGTGTACGGTTAAGGTGCAGGACCCCGTTCCGGACCCGTATCCCTTGCTGATTAGGGAGGTTTTTTCCTCCTGTGTCAGCACTAGGAATAGGGTTTGCGGAGGGTCAGTTGGTATGTTTGCACCTGTATACCTTTTCAGCTTCAGGGAACGAATACGGGATCTTGACGAGTACATGCCCGGGTACACTTCGCTCAGAGCGTATGCCACGTCCATGGGGTTTCGGTGCGTGCAAAACATCTCCTGGCTGATGGATGCCAGTATAGCGGGACTGCTGTACCTTATGTCGAAGAGGTTCTCTCTTTCGACATAAGGCAGCTGGTTGACATCTCCCACGATGACGACTTCCTCCGCCCCCAACAACCGTGATGCCATTACTATTGCCCCGAAGTGGTTCATGAGAGCTTCGTCTATGAGCAGACGCTTTTCACTCCGCTCCATGAAACCATTGGCTAGTACGGAGGCCATGGTGCGCACTTTGGATTTGACTCCGTCGCCTATGCGTTGCGCTACCTTGCCTCTCAGGTCTTTGGCTGCCTCGGTTGTTGTGGTGATTATGATGTCGTTGTCAGCGTCGAATTTGTCAACAATCCACGATGTTTTGCCGCATCCAGGTACCCCGTTGATCCAGGTGACGTTTGGCATCGTCCAGGGCTCGCTTGCCGCTGCAGGTTCATGTGGTCCCGAGATGGTTTTCGCCATCTCGAGAATTTTCTCCTGCAGCATTATCTTTGTGCACCGGGCTGTTACGACAATGGGATCGTTAGGGGGAGTCAGGAATGTTAGTTTGCCCGTCCGCTGTGTTTTCCTTTCGTTCAGGGGAACGAAACCACCCGTCGAGCTGAACGCAGCCATATACTGTCCTGACATTTTTCCCTTGATGATTTTGGATTTGTCATTGTCGTATATGGCCGCTTCCGCCTCCACGAGTTGCACGTTCAACAACCCCTCGTTTTCCCAGCGATATGCTTGCAGGATGTTTTTGCAAGTTTTAAGGTTAACTTCCCTTGTTGCTTTTTCGATCGCCAGGAATTCGAGGAGTGCGTTGGTCGCGTTGTCCGTTGGTTTCGTTGGTGGTATGAAGCTGGGCGGGCTGACTTCCCCTTTGTCTGCTCTCGTCCTTTTGGGATGTTTCGTCTTTTTGGGTTCTGAGCGAGGTGATGTGAAGTCTCGGACAGCGGCTGCCTGTCGTTCCGCTATCCTGGAGACTTTGTCTTTTTTGCTTTGGAAGACTGCGCTTATAACGTCCGTGAGAGCCCTTTTGCGTCCCGCTTGGCCAGCTGCTGCGCCCCGGTCTGCCCTCTTTCTCGCGATGGTTTTTCTGGCTTGGACTTTTTCTTGAAGACGCTTTGACCCTGTTTGTGTAATCGAGAGCGAGTGGAGATTTTCACTGGTGTTTGGGGTAGTGGTGGGGGTGGGTGCTTTGAGGTAACTTAGGTCTTCGCCTCTGTCCTCGTAAGCAACAACGTGGTGATGTGCTGAGGCTTTTATGCACCCGATGTGATCCCCCACTTCCCCTCTCTCGTACTCGACTACCATCGCGTCTACGCTGATTATAAATAAATAAAAAAATAATAAAATACGTTTATTTCAAGTACCTTTGACTCATATACAATTTAAAAAAAAACCACAACACAATATTTAAGAAATTCAATAGTAATCATACATGTAAAATATACTTAAATTAAAATCATTACTAAATTACTAGGTATATACAATCACAATAAAATCACAATTGTGATTATGCGAGGTGTCAAAGTTTCTTCGTTGACCGCCTGTCCAATCTTTGAGAGCACCGCGTTTGCCAGTGAAAAAGGTGTTCTTGTGTCTTTGTCGATTAGTACGATCGTTTTGTTCTGTGATCGCACTAACCGACATTGGCATCCGGCTATTGTAGTTAATGCCAGCTCTTTGTACCTTTTCCATTTCATGGTGGTCTTTGTGGTGCTCCCATTGAGAAGATTTGCTAGTCCGGGGGAAATTTCGACGCGGTTCTTTGCGTTTACGTTGCAGTAGCTGATACCAAGTCTTTCCGTGTTGTTGTCCATGAAGAGAGCCACTCCCCTTATACTGATGCCAGGCTCACCCCTCTCTCCGAGCTCCAATAACCGGTGTATTGGGGTTCGGTGTTGCGGGGCTCGCCGTTCATCGGGTGGGTTGTCGGTGATGGTGCTGGTGTTGGGTGGGATGGTGATTGGTGTGGTTCGTGTGGGTGTTAGGGTGCGGTGTCGTTTTGCTGCTATGGTGAACACTTTTTCGGCGTAGTTGAGGAAGTGGGTCCTGCTTCCCGGGTCTGCAATTATGGTTGACAGATTTTCTCTGGTGACATTTGAGTCTATCTGTGTCTCCAACTCATATTTTGCAGCCAGAAAGCGTGGACACTCCAGAACTACATGCCATATTGTTTCGCTGATTGTGGGATCGCATTCGCAACCTGGGCTTTCCAGTAACCTGAACCTGTGCAGATACTCGGCTATCCCGCCATGCCCCGTCAAGACTTGCACTTGGGTGGGTGTCAACTTGGTCGTTCTAACTATTCGGTATGCCTTGTTGACATCCGGTAGGAATAGTTTGGTGACCCCACCTGTGCTTGAAGAGTCGTACCTGTCTTGCCATCTGCGTACCGTCTCTTCTCTGATCTTTCTCTTGACGTAGGATAACGGGATCTTGCCATAGTCCATGGTTGAGGTTGCATGCAGGGCCGCGGATTTGGCTAGCTCATCGGCTCTCTCGTTACCCGCGGTGCCTACGTGCGCTCTCAGCCAGAATAGCCGTACTTGTCTCCCCTCTGCTTTCATTCCGCTTATGCACTCTTTGATCGTTTTTGTCAGGGGATGGGTCAATCTGGGGTTTGCCAGCAAGTCGAGCGACGATCTTGAGTCGCTCAGGATGTTAACTGTTTTAGCCTTGCTGGATTTCGCCGATTGTACCGCCCTGAAGAGTGCATAGAGTTCCGACTGGAATACTGTGCATGAGGGGTCCAGACTGAAGGTTGAGAAACATGATTCCTGGCCATCCTCCCACCATGTGAGGGCTGCGCCAACTTTTCCCTCAATTTTGCTACCGTCCGTGTAGATTTGTGGACCGGTAATTTGGTGGGAGTTCAGGGTTTCCTGGTTCATGTCCTCTAGGAGCTCGTACTCAGTTGTTTCGAGTGTCGAGGGGTGAGGTTGGTCGAGGTAGCTCACATTTTTCTCCAGTTCCCTTCCAGGTGGAATGTAGTCTGTAGACAAGCCTTTTTTCGCCATATATAGACTTGCGGCTTCCTGAATTCTCAGGTCTAGCGGCAAAGTTCCCGATAAGGCGAGTGCCGATGTGAGCGATACCGTGCGGTACGCCTTGCAGATCTTCTGTGCGAAGCCCCTTTGCAGTGCTTCTAGACGATCTCTGATCATCTGAAGCTCTGTCGACTTGTACCACGCACTGGAGGCGTACATCACTATCGGCTCAATGACTGCGACATAAATGGTTCGGATTATTTCGGTGTTCAAGCCCCATGTGACTTTTGCTGCACATGCCAGTTGTTTGTATATTCCGGAGACTTTTCTGCAAGTTGAATTTACATGTGGGAGGAAATTCAACTTGCGGTCTATTATGAGGCCTAGGAGTTTCACCTCGTCGACGAGGTTCAGCCTGCAGCCCGACATGTGAATAACTGGGGGGTCGTAACGCAGTTTCTTCGTTATCAGCATCACGTTTGTTTTGTGCGCTGCGAAGTTTAACTTGTTCATTTTCCCCCAGTTTGCCACTGTTTCGAGTACTGAGTTTGCTGATTCCTCCAAGGCGCTGACTTCGTGTCCGGAAAATACAATAACCCCGTCGTCCGCGAAAGCTTGGCAGTATACTTCCTCGCCAGATAGTTTCTGCAACAGCGGATCTAGAATTATGTTCCAGAAAGTCGGTCCACCGATGGAGCCTTGGACACATCCTTTCGTGGTACATCTCTCGCTTGTTGCTCTGGCATAGTTGACCACGATCTTTCGGTCACTAAGGTAGGAGTTGATTACTGCGTAAAGATTTTTTGGACATTTCTTGGTTATCAACTGGTGCTTCAGAGCTGGCCACCACGCGTTATCGAATGAACCCTCTATGTCCAGTGAGACTATTATGACGATCTTTTTGTTGTTCACTTCAGATCGTATGTGTCCCAGCAGGTCATACAGGGCGTCCTCGGTGCCGCGCTGCGGCATGAAGCCGTACTGTTTTGGACTAAGAGTGGGTAGTATGTGCCATTGAAGTCTACATATCAGGAGTTTTTCGACGATTTTTCCGAGGACTGAAAGCAAACCTATCGGTCGGTAGGACTTTGGGTGGGTATAGTCCTCCTTTCCCGGTTTCCTGAGGATCACGACATGTGCGATTTTCCACTGTTTGGGGAAGTGCGCGAGCGACAGGCATTTGTTCGCTATCGTCGTAAACACCTCCCTTTCACTGTGGATGGCCTTTGTGCATATATCGGCTGTCAATCCGTCCATTCCCGGGGCTTTCTTTGAATTCAGTGATCTCAACACTAATTCCAATTCTGCCCATTGGAATGGTGGATCGTCGTCCGACAGGCCTTCGATCTCCTCAGGTTGCTTATCTTGAGTCAGTTCTCGGATTAGCGTGTGGTGTGGGCTGTCAGTTGATACAGAATCGTCAGAATAGAACGTTTCCGCCAGAAGATTCGCCGACTGGACAGGGTTTAGTGTCTGTCCATCGGCGCCTCGAAGAAGCATGTCTTCTTGTCTTCTGGCCGTTTTCCTGATGACCCTGTATATCCCATCCCACAGGCTTTCCCCGTCTTGTGTTGTGCAAAACTCCTTCCAGCTCTTAGTCTCGGCCTCATTAGCTCTTTCGGCATAGGTCACTCGCGCGTCTTGGTATTCTTTTATGACCGCCTTTATTCGTGATGGAGCAGCGTTTTTGATTCGTCTCTTTTTACGAAGAACGTCTTTCTTGAGGTTTTCAAGCTCTTTACACCACCACGGAGGTAGTGATGTTTCCCTCCTTGCGCCGATTTTCGGGATTGCGGGACTGGGTTAGGTTAGGTTAGGTTAGGTTTTTTTTTTTTTTTTTTTTTTTTTTAAATCTATTGTCCCTCCAAAATAGATGGAGCCTTTATTGTTCGAATTTATTTGATTTTACTTTGTTGTTTTTATGTTTCTGTCATTATTTGACAGTGTTTGCATATTTCCTTTTTTCATTTATCTATTTCTATTATTATCCATTATTTATAGGATAGTTCATCGCTTTTTTCACTTTTTATTCTTTTCTACTACTCTACTTATTATTACTTTGCAAAATTGTAAAAAGTTATTTCTATTTTCTCTGTCAGCAATTATTTCACTCAAATTTTCTATAGTCACTTTTGTTTTTATTTCTTGTTCTATATTATACCTGTATTTTCCATAAATTGGGCACTCAGTAATGACATGCAGAGCAGATTCTTCAATTTGCGGGTCACAGTTGCATGCCGGGCTCTCCTTGCACTTAAAACGGTGCAGATAGGAAGAGAACCCGCCATGCCCTGTCATAAGTTGGACTATCTTAGGGTCCAGGTCAATTTTACGGACTAGAGGGTATGCTTGTAAGGCATCTGGAAAAAACACCTTGGTCGTGGACCCCTTGTCACTGCCCTGGTAGCGTCGGTTCCACTCATCAAGCGACTCCAAACGAATTATTCGCTTGACGAAGGAGACTGGGCATTTTCCGTAAGTTGGTTTGGTTTTCATGGTAAGTGCTGCATTCTTAGCCAATTCATCCGCTCTCTCGTTCCCCTCCAACCCCACATGCGCTTTGGTCCAGAACAGGTGGAGAGTTTTTCCGCATGCAAAGATCTTGTGTATGTTTTCTTTGATCTTAAATGCCAAGGGGTGGAGGGAAGCGTTGTCTACAACTGTTTCGAGAGCGGATCTTGAGTCGCAGTAGATTTTGCTATTCGACGACTTGTTGCGCAAGGCCATAGTTGTGGCCTCCAACAGTGCTAACAATTCAGCCTGGTACACAGTGCAGCATTTGTCCAGCTTAAGTTTTCGGGTACTCGTTTCCTCGCCATTGTCCCAAATGGACAATGCCGCGCCAACTTTCCCCTCAAGCCTACTACCGTCAGTATATATGTTTATACCACCGTGTTTATATTGTTCTAATGCTGCACTATCTGCCAGGCAAGTGAATTGTAGCCTCATCATCTTAGCTGGATGGGGGCTCTTCTGAAATGCAACCGGTGTCTCTATCTCTCGATCTCCTACTACTCGCTGGGAATGACCTTTCTTTATCTCATAAAGCGAGGCTGCTTCCCGGACACGTATGTCCAAGGGAAGCAACCCAGCCAGTAGTAGCGCCGAGTTTAGTGAGACAGTCTTATACGCTTTTATCATCTTTTGCGCGAAACCCCGCTGTACTGCATCCAGCTGTTTCTTGACATTTTGTTTGTTTGCAGCAGCAGCCCAAGCACTTGCGGCGTACAGTATCGTGGGTTCCACAACCGCTGTATATATTATTCTTATAACTTCAGGATGAAGCCCCCAATTAATTTTTGCAGCTCTAGACAGCTGCTTATAAAAATTTAGAGCTTTACGGCAGACATTGCCCACGTGCGTGTTGAATGTTAATTTGCTGTCTATGGTGAGGCCTAAGACTTTTATTTCGCTTTTCATGCCAATACCAACTCCCCCCATGGTGAGGCGTGGAGTGTCATACTTCAGTTTTCGCGTCAATATCATAGCGTTTGTTTTTTGAGGAGCGAACTTCATTTTGTTACTGACACCCCACGCCTGAACATAGGCAAGTGCAGCGTTGGCACGCTCTTGAACTTCGGAGGCTGTGTCACCATCAAACAGCAGGACAATGTCGTCCACAAAAGCTTGACTATAGTCCCCTCTGTTACTAAGTCCCTTTAGTAGCGGGTCCAGAATCACATTCCAGAAGATGGGTCCCGCTATGGAGCCCTGAATACATCCCTTATTTTGTGTTTTCTCGTACTCTTCACCACAGTAACGGACTTTCACCTTCCTATCCCCAAGATAGCTGTCAATAGCTCGTCTGATATTTATCGGACACTTTTCCTCAGCCAATCGGATTCTGATTTTTGGCCACCAGGCGCTACCGAAGGCTCCCTCTATATCCAATGATATCAGCGTTACTATCTTTTTCTGGTCAATTTTGATACGCTGTATTAGATTATAGAGGGAGTCTTCGGTGCTCTTCTGGGGCATGAATCCGTATTGGCTGGTACTCATCCTTGGGATCAGATGGTATTTTAAGCGGGACACTAACATCTTCTCAAACATTTTTCCCAAAATTGGAAGCAAGCCTATCGGTCTGTATGATTTCGGGATGTTGTAATTATCCTTCCCCGGCTTTCTTAGAACTACGACTGTGGCCTGCTTCCATATTTTAGGAAAATGATGATACGCCAGACATTTGTTCAACAGCTTAAGGAATAATTCCGGGTTAGTTTTGATGGCTTGGCTACATATGTCTGAAGTAAGACCATCAGCGCCTGGGGCTTTCTTTGGGTTGAAGGAGTCAGTCGCCATCAGAAGCTCAGTCTGCGTGAATGGCGGATCACAAGTCTCACCTTGTTCTCCGTCATTCACTCCTTCTGCCTGCTCTCTGATCAGACGATGCTCAGTGTTGTCGCTATTTACGAGGTCTTCCGGATAGAAGGTTTGAGCCAAGAGTTTTGCGGAACCTTTTGCGTCCAACACTTTGTCTCCTTCCTCTAGAGGGAGATCCTCTTCCCTACTTCTGGTTCTTCCTAACTTCCTAACTTTCCTTCTGCTTACCACAGAACTCCTTCCAGCTTTCTATCTGTGCACATTTCTCTGCCAGTTCGTACTCGTTTTTCTTTTCTAGGTACTCTTTCACAACCTTTGCTCTCCGGATTGGTGCCGCACAACGGATTCTGCGTCTCCTTGTGTTGGTTTCCCTCCTCAACTCATCGAGCTTCTCGGACCACCATAAAACAATAAAAACTTCAATATTTTTCTTTTTTGGTATGGAGTAGTAACATGCTGTAGTTATTGCTTTAGTGTAATTTATTATTGCTCTCTCTATTTGATCTTTACTATGAATATTATCTACTTCCTCTATTGTGACATTTAAATCTACTGTAAATTGGTTGAGTTTTTCATTAAACACACTCCAATTTGCTTTCTTTGTGTTAAAGAGTCTGGTTGTTCTTACTATACTAGTTCCTTTTGATTTGATTTGATTTGTTAGGTTAGGTTAGGTTAGGTTAGGTTAGGTTAGGTTAGGTTAGGTTAGGTTGGGGGACCCCCCACAGTGCTTGCGTCCTCGTCGCGTCCCCTGGGCAACGACCCGGTTCTGACCACCGTAACAGAGTGGCAGGCCGTGGCTCGGCTAAAGAGCACTGTACCGTCGCAGCTTTATGCGGATAACTGTGACACCTGCGGAGGCAATGCCAAAACCTACGCGGGACGCCTTCGGGCGATTCATTCCAAAAGGCCCTTCTCAGGGCCAACCCAAAGGCCCTTCTGAGGGCCAACCACAAGGTCCTTCTCAGGGCCAGGCTGACCTTGTCACGTCAGCGCTGGAGACTAGTTGCACACCATCTGCGGCTAGTGTCTTTTGCAGGGCGGATGACTTGTCGGACTCTGACAATGAGTTGTTTGAGTCCGACGCCGGTATATCGGCGGTGGAGAGTCGCCAGGAGTGTCGAAAGCGGGCTTTTTTGAGGAATAGTTCCGAAGGCTCGTCGGACTCGACTAAGAAGCCGAAGAAGAAGACAAGTGCCAAAAAGTCTCTGGCGGACACGCATGACGTAGGTCTAGCAGATGCTCAACGCCAGCTAGACCTGGCTCGGCGGTTGCAACTTCAGCAAGACCTGGAGGAGAAGGTGGCCGCCAAGGAGCAACAGACGCGCGTTGCTCGGGCTAAGTCCGGGTACGGCGCGTCTAGCGTTCATTACGCGGACTACTCCCTGGCCGAGCTGGAGCTGATGGCTCAGGAGGACAAGGAGGAGATAGTGGATGTCGCCTCCAAGTCCTCAAACTTAAAAGGGACTTTCCAAAAGTCCCTAAAATGCAGGGCCGCCAGCATGCGCGGCATAGTATCGGAGTTGGTGCAGCGCAAGACTACCGACGAAACTCGGCAACTGCAGGCGAAAGTTGATCGTCTGCAGTCGGAAGTCAGTCAGCTGCACGAAAAGCTGGCTGAAACAACAGCCCGGCCTGCTCGAGCTCACCTGACACCTGCAGCCGAAGGCCCCAACCTTGAGGATATCATCCGCAAGGTTGTCATGGAGGAAAGGGCCTTCACGAGAGCCTGCTTCGCTGGCATCGAAGACCGGCTCTTGCCGGAGAAACGCCTCCGACCGCCACTCGCGGCGGACAAGAGGCTGCATGAGCCGGGACCATCTGCCCCGATGGAGGATGCCCTTCTGCCTTCTACCACTCCATCCAACCAGAAAAGATGGACGGAGGTGGTCAGCAAGGGGAAGCGCAAGGCCAAGAAGAAGGCGCAAACGACAGTTGCCCCTTCCGTTCCCGTCATCACCCCTCCCAGCTTGTCCCAGTCGACTGGCAAGGGAAAGGGAAAAGGGAAAAAGTCGGTCCCCAAGCCCACCACCGCTGCTCCCGTAGCGAACAGGGCCCCAGCCGTGGCGTGGAAGAGATTGGTTCCTCCCAAGACCGCAGCCGTGGTGGTGACACTCACTGCGGAAGCTGCGGAGCGAGGGGAGACCTATAGCTCCGTCCTGGTGCGGGCTCGTGCTAACGCCGATCCCGCCCAACTGGGCATTGGCGCAGTCACGTGCCGCCGGACCCAAGCTGGAGCTCGAATTTTCGAGTTCTCGGGGGCTCAGGGCAGCGCTAACGCGGACCTCTTTGCAACCAAATTGCAAGACGTCATCGCTGATGCTGCTAAAATTGCAAGGCCCGTCAAGACTGTGGCCTTAGAGGTGACCGATTTGGACGATTCGGTCACCAAAGAGGAGGTCGTGGCGGCGGTCGCAGCAATAGGAGGCTGCAATGTCACAGCGGTACAGGGCCGGAGCATCAGGCCCGGTCGCGGCGGCATGGGTACCATTCGCCTTGAGTGCCCAGTCACCGCGGCTAAAGCCGTCTTAGCCAAGGGACGGCTTCCTGTCGGCTTCAGCTCGAGTGCGGTCCGGGCACTTGTAGATCAGCCTCTGCGTTGCTACAAGTGCTTCGGAATCGGACACACGCGGGCCCTCTGTCCATCCAAGGTGGACAGGACAGATTGCTGCTACCGCTGCGGCAAGGAGGGGCACAAATCCGCCTCCTGTAAGGCCACTACGCCGCACTGCGTTGTGTGTGCCGCCAGTGGTCGCCCAGCGGGCCACACGTTATGAAGGGGAGGAACTGCAATCCTCCCCCTAAGAAGGGCAAAGCGCAGGCGCCGACCCAGCCTGCCGCTGCTACCGCCGTTCCAGAAGCTGGAACCTCGGCGGCGGTTGAGGAAGGAGCGATGTCCGACTGATGGATAGGGTCGAACATCGCATCCTCCAAGCAAACACCAACCACTGCAGAGCAGCCCCCCAGGATCTGCTGATGCAGACCATGGCTGAGTGGTTGGTGGACGTGGCGGTAGTCGCTGAGCCGTACTCGGTCCCAGGCCGCTGGCTGGGTGATCGGGACGGTTTGGTGGCACTAGTGCCGCGGTCTTCCACAGACTCCCCTCCCCTCTCGCTCTTAGAGAGGGGATCAGGTTACGTGGCCGCCGCGTGGGGTGGTATAGCCCTGGTGGGCGTATATTTCTCCCCAAACCGCCCTCTTTCGGATTTCGAGAACTTTCTCGAAATCCTCACCGCAGTGGTTGGCAGAGCGTCACCACGCCAAGTCGCCGTATTGGGTGACCTAAACGCCAAGTCGACGGCTTGGGGTAACTCGGCCGCCTCTTGTAACGTCCGGGGACGCGCCGTCGAATTTTGGGCAGCTTCGTCTGGCGTGTCCCTCCTTAACAGAGGGACGGTTCACACGTGTGTGCGGCAACGGGGAGGGTCAGTGGTCGACGTGTCGTTTGCCACCCCGTGCTGGCGGCCCGCGTCTTGAACTGGCGGGTGGAGACGGTGGAGACCTTGTCGGACCACCGATATGTACGGTTTGACATCTCCATCCAGACTCCCGGGGGGATAGCCCGCTCGAACCAATCTCCCTTTCTATTGTGGGCTATCACCCGCCTGGACCGAGAGGCTGCAGAGGAGACGGCGTTCCTCCAGGACTGGCTCGCGCCTCCTTTAGACGTCCTGGACGTAGACAGCGCGGCGGTCCAGCTTAGGGGGTCACTGACTCAGGTGTGCAACTCCAGCATGCCTCGGTCTCGCCGCCCACCTCCCCGTCGTGCCGTCTACTGGTGGTCGGAGGAACTGGCGGGGCTCCGAGCCCCGTCGAGCATGCGTCGCGGCCAATAGGGCTTACACGCGGAGCCGACGGCGTCGCCTTCGAGATCCGACCAACGAGGACCTCCTCTACGCGTCGTACGTGGAGGCAAAGATGGTCCTCAAGCTGGCAATGCGCGTCGCTGACGACTCGGCTAGGGCCGAAATGCTGGAGGATCTCAACAGGGACCCGTATGGGAGACCATACAAGGCAGCGCGGCATAAGATGCGCCCTTGTGGTCCCCCATTGGCGGAGACCCTCGAGCCGACATTGCTGGATGGGGTGGTACGGTCCCTGTTTCCGTGCAGGACCAACTTCACCCCACCTGTGATGGACCCTCCGCGGGACGCAGCTCTGCCAGAGGAGGAGGTCATTCCTGTCTCGGCAGCGGAAGTTTACGCAGCGACTCTCCGCCTCCGCGCCAAGAAGACGGCACCTGGACCGGACGGCGTCCCCGCACGGGTGGTGGCTATCGCTGCCTCCCAAATGGAGGAGAGGTTTCGGGAACTCTTTGGTGCGTGTTTAACAGCCGGGAGGTTCCCAAAACCTTGGAAGGAGGGGAAATTATGCCTCCTTCGAAAGGAAGGACGCCCGGTGGACTCTGCCTCGGCATACCGGCCCATCGTTCTGCTCGATGAGGTCGGTAAGTTGTTTGAGGGGATTGTCGCCAATCGGCTAAATAACTTGCTGCGGAGGGAAGGGCCGGACCTGTCGGACGCCCAATTCGGCTTCCGACGTGGGCGTTCGACAGTAGACGCGTTGGCCCGACTCAAGAGTCAAGTGAAGGAGGCGATCGAAACAGGGGGCGGAGTGTTGGCCGTGTCATTTGACATAGCCAACGCCTTCAACTCCGTCCCCCACACAACGATCTTGGAGGCACTCCGGTATCACGGCGTGCCTCTGTACTTGCGAAAACTTCTGGCCAGCTACTTGGAGGACCGAGCGGTCCTCCTGGTAGACAAGACGGCCAGGGTGAGGTGGTATGGCGCAGAATCCGGTGTTCCTCAAGGGTCGGTCCTAGGGCCACTACTGTGGAACATCGGTTTCGACTGGCTTCTGCGGGGAACCCTTCTCCAGGGCACGACTGTCATTTGTTATGCGGATGACACTCTTCTCGCTGCCCGGGGGAAGGACTTTAGGGAGGCGTCGAGTCTGGCTTCGGCTGGCGGATCCTTAGTCGCAGGACGAATCCGCCGCCTAGGATTGACGGTTGCGCTGCACAAGACCGAGGCCGTGTTCTTCCACGGGCCTCGGCAGCGCATCCCTCCTGACGCCCATATTGTCGTGGACGGCGTCAGGATTGAGGTCAAGGCCCAGATGAAGTATCTGGGCCTCATTCTTGACAGCAGGTGGCGCTTCGGCCCGCACTTCAGTGCGCTGTCGACGCGCCTGCTAAAGGCTGCAGATTCCCTCTCATGGCTCCTTCCAAATCTGGGCGGGCCCAAGGCCCGATGCCGGCATTTGTATGCCGGCATCTTGAAGAGCATGGCCCTTTACGGGGCCCCCATCTGGGCGGATTCCCTCCACAGGAGAGAGAACGCCACCGCCATTCGCAGGCCCCAAAGGGCCATTGCTCTGCGTGTAGCGAGGGCCTACGGCTCGGTGGGCTTTGCGGCAGCGTGCGCTCTGGCCGGCACCCCTCCCTGGGAGCTCGAGGCGTGGGTGCTTGCCAAAGTGTACGAGTGGACGGCGGGGCGTAAGGCGCTCGGGGAGCTCCCCACCGCAGTAGAGCGGGAGGCCGTCCGGCAAGAGGCGAGGGTTGCAATCGTCCACCACTGGACGGAGGAACTCGCCACCGCCGCTTTTGGCCGACGAACGTTGGACGCGCTTGGGCCGGTCCTGCAAGACTGGCTCGAGAGGTCCCACGGTTTCCTGTCATTCCGTCTGGTGCAGGTGTTATCCGGCCATGGATGCTTCGGAACACACCTGCACCGGATCCGAAGAGAGGAGACCCCTTCATGCCATGAATGTGGCGCGGCGGAGGATACGGCGCAACACACGCTCGAGGCGTGTCCGGCCTGGTCAGAGCTGCGCCGCAGCTTGATCGCGGTGGTCGGACAAGACCTCTCGCTTCCTAGTGTAGTCAATTCTATGCTGGGAAGTGAGGGCGCCTGGGCAGCGGTCGCCTCCTTTTGCGAGGACGTTATGTCACAAAAGGAGGCGGCGGAGCGTGCACGGGAGGATGACCCTCTCGCGTTGCCGCTCCGCAGGCGAAGATTGGGTGGGAGAAGGCGATTGTATGATCGTCGTCTTCTCCTTCCTGGTGGTGAATAGCGGGCGACAGGCGCGGGGGCGCCTTCGTTCGCATTGCACTATTCACTACCCTCGTCGGGTGGGAATGGCCATGCACTCGTGGTCATTCCCGGGTCCCTCTCTGCCAAGAGGGACGTGAAGGCCCCGCTGTAAAGGCGGGTGGTCGTCGGTGGGGGACTGGATGAAAAGGCTCTGCCAATTTCCCAGTCCCCCCCCCCCACACAGATGATGCGGGAGTGCCGCTGGGTTGTTTAGTGGGTATACCGGGCAACCGGGGAGTCCTACATAACCCTCTCATTCCCCCAATGGGAGGGTATGCGTAACGCATTTTTCCCAGCGAAACCAAAAAAAAAAAAAAAAAAAAAAGGTTAGGTTAGGTTAGGTTAGGTTAGGTTAGGTTCCAAAGACGAAGGGAAAGGCCCCTAGGACCCGGGCCACCCCTGCGGCTGCTAGCCAAGCCACCCTGGAGGTCGTGCGCCGAGCGACGAGCGAGGAGGTTGTGATGTCTGAATAAGATATGTATCAGTTTGGACATCACAAGTTCCTCCAGACGAATCTGAACCACTGCGCCCAGGCTCAAGACCTGCTGATGCAGGCCATGGTGCAGTGGCAGATAGACGTTGCGGTGGCGGCGGAGCCGTATTATGTTCCCGCTTCCCATCCCTGTTGGGCTGGGGACTTGGACGGCTCCGTTGCCATAGTTGGGCAATCCGGCGGCGGCGGCCTGCCCCTCTCAGTTGAAGAGAGGGGTTCAGGGTACGTGGTGGCCAAGTGGGGAGAGTATGCAGTTGTGGGCACATACTTCTCCCCCAACAAGACCGCAGCGGAGCTGGAGGTCTTTGTGGACCTCCTAGCCGCTGCGGTTGGGAGACAGGCGCCACGGCAGGTCCTCCTTCTCGGGGACCTGAACGCCAAGGCCCGGGATTGGGGCAACCCCTCCACTGACTCTCGCGGGGAGATAGTCAGGGAGTGGGCGGTTGCCACAGGACTGACCCTCCTCAATGTTGGGTCGGTCCACACGTGCGTGCGACACAACGGGGGGTCCGTGGTGGATCTATCGTTCGCCACCCCGTCCGTCGCCGCACGTGTGCGGGCCTGGAGGGTATTGTCGGAGGTGGAGACTCTCTCGGACCACAAATATGTTAGGTTCGAGATCTCCACCTCTCAAAACCAAGAAGGGCCACGGCGTGTGGCGGCTTCATTCCCGCGCTGGGCCGTCAGCCGCCTCGACGCGGAATTGGCAAGGGAGGCGGCGATTGTCCAATCGTGGTGTGCTGCTCCCACGCGCCCAGAGGTGGACGAATCGGCCTGCTGCTTCCGCGAGGCGGTGACGGCCGTGTGCGACACGGCCATGCCGAGGTCCCGACGCCACTCTCACCGCCGCGAGGTCTACTGGTGGAGCACGGACATCGCGGAGCTCTGGGCTGCCTGCGCGGCGGCACGGCGGCCTTATGGCCGTTGCAGGAGACGGCGTCACGGCCGGACCGACGAGCAGATGCCAGCCGTCGAGTTGGAGGCAGAGCGCCGGCTGTATGAGGGGTACCGCGTCGCCAAACGAGGACTGCAGCTGGCGATCGCCATGGCCAAGTCGCAGGCTTATGGCGAAGCCCTGGCGAGCCTTGACAGGGATCCGTGGGGGCGTCCGTATAAGGCTGCCCGGAATAAGTTCCGGCACCAGACGCCCCCGGTTGCGGAGTCCATGGATCCCAGTCTCCTGGACAGGGTGTTAGGGGGGCTCTTCCCCGACAGAGACCCTAACCACACCCCTCCAACGATGGCCGTCTCCCCCGTCGTCGAAGAGTTTGACGGGGCCTCCATCCCGCCTGTGTCGGAGGCGGAGATGGAGGTTGCAGTCCGCCGCCTGCGGGGTAGGAGGACGGCCCCTGGACCGGATGGGATTCCGGGCCGGGTGTTGGGAATCGCCCTTAGGGAGATGGGTGGTCGGCTTCGGGAATTGTTCAGCGCGTGCCTCATGGCTGGGCGATTCCCGAAGCTGTGGAAAGAGGGCAGGTTGTGCCTGTTGCGGAAGGAGGGACGTCCTGTCGACTCGCCTGCCGCATACAGGCCAATTGTGCTGCTGGATGACACGGGTAAGCTGCTTGAGAGAGTGGTGGCTTCCCGGGTCATCCGGCATCTAGAGGGGACTGGGCCTGGGCTGTCTGAGGCCCAGTACGGGTTCAGGGCGGGGCGGTCCACAATGGACGCCCTACTCTGGCTAAAGGGGTGGACGCAGGCAGCGGTCCGTGAGGGGGAAAGGGCGTTGGCTATCTCGCTCGACATAGCTAACGCCTTTAACAGCCTCCCGCACGCAACGATACAGGAGGCGCTCCGTTATCATGGAGTGCCCCTGTATCTGCGGAGGCTGATCGCCGACTACCTAGAGGACCGCGAGGTCCTTGTGCAGGGACGCGACGGTTTGAGGCGCCATCGTGTCTCTTGTGGTGTTCCGCAGGGGTCGGTGTTGGGACCGCTCCTGTGGAACGTCGGCTACGACTGGGTGCTTTGCGGCACGCTTCCCGCAAGTGTGCGTGTTGCGTGCTACGCGGATGACACCCTAGTCGTGGCCAAGGGAAGGGACCTCGGGGAGGTGGTGCGGTCGGCCGTAGTGGGCACAACACTTGTGGTCGGCCGCATACGCACCCTGGGGTTGGAGGTCGCCCTCTCCAAGACCGAGGCCCTACTGTTTCATGGGCCTCGGGGGGGACCTCCTCCAGGTACGCGGGTGTTACTGGACGGGGTCCCAGTCCGGGTTGGAACCCAGATGAAATATCTGGGTCTCATCCTGGACGGGAGGTGGGCTTTTGGGGCCATTTTGCCGGGCTGGCCCCAAGAGTAGTGGGGGCTGCCGCCTCTTTGGGAAGGTTGCTGCCGAATGTGGGCGGCCCAAGCGCCAACTGCCAACGGCTGTACTCCGGAGTCATCCGGAGTATGGCCATGTATGGGGCACCCGTCTGGGTGGACGCCCTTAGTCGTGGCAATAAAACCCTGCTGCGACGTCCGCAGCGGGTTGTAGCGACGAGGGCAATCCGTGGATACCGGACGGTGTCCTGGACGGCGGCATGCGTGCTGGCCGGTGATCCCCCCTGGGAGCTCCAAGCGGAGATCCTCGCCGAAGTTTACCACTTCGTGGCGGCGAGGAGATCCCGAGGAGAGCCTCCAGCGTGGGAGGAGGTCACACGCATGCGGAGGCAGGCGCAGGGCGCCCTGTTGCGGCGGTGGACGGAGGACCTGGCCCCACCGGTCCCTGGACAGTGGACGGTGGATGCGGTCAGGCCGGTCCTTCGGAAGTGGGTGAGGCGGCGGTTCGGGTCGCTGACCTTCCGATTGGTGCAGGTGCTTTCCGGGCATGGATGTTTCGGTAAGTACCTGCACCAAATCGCGAGACGGGAGGCGACCCCTGCCTGCCACGAGTGTGGAGCGCCAGAGGATACGGCGCTCCACACGCTGGGGGCGTGTGCCGCATGGAGCCCGCAGCGGCACACGCTTTCAGCGGTCATAGGGCGGGATCTCTCTCTGCCGAGCGTGGTAAATGCTATGCTCGACAGTCAGAGATCGCGGCAGGCAGTGGTCTCCTTCTGCGAAGAGGTGATGACGCAGAAGGAGACCGCGGAGCGGGCCAGGGAGGACGACGCCTCTTCTGACCCGATCCGGCGCAGACGTACGGGGGGAAGGAGGAGGCGGTTTAACCGCCTCCTTCCCCCTCACTCATAGTGGGGTCACTGGCCGAAGGTCGGGGGACTTTCGGCCGGCTTGGACGACCCCACACGTGTGAGGGGTGGCCTTGGTGAGCGAGGCCACCCCTTCCTGTGCCGGGGCCTGGATGTTTTTCATCCGGGCCTACCGCCGGGGCAAGGTAGTGATTGCTAGCATGACCCTATCTTGCCCCATCTCGGCGGAGGACTGCTCACCCCAGGTTTTTAGTGGGTATACTGCCCTTCTGGCAGTGACTCCCACATAACCATCTCGCTCCCCCGGGCGATTTGGTATCCATAAAGGATTTTCCTGGATCAAAAAAAAAAAAAAAAAAAGGTTAGGTTAGGTTAGGTTAGGTTAGGTTAGGTTAGGTTAGGTTGGGGGCTGGCATCGAAGACCGGCTCTGGCATCGAAGACCGGCTCTTGCCGGAGAAACGCCTCCGACCGCCACTCGCGGCGGACAAGAGGCTGCATGAGCCGGGACCATCTGCCCCGATGGAGGATGCCCTTCTGCCTTCTACCACTCCATCCAACCAGAAAAGATGGACGGAGGTGGTCAGCAAGGGGAAGCGCAAGGCCAAGAAGAAGGCGCAAACGACAGTTGCCCCTTCCGTTCCCGTCATCACCCCTCCCAGCTTGTCCCAGTCGACTGGCAAGGGAAAGGGAAAAGGGAAAAAGTCGGTCCCCAAGCCCACCGCCGCTGCTCCCGTAGCGAACAGGGCCCCAGCCGTGGCGTGGAAGAGATTGGTTCGTCCCAAGACCGCAGCCGTGGTGGTGACACTCACTGCGGAAGCTGCGGAGCGAGGGGAGACCTATAGCTCCGTCCTGGTGCGGGCTCGTGCTAACGCCGATCCCGCCCAACTGGGCATTGGCGCAGTCACGTGCCGCCGGACCCAAGCCGGAGCTCGAATTTTCGAGTTCTCGGGGGCTCAGGGCAGCGCTAACGCGGACCTCTTTGCAACCAAATTGCAAGAGGTCATCGCTGATGCTGCTAAAATTGCAAGGCCCGTCAAGACTGTGGCCTTAGAGGTGACCGATTTGGACGATTCGGTCACCAAAGAGGAGGTCGTGGCGGCGGTCGCAGCAATAGGAGGCTGCAATGTCGCAGCGGTACAGGGCCGGAGCATCAGGCCCGGTCGCGGCGGCATGGGTACCATTCGCCTTGAGTGCCCAGTTACCGCGGCTAAAGCCGTCTTATCCAAGGGACGGCTTCCTGTCGGCTTCAGCTCGAGTGCGGTCCGGGCACTTGTAGATCAGCCTCTGCGTTGCTACAAGTGCTTCGGAATCGGACACACGCGGGCCCTCTGTCCATCCAAGGTGGACAGGACAGATTGCTGCTACCGCTGCGGCAAGGAGGGGCACAAATCCGCCTCCTGTAAGGCCACTACGCCGCACTGCGTTGTGTGTGCCGCCAGTGGTCGCCCAGCGGGCCACGTTATGAAGGGGAGGAACTGCAATCCTCCCCCTAAGAAGGGCAAAGCGCAGGCGCCGACCCAGCCTGCCGCTGCTACCGCCGTTCCAGAAGCTGGAACCTTGGCGGCGGTTGAGGAAGGAGCGATGTCCGACTGATGGATAGGGTCGAACATCGCATCCTCCAAGCAAACACCAACCACTGCAGAGCAGCCCAGGATCTGCTGATGCAGACCATGGCTGAGTGGTTGGTGGACGTGGCGGTAGTCGCTGAGCCGTACTCAGTCCCAGGCCGCTGGCTGGGTGATCGGGACGGTTTGGTGGCACTAGTGCCGCGGTCTTCCACAGACTCCCCTCCCCTCTCGCTCTTAGAGAGGGGATCAGGTTACGTGGCCGCCGCGTGGGGTGGTATAGCCCTGGTGGGAGTATATTTCTCCCCAAACCGCCCTCTTTCGGATTTCGAGAACTTTCTCGAAATCCTCACCGCAGTGGTTGGGAGAGCGTTACCACGCCAAGTCGCCGTATTGGGTGACCTAAACGCCAAGTCGGCTTGGGGTAACTCGGCCGCCTCTTGTAACGTCCGGGGACGCGCCGTCGAATTTTGGGCAGCTTCGTCTGGCGTGTCCCTCCTTAACAGAGGGACGGTTCACACGTGTGTGCGGCAACGGGGAGGGTCAGTGGTCGACGTGTCGTTTGCCACCCCCGTGCTGGCGGCCCGCGTCTTGAACTGGCGGGTGGAGACGGTGGAGACCTTGTCGGACCACCGATATGTGCGGTTTGACATCTCCATCCAGACTCCCGGGGGGATAGCCCGCTCGAACCAATCTCCCTTTCCACGGTGGGCTATCACCCGCCTGGACCGAGAGGCTGCAGAGGAGGCGGCGTTCCTCCAGGACTGGCTCGCGCCTCCTTTAGACGTCCTGGACGTAGACAGCGCGGCGGTCCAGCTTAGGGGGTCACTGACTCAGGTGTGCAACTCCAGCATGCCTCGGTCTCGCCGCCCACCTCCCCGTCGTGCCGTCTATTGGTGGTCGGAAGATCTGGCGGAGCTCAGAGCTGCATGCGTCGCGGCAAATAGGGCCTACACGCGGAGCCGACGGCGTCGCCTTCGAGATCCAGCCAACGAGGACCTCCTCTACGCGTCGTACGTCGAGGCAAAGATGGTCCTCAAGCAGGCAATGCGCGTCGCTGACGACTCGGCTAAGGCCGAGATGCTAGAGGGTCTAGACAGGGACCGAAATAAGCTGCGCCCATGTGGTCCCCCACTAACGGAGACCCTCGAACCGGCATTGTTGGATGGGGTTGTTCGGTCCCTGTTTCCGTGCAGGACCAACTTCACCCCTCCAGTAATGGACCCCCCGCGGAGCGTGGATCCACCAGAGGAGGAGGTCCCTCCAGTCACAGCGGCGGAGTTTTACGCAGCGACTCTTCGCCTCCGTGCCAAGAAGACGGCCCCTGGACCAGACGGCATCCCCGCACGGGTGGTTGACATCGCCGCCTCCCAAATGGAGGAGAGGTTCCGGGAGCTCTTCAGCGCGTGCTTTACAGCTGGGAAGTTTCCGAAACCTTGGAAGGAGGGGCAATTATGCCTCCTCCGAAAGGAGGGCCGTCCGGTGGAATCTCCCTCAGCATATCGTCCCATCGTTCTGCTCGATGAGGTCGGTAAGTTGTTCGAGGGGATAGTCGCCACCCGGTTAAATTACTTGCTGCAGAGGATAGGGCCGGACCTGTCGGACGCGCAATTCGGCTTCCGATCTGGACGTTCGACAGTGGACGCGTTAGCCCGACTTAAAGGCCAAGTGAAGGAGGCCATAGAGACAAAGGGCGGAGTGTTGGCCGTGTCATTTGACATAGCCAACGCCTTCAACTCTATCCCCCACTCGACGATCTTGGAGGCGCTCCGGTACCACGGAGTGCCTCAGTACCTGCGGAACCTCTTGGCCGATTACTTGGAGGACAGAGCTGTCCTCCTTGTAGACAAGACGGCCAGAGTTAGGCAGTATGGCGCGGAGTCCGGTGTTCCGCAGGGATCAGTCCTAGGACCTCTACTGTGGAACATCGGTTTCGACTGGCTGCTGCGGGGAACCCTCCTCCAAGGCACGAGTGTCATCTGTTATGCAGATGACACTCTCCTCACTGCCAAAGGTAGGGACTTCAGGGAGGCAGCCAGTCTGGCCTCGGCTGGTGGATCGTTAGTCGCAGGAAGGATCCGCCGCCTGGGATTGACGGTAGCGCTGCACAAGACCGAGGCCGTGTTTTTCCACGGGCCTCGGCAGCGCATCCCTCCTGACGCCCATATTGTTGTGGATGGCGTCAGGATTGCGGTCACGGCCCAGATGAAGTATCTGGGCCTCATTCTAGACAGTAGGTGGCGCTTCGGCCCGCACTTCAGTGCGCTGTCGACGCGCCTGCTCAAGGCTGCAGATGCTCTCTCATGGCTCCTTCCGAATCTGGGGGGGCCCAAGGCCCGATGCCGGCATTTGTATGCCGGCATCTTAAAGAGCATGGCCCTTTACGGGGCCCCCATCTGGGCGGATTCTCTCCACAGGAGGGAGAACGCCACCGCCATCCGCAGGCCCCAAAGGGCTATTGCACAGCGGGTGGCGAGGGCCTACCGTTCGGTGGGCTTCGCGGCGGTGTGCGCTCTGGCCGGCACCCCTCCTTGGGAACTCGAGGCGTGGGTGCTCGCTAGAGTGTACGAGTGGATGGCGGGGCGTAAGGCGCTCGGAGAGCACCCCACCGCTGTAGAGCGGGAGGCCGTCCGGCGAGAGGCGAGGGACGCAATTGTCCACCACTGGACGGG
Organism: Cabera pusaria; assembly: GCA_954871355.1. NCBI lineage: Eukaryota > Metazoa > Arthropoda > Insecta > Lepidoptera > Geometridae > Cabera > Cabera pusaria. The sequence goes on from OX940886.1 coordinate 31,496,092, forward strand.
GGAACTCGCCACCGCCGCTTTCGGCCGTCGAATCTTGGATGCGCTTGGGCCACTCTTGCAAGACTGGCTCGAGCGGTCCCACGGTTTCCTCTCGTTCCGTCTGGCGCAGGTGTTATCCGGCCATGGATGCTTCGGATCACATCTGCACCGGATTCGAAGGGAGGAGACCCCGTCGTGCCATGAATGTGGCGCGGCGGAGGATACGGCGCAGCACACGCTCGAGGTGTGCCCGGCCTGGTCCGAGCTGCGCCGCAGCCTGGTCGCGGTGGTCGGGCAAGATCTCTCGCTTCCTAGTGTAGTCAATTCTATGCTGGGAAGTGAGGGCGCCTGGGCAGCGGTCGCCACCTTCTGCGAGGACGTTATGTCGCAAAAGGAGGCGGCGGAGCGTGCACGGGAGGATGACCCTCTAGCGTTGCCGCTCCGCAGGCGAAGATTGGGTAGGAGAAGGCGATTGTACGATCGTCGCCTCCTCCTTCCTGGTGGTGAATAGCGGGCGACAGGTGCGGGGGCGCCTTCGTTCGCATTGCACTATTCACTACCCTCGTCGGGTGGGAATGGCCATGCACTCGTGGTCATTTCCGGGTCCCTCTCTGCCAGGAGGGACGTGAAGGCCCCGCTGTAAAGGCGGGCGGTCGTCGGCGGGGGACTGGATGAAAAGGCTCTGCCGATTTCCCAGTCCTCCTCCACACAGACGATGCGGGAGTGCCGCTGGGTTGTTTAGTGGGTATACCGGGCTACCGGGGAGTCCCACATAACCCTCCCATTCCCCCAATGGGAGGGTATGCGTAACGCATTTTTCCCAGCGAAAACAAAAAAAAAAAAAAAAAAAAAAAAAAAAAAAGGTTAGGTTGGGGGACCCCCCACAGTGCTTGCGTCCTCGTCGCGTCCCCTGGGCAACGACCCGGTTCTGACCACCGTAACGGAGTGGCAGGCCGTGGCTCGGCTAAAGAGCACTGTACCGTCGCAGCTTTATGCGGATAACTGTGACACCTGCGGAGGCAATGCCAAAACCTACGCGGGACGCCTTCGGGCGATTCATTCCAAAAGGCCCTTCTCAGGGCCAACCCAAAGGCCCTTCTGAGGGCCAACCACAAGGTCCTTCTCAGGGCCAGGCTGACGAAGTCACGTCAGCGCTGGAGACTAGTTGCACACCATCTGCGGCTAGTGTCTTTTGCAGGGCGGATGACTTGTCGGACTCTGACAATGAGTTGTTTGAGTCCGACGCCGGTATATCGGCGGTGGAGAGTCGCCAGAAGTGTGGAAAGCGGGCCTTTTTGAGGAATAGTTCCGAAGGCTCCTCGGACTCGACTAAGAAGCCGAAGAAGAAGGCAAGGGCCAAAAAGTCTCTGGCGGACACGCATGACGTAGGTCTAGCAGATGCTCAACGCCAGCTAGACCTGGCTCGGCGGTTGCAACTTCAGCAAGACCTGGAGGAGAAGGTTGCCGCCAAGGAGCAACAGACGCGCGTTGCTCGGGCTAAGTCCGGGTACGGCGCGTCTAGCGTTCATTACGCGGACTACTCCCTGGCCGAGCTGGAGCTGATGGCTCAGGAGGACAAGGAGGAGATAGTGGATGTCGCCTCCAAGTCCTCAAACTTAAAAGGGACTTTCCAAAAGTCCCTAAAATGCAGGGCCGCCAGCATGCGCGGCATAGTATCGGAGTTGGTGCAGCGCAAGACTACCGACGAAACTCGGCAACTGCAGGCGAAAGTTGATCGTCTGCAGTCGGAAGTCAGTCAGCTGCACGAAAAGCTGGCTGAAACAACAGCCCGGCCTGCTCGAGCTCACCTGACACCTGCAGCCGAAGGCCCCAACCTTGAGGATATCATCCGCAAGGTTGTCATGGAGGAAAGGGCCTTCACGAGAGCCTGCTTCGCTGGCATCGAAGACCGGCTCTTGCCGGAGAAACGCCTCCGACCGCCACTCGCGGCGGACAAGAGGCTGCATGAGCCGGGACCATCTGCCCCGATGGAGGATGCCCTTCTGCCTTCTACCACTCCATCCAACCAGAAAAGATGGACGGAGGTGGTCAGCAAGGGGAAGCGCAAGGCCAAGAAGAAGGCGCAAACGACAGTTGCCCCTTCCGTTCCCGTCATCACCCCTCCCAGCTTGTCCCAGTCGACTGGCAAGGGAAAGGGAAAAGGGAAAAAGTTGGTCCCCAAGCCCACCACCGCTGCTCCCGTAGCGAACAGGGCCCCAGCCGTGGCGTGGAAGAGATTGGTTCCTCCCAAGACCGCAGCCGTGGTGGTGACACTCACTGCGGAAGCTGCGGAGCGAGGGGAGACCTATAGCTCCGTCCTGGTGCGGGCTCGTGCTAACGCCGATCCCGCCCAACTGGGCATTGGCGCAGTCACGTGCCGCCGGACCCAAGCTGGAGCTCGAATTTTCGAGTTCTCGGGGGCTCAGGGCAGCGCTAACGCGGACCTCTTTGCAACCAAATTGCAAGACGTCATCGCTGATGCTGCTAAAATTGCAAGGCCCGTCAAGACTGTGGCCTTAGAGGTGACCGATTTGGACGATTCGGTCACCAAAGAGGAGGTCGTGGCGGCGGTCGCAGCAATAGGAGGCTGCAATGTCACAGCGGTACAGGGCCGGAGCATCAGGCCCGGTCGCGGCGGCATGGGTACCATTCGCCTTGAGTGCCCAGTCACCGCGGCTAAAGCCGTCTTAGCCAAGGGACGGCTTCCTGTCGGCTTCAGCTCGAGTGCGGTCCGGGCACTTGTAGATCAGCCTCTGCGTTGCTACAAGTGCTTCGGAATCGGACACACGCGGGCCCTCTGTCCATCCAAGGTGGACAGGACAGATTGCTGCTACCGCTGCGGCAAGGAGGGGCACAAATCCGCCTCCTGTAAGGCCACTACGCCGCACTGCGTTGTGTGTGCCGCCAGTGGTCGCCCAGCGGGCCACGTTATGAAGGGGAGGAACTGCAATCCTCCCCCTAAGAAGGGCAAAGCGCAGGCGCTGACCCAGCCTGCCGCTGCTACCGCCGTTCCAGAAGCTGGAACCTCGGCGGCGGTTGAGGAAGGAGCGATGTCCGACTGATGGATAGGGTCGAACATCGCATCCTCCAAGCAAACACCAACCACTGCAGAGCAGCCCAGGATCTGCTGATGCAGACCATGGCTGAGTGGTTGGTGGACGTGGCGGTAGTCGCTGAGCCGTACTCGGTCCCAGGCCGAGGTGGCTGGGTGATCGGGACGGTTTGGTGGCACTAGTGCCGCGGTCTTCCACAGACTCCCCTCCCCTCTCGCTCTTAGAGAGGGGATCAGGTTACGTGGCCGCCGCGTGGGGTGGTATAGCCCTGGTGGGCGTATATTTCTCCCCAAACCGCCCTCTTTCGGATTTCGAGAACTTTCTCGAAATCCTCACCGCAGTGGTTGGCAGAGCGTCACCACGCCAAGTCGCCGTATTGGGTGACCTAAACGCCAAGTCGACGGCTTGGGGTAACTCGGCCGCCTCTTGTAACGTCCGGGGACGCGCCGTCGAATTTTGGGCAGCTTCGTCTGGCGTGTCCCTCCTTAACAGAGGGACGGTTCACACGTGTGTGCGGCAACGGGGAGGGTCAGTGGTCGACGTGTCGTTTGCCACCCCCGTGCTGGCGGCCCGCGTCTTGAACTGGCGGGTGGAGACGGTGGAGACCTTGTCGGACCACCGATATGTGCGGTTTGACATCTCCATCCAGACTCCCGGGGGGATAGCCCGCTCGAACCAATCTCCCTTTCCACGGTGGGCTATCACCCGCCTGGACCGAGAGGCTGCAGAGGAGGCGGCGTTCCTCCAGGACTGGCTCGCGCCTCCTTTAGACGTCCTGGACGTAGACAGCGCAGCGGTCCAGCTTAGGGGGTCACTGACTCAGGTGTGCAACTCCAGCATGCCTCGGTCTCGCCGCCCACCTCCCCGTCGTGCCGTCTACTGGTGGTCGGAGGAACTGGCGGGGCTCCGAGCTGCATGCGTCGCGGCCAATAGGGCTTACACGCGGAGCCGACGGCGTCGCCTTCGAGATCCGACCAACGAGGACCTCCTCTACGCGTCGTACGTGGAGGCAAAGATGGTCCTCAAGCTGGCAATGCGCGTCGCTGACGACTCGGCTAGGGCCGAAATGCTGGAGGATCTCAACAGGGACCCGTATGGGAGACCATACAAGGCAGCGCGGAATAAGCTGCGCCCTTGTGGTCCCCCACTGGCGGAGACCCTCGAGCCGGCATTGCTGGATGGGGTGGTACGGTCCCTGTTTCCGTGCAGGACCAACTTCACTCCACCTGTGATGGACCCTCCGCGGGACGCAGCTCTGCCAGAGGAGGAGGTCATTCCTGTCTCGGCAGCGGAAGTTTACGCAGCGACTCTCCGCCTCCGCGCCAAGAAGACGGCACCTGGACCGGACGGCGTCCCCGCACGGGTGGTGGCTATCGCTGCCTCCCAAATGGAGGAGAGGTTTCGGGAACTCTTTGGTGCGTGTTTAACAGCCGGGAGGTTCCCAAAACCTTGGAAGGAGGGGAAATTATGCCTCCTTCGAAAGGAAGGACGCCCGGTGGACTCTGCCTCGGCATACCGGCCCATCGTTCTGCTCGATGAGGTCGGTAAGTTGTTTGAGGGGATTGTCGCCAATCGGCTAAATAACTTGCTGCGGAGGGAAGGGCCGGACCTGTCGGACGCCCAATTCGGCTTCCGACGTGGGCGTTCGACAGTAGACGCGTTGGCCCGACTCAAGAGTCAAGTGAAGGAGGCGATCGAAACAGGGGGCGGAGTGTTGGCCGTGTCATTTGACATAGCCAACGCCTTCAACGCCGTCCCCCACACAACGATCTTGGAGGCACTCCGGTTTCACGGCGTGCCTCTGTACTTGCGAAAACTTCTGGCCAGCTACTTGGAGGACCGAGCGGTCCTCCTGGTAGACAAGACGGCCAGGGTGAGGCGGTGAACACCGGATTCTGCGCCATAGCGCAGAATCCGGTGTTCCTCAAGGGTCGGTCCTAGGGCCACTACTGTGGAACATCGGTTTCGACTGGCTTCTGCGGGGAACCCTTCTCCAGGGCACGACTGTCATTTGTTATGCGGATGACACTCTTCTCGCTGCCCGGGGGAAGGACTTTAGGGAGGCGTCGAGTCTGGCTTCGGCTGGCGGATCCTTAGTCGCAGGACGAATCCGCCGCCTAGGATTGACGGTTGCGCTGCACAAGACCGAGGCCGTGTTCTTCCACGGGCCTCGGCAGCGCATCCCTCCTGACGCCCATATTGTCGTGGACGGCGTCAGGATTGAGGTCAAGGCCCAGATGAAGTATCTGGGCCTCATTCTTGACAGCAGGTGGCGCTTCGGCCCGCACTTCAGTGCGCTGTCGACGCGCCTGCTAAAGGCTGCAGATTCCCTCTCATGGCTCCTTCCAAATCTGGGCGGGCCCAAGGCCCGATGCCGGCATTTGTATGCCGGCATCTTGAAGAGCATGGCCCTTTACGGGGCCCCCATCTGGGCGGATTCCCTCCACAGGAGAGAGAACGCCACCGCCATTCGCAGGCCCCAAAGGGCCATTGCTCTGCGTGTAGCGAGGGCCTACGGCTCGGTGGGCTTTGCGGCAGCGTGCGCTCTGGCCGGCACCCCTCCCTGGGAGCTCGAGGCGTGGGTGCTTGCCAAAGTGTACGAGTGGACGGCGGGGCGTAAGGCGCTCGGGGAGCTCCCCACCGCAGTAGAGCGGGAGGCCGTCCGGCAGGAGGCGAGGGTTGCAATCGTCCACCACTGGACGGAGGAACTCGCCACCGCCGCTTTTGGCCGACGAACGTTGGACGCGCTTGGGCCGTCCTGCAAGACTGGCTCGAGAGGTCCCACGGTTTCCTGTCATTCCGTCTGGTGCAGGTGTTATCCGGCCATGGATGCTTCGGAACACACCTGCACCGGATCCGAAGAGAGGAGACCCCTTCATGCCATGAATGTGGCGCGGCGGAGGATACGGCGCAACACACGCTCGAGGCTTGTCCGGCCTGGTCAGAGCTGCGCCGCAGCTTGATCGCGGTGGTCGGACAAGACCTCTCGCTTCCTAGTGTAGTCAATTCTATGCTGGGAAGTGAGGGCGCCTGGGCAGCGGTCGCCTCCTTTTGCGAGGACGTTATGTCACAAAAGGAGGCGGCGGAGCGTGCACGGGAGGATGACCCTCTCGCGTTGCCGCTCCGCAGGCGAAGATTGGGTGGGAGAAGGCGATTGTATGATCGTCGTCTTCTCCTTCCTGGTGGTGAATAGCGGGCGACAGGCGCGGGGGCGCCTTCGTTCGCATTGCTCTATTCACTACCCTCGTCGGGTGGGAATGGCCATGCACTCGTGGTCATTCCCGGGTCCCTCTCTGCCAGGAGGGACGTGAAGGCCCCGCTGTAAAGGCGGGTGGTCGTCGGTGGGGGACTGGATGAAAAGGCTCTGCCAATTTCCCAGTCCCCCCCCCACACAGACGATGCGGGAGTGCCGCTGGGTTGTTTAGTGGGTATACCGGGCAACCGGGGAGTCCTACATAACCCTCTCATTCCCCCAATGGGAGGGTATGCGTAACGCATTTTTCCCAGCGAAACCAAAAAAAAAAAAAAAAAAAAAAAAAAGGTTAGGTTAGGTTACCCTAACCACACCCCTCCAACGATGGCCGTCTCCCTCGTCGTCGAGGAGTTTGACTGGGCCTCCATCCCGCCTGTTTCGGAGGCGGAGATGGAGATTGCAGTCCGCCGCCTGCGGGGTAGGAGGACGGCGCCTGGACCGGATGGGATTCCGGGCCGGGTGTTGGGAATCGCCCTTAGGGAGATGGGTGATCGGCTTCGGGAATTGTTCAGCGCGTGCCTCACGGCTGGGCGATTCCCGAAGCTGTGGAAAGAGGGCAGGTTGTGCCTGTTGCGGAAGGAGGGACGTCCTGTCGACTCGCCTTCCGCATACAGGCCAATTGTGCTGCTGGATGACACGGGTAAGCTGCTTGAGAGAGTGGTGGCTTCCCGGGTCATCCGGCATCTAGAGGGGACTGGGCCTGGGCTGTCTGAGGCCCAGTACGGGTTCAGGGCGGGGCGGTCCACAATGGACGCCCTGCTCTGGCTAAAGGGGTGGACGCAGGCAGCGGTCCGTGAGGGGGAAAGGGCGTTGGCTATCTCGCTCGACATAGCTAACGCATTTAACAGCCTCCCGCACGCAACGATACAGGAGGCGCTCCGTTATCATGGAGTGCCCCTGTATCTGCGTAGGCTGATCGCCGACTACCTAGAGGACCGCGAGGTCCTTGTGCAGGGACGCGACGGTTTAAGGCGCCGTCGTGTCTCTTGTGGTGTTCCGCAGGGGTCGGTGTTGGGACCGCTCCTGTGGAACGTCGGCTACGACTGGGTGCTTCGCGGCACGCTACCCGCAAGTGTGCGGGTTGCGTGCTACGCGGATGACACCCTAGTCGTGGCCAAGGGAAGGGACCTCGGGGAGGTGGTGCGGTCGGCCGTAGTGGGCACAACACTTGTGGTCGGCCGCATACGCGCCCTGGGGTTGGAGGTCGCCCTCTCCAAGACCGAGGCCCTACTGTTTCATGGGCCTCGGGGGGGACCTCCCTCAGGTACGCGGGTGTTACTGGACGGGGTCCCAGTCCGGGTTGGAACCCAGATGAAATATCTGGGTCTCATCCTGGACGGGAGGTGGGCTTTTGGGACCCACTTTGCCGGGCTGGCCCCAAGAGTAGTGGGGGCTGCCGCCTCTTTGGGAAGGTTGCTGCCGAACGTGGGCGGCCCAAGCGCCAACTGCCGACGGCTGTACTCCGGAGTCATCCGAGTGTGGAGCGCCGTATCCTCTGGCGCTCCACACTCGTGGCAGGCAGGGGTCGCCTCCCGTCTCGCGATTTGGTGCAGGTACTTACCGAAACATCCATGCCCGGAAAGCACCTGCACCAATCGGAAGGTCAGCGACCCGAACCGCCGCCTCACCCACTTCCGAAGGACCGGCCTGACCGCATCCACCGTCCACTGTCCAGGGACCGGTGGGACCAGGTCTTCCGTCCACCGCCGCAACAGGGCGCCCTGCGCCTGCCTCCGCATGCGTGTGACCTCCTCCCACGCTAGAGGCTCTCCTCGGGATCTCCTCGCCGCCACGAAGTGGTAAACTTCAGCGAGGATCTCCGCTTGGAGCTCCCAGGGGGGATCACCGGCCAGCACGCATGCCGCCGTCCAGGACACCGTCCGGTATCCACGGATTGCCCTCGTCGCTACAACCCGCTGCGGACGTCGCAGCAGGGTCCGCGCCTCTTCTGACCCGATCCGGCGCAGACGTACGGGGGGAAGGAGGAGGCGGTTTGCCCGCCTCCTCCCCCCTCACTCATAGTGGGGTCACTGGCCGAAGGTCGGGGGACTTTCGGCCGGCTTGCACGACCCCACACGTGTGAGGGGTGGCCTTGGTGAGCCAGGCCACCCCTTCCTGTGCCGGGGCCTGGATGTTTTTCATCCGGGCCTACCGCCGGGGCAAGGTAGTGATTGCTAGCATGACCCTATCTTGCCCCATCTCGGCGGAGGACTGCTCACCCCAGGTTTTTAGTGGGTATACTGCCCTTCTGGCAGTGACTCCCACATAACCATCTCGCTCCCCCGGGCGATTTGGTATCCATAAAGGATTTTCCTGGGTAAAAAAAAAAAAAAAAAAAAAAGGTTAGGTTAGGTTTTTTTTTTTTTTTTGTGTACCTGCGCCCTCCAACGAAATTGGAGCCTTTTGCTACTTGTCTCTTTCATACTATTTCTCGCATTTTTTCGGAATCCTCAGTCATACCTCATACTGTATCTTTCTTGCATTCATTCTCTTTCGTACTTAATTGGTGGGTTTGCCAATTCTAATTTCCCTATACTTTACTTATTCACAATGTTTTTTATAGGGCGAGGGGTTTAAAGGTTTATACATATTTTCTTTTCTTGTTTGGTTTACATTTTTTCTGGTTTACTAGATTAGTGCTGACAATGCTATATGCACTATGAGTATATTTTCAAATATACTTTAGTGCATAATTTAATCTACTTATTCTTTTTTATTACAATTTGGACTATTTCTTTACAATATGTTAAGAACTTATCTCTAGTTTTATTATCTTCTATGATTTTACATAAATTATTTATGTTTACATCAATATCGAGTTCTTGTTCGATGTTGAACCTTTTCCTACTGTAAATGGGACAGTCCGCTACTACGTGCAAAGCACTCTCTTCAATGCCTGGGTCACAAGGACACTGTGGGCTCTCCTTGCACTTAAATCTATATAAGTACGAGGAGAACCCTCCATGTCCCGTCATTAGTTGTGTCACTATCGGGTCTGTCCTAATTTTCTTAACTATACGGTACGCCGCGATTGCATCGGGGAAGAATCTTTGGTTGTCGAGGCCGTTTCGCTGTTTTTGTATCGCCTGTTCCATTCGTCAAGAGACTCCGATCGGATTCGTCTCTTGACGAATGAAATGTATTTATCGTAATGTGGTTTTACTTTTACTTGCAGTGCTGCTTGTTTCGCGAGTTCATCGGCCCGTTCGTTGCCCTCCAACCCCGCATGCGCCTTGATCCAGAAGAGGCGAAGTGCTCTACCGCTTTTTGTAATTTCTCTAATGTTAGCTCTGGCTTGGACTGCTAGGGGGTAGAGGGAAGCGTTGTTTGTGACAGTTTGTAGCGCGGATCTTGAATCGCAAAAAATGTTGCAGATAGTGTTTTTGCTGCGTAGAGCTTTCGTCGTGGCCTCGCACAGAGCAAGCATTTCGGCCTGATAGACAGTGCAGTTCGGCTCTAGCTTTAACTTTCGGGTACTGATCTCCGCTCCATTGTCCCACAGGGACAACGCCGCGCCGACTTTCCCCTCCAGTTTACTGCCATCCGTGTAGATTTTAAGGCCATTACTGCTGTGTTCTTGCACTGCTGCACTGTCTGTCAAGCAAGTAAAATGCGATTCCATGTTCTCTGCAGGATGAATTGTATCTTCGAAGGGCACAGGTTTCTCTACTTCCCGATCTCCTATTACTTGCTGGGAATATCCTTTCTTTATTTCAAAAAGCAAGGCCGCTTCCCTGATTCTAATGTCAAGGGGAAGCAGCCCAGCAAGTAATAACGCCGAGTTGAGAGAGACGGTCCTGTATGCCTTGACAATTTTCTGTGCAAAGCCACGCTGCACTGCGTCCAACTGCTTCATAATACCTAATTTACTTGTCGCTGGAGCCCACGCTGCAGCTGCGTACATCACAGTTGGCTCAACAACTGCTGTGTAAATAATTTTTAACACTTCCGGCTGCAGTCCCCAGTTTGTTTTCGCAGCTCTCGACAACTGTTAATAGAAATTGAGGGCCTTACGGCAGACATTTGCGACGTGTGCGTTAAATGTCATTTTGTCGTCGATGGTCAGACCTAGTATCTTCATTTCTCTGGACATGCTAATGCCGACCCCGCCCATGTTCAGACGTGGTGTGTCGTTCTTTAATTTTCGCGTTATGACCATCGCGTTGGTCTTTTGCGGTGCAAAACGTAGTTTATTTCTGACACCCCACGCCTGAACATATTCGAGTGCGGCATTCGCACGTTCCTGGATTTCAGATGCCGTCTCTCCATCGAAGACCATAATGACATCATCCGCAAATGCCTGTGTATAATCACCTCGTTTGTTAAGGCCCTTGAGAAGGGGATCCAGGGGCCTTATTCAGTATGGCCATTTTAAAGTCTTACCGTGCCGTGTTACGTTATCTCCGCGTTATGGTATTCTCTATGCCAATTAAAACGCGGTAGGGTAAGGTTATGAGCGCGTTTTGAGCTGTCAAAATATCGTGACATATGAGGACGTGTAACGCGCGCGTTTTGTATAATTTACCTATCGTGTGGCATACAGAATATAATTTTTCAATAACGTGACGTGGCGCGTTAAGGAACGCGTTATCTCATTGGTCATACTGAATAAGGCCCCAGGATCAGATTCCACAGCAGTGGCCCTCCTATCGATCCTTGGACACAGCCCTTGTCTGTCCGCTTTGTAAATTCCTCTCCGGCGTACCTGACTGTGACCTCTCTATTGCTAAGGTAACTATCGAAAACTTTTCGCAGATTTTTTGGGCAGCCCTCTTCTGCCAGTCGGATTCTTATGGCCGGCCACCAGGCGCTGTCGAAGGCTCCCTCTATATCCAATGAAACTAGTGTTACTATTCTTTTTTGTACTATCTTAGAACGAATTCGTTGCATTAGGATGTAGAGGGAGTCTTCGGTGCTTTTCTGGGGCATGAATCCGTACTGGTGTGTACTCAGTCTCGGTATGAGGTGATGCTTTAATCTCGCCACCAGCATCTTTTCGTAGACCTTGCCCAGAACTGGCAGTAGCCCTATAGGCCTATATGATTTGGGGAGAGTATATCTGTCTTTACCAGGCTTTTTGAGTATCACCACTGTTGCAATCTTCCATATTTTCGGGAACAGGTGATACGTTAAGCACTTGTTCAGGATACTCAGGAACAAGCATGGGTCGTTTGTGATCGCGCGATTGCAGATGTCCGCGGTGAATCCATCTGCTCCGGGGGCTTTTTTAGGATAAAAGGTGTTTATCGCCATAAAGAGTTCGCTTACTGTGAACGGCGGATCACAAGAGTTATCTTGGTTTCCAGCGTTCACGACTTCCGCTAGTTCTCTGATACGGCGATGTTCAGTGCTGTCGCTATCTTTGAGGTCTTCCGGAAAGAACGTCTGCGCTAGTAGTTTCACAGAACCTTTTGCGTCAAGCACTTTTCCTTCTTTTTCTAGTAATACATCCTCTTCCCTACTTTTGGTCCTTCCTATCACTCTATAGATATTGTCCCAGACCCCTTCCCTATCTTGCTTTTCACAGAACTCTTTCCAGCTATCAATCTCTGCCTTCTGCGCCTCCAGCTCGTACTCTTCTTTGTATTTTAGGTATTCCGCGACGACTTTCGCTCTACGGACTGGTGCCGCGTTACGAATCCTGTTTTTTCTGGTGGCGACTCCCTTCTTCATGTCTTCAAGCTTCTTGGACCACCACGGGATAGTTAAGGTTTCTTGAGTTTTCTTGCTCGGTATTGATTGTTTGCATGCTTCGGTTATAATTTTCGAATAATTTTCTACTATAAGCTCTATTTCTTCTTTATTATTTATTTGCTCTATATCGTCTATGTTTAGTTTATGTGTTCCTTTTAATTGGTTGATTTTCTTACGAAATTCCTCCCAATTCGCTTTTTTGGTATTATATTTCCTAGTTGTTCTGATGATGTTTATGCCTTTGGATTTGTGAAGTTGGATGTTAAAAGTTATCCCGTTGTGGTCCGAGCTCGTTAGAGTTTCATCTACTTTCCAGTCTGCCACCAGATCCAACATGTCCGTGGAACACGCCGTTACGTCGACGAAGCTGGAGTACCTTTGTCCTCCTCTGATGGTGTCAAAGGAAGGAGTGTTGCCCGTGTTGAGCACATGGAGGCCCAGGTCATTCAGAGTTCCTATCATGTCCTCTCCTCTTTGGTCCATTTTTAAGCTGCCCCACCAAGAACTCTTCGCATTCGAGTCCCCTCCTATGAGTACCCTCCTTGGGCCGAGTTTGTCGTATACCTTCGCCAACTGTTCGAGGTATGGGACAATCGGTTGGTCCGGCTCGAAGTAGTAGGAGACTAGGGTGATCTCCCAGGCACTGGTCCGGATACCCACCACAACGATGTTATTTGTGGTGAGTTCCGGGTGTTGGATGATGTCTAGCGTAGAGTCAAAAACGGCTATCGCTGCTTTGACACATCCTCCGTCCGATCCAGTGTTCTGGAAGACACGCACTCCCCTACGACTCCTGACGCCTCGCCCTGCCCCAACGTATGGCTCCTGAAGTAATGCTACTGCGACTTTTCTGTGCTCCGCCTCTATCATAAGCTCGTTAGTGGCCAGCTTCTTCCTCTGTAGGTTGGCTTGCATAAACTTGTATAGCGCAACTTTAGCAGTATGCTACGGTGGACCTGGCTAACAATTCCCATTTCCGTCTCACCGGGCATTCCTGACTAAACGCGTTGTGGTCAACCTTGTGTGCTTTCACTTTTATACAGTTTATGCATCCAGGAGGTGTGCCCGCCAGCCATTCTGAGCATTCGGCTCGCTTATGCTGTCCGCCGCAGTGGCTGCACACGTCGGCTGCATCATGACAGAATCGCCGACTGTGACCATACCCCAAGCAGCGAGAGCACTGAATGAGGGGGGACTGGTCGGCAACCCTGACTCTCTGCAGGTCGACGTGAACTTCCCCTGCGGTAGTTAAACGCTGCCATATAGCCGGGGATACTTTCACAACAATATGCGCCGTGAGAGGATTCCGTGCTCTACGCCGGTAGCGTATCTCGACTCTGTCATCTTCTTTGCTTATCCCTCTCAGGAGGTTTTCATTTTGCTCCCTTACTGCCTTCACGACGGCCTCGTCAGAATTTTTCTGGAGGACGTCGAAAAGCACAATAAGGGGGTCCTTGTTTTTAACTTCCTCCACGTTTAATTGTTTTCCGTGTTCCTGTATCCTGTTCTTTACTTTTTGGATCTCTGCCTGGCTTTTGCAACCGATAATAACCTTTCGGTCTTTCGCTTTTCTTAGCCTGTCCACCTTTACCCAGCCATCTTCCGCATTTACGTTTTCTCTAATTTTTTCGATGACTTCTTCGCCGCTCTCTGTGTCGTCCGTGGAAGTCACCACAACCGAGTGCAGTGTTGTCTGCTGCGGGAGATTTATTGAGTTTATTACAGGCTGCTAATGCCGCCTCCGACTCTTTAACGATCTTGTATAGTCGATCTAACTGTTCTAACGTGCAATCTCTAATTTCTGTTTTTGTGTTCCTGGAGCTTAAAAGCTCGGTTTTTGCTAGCGTCATACAGTACTTTGCCTCGGCGGTTCTGTTGGCAAACAGGGGTTTTGTCGATGTTGATGGGCTCTCCGATGCGTTTGTTGATGGAAGTTTTGATTTAGCCTTTGGCCCTTGCGGGATAACGGTATTCGGTTTGGTTTTTGGCGGAGCCGTTGCCACCTCTACTTTTTTAGTTATAGTTTGAGAGGGGTTCGACTGTGCTTTTGGGGTTGGCTCTCCCTGTTCTCCCTGCTTAGTAAAGGTCAAATTTAAGGATGGGTCCAACTTTGCCTTCGAGGGAGCCGCGGTCAGATCTATTTGTTTAGTTGAGATTTGGAGGGGATTCGGTGAAACCCTTCCCGTCTCCCATTCGTCTATACTATTTCTGACCTTAGTTTGCGAAGGTCCTGCTTGCGCCAAGGTCTTTGGTGAGTCGGATTTTTCATTGGTCTTTTTGACCGGAGTTCGTGCGGCGGCATACATATTGGAAGGTCGCGTTGATAATTGATTTAATAATTAAAATTTAATATAGTAAAATGTAAATTGTAAATAGTTGTATAAATAAATTATTTTGTAATTTTCCAAAAGGAAACGTCAATAAACAAAATGTAAATGTATTTAGAATAAGTCAAAATAAGAGTATGTTTTGAAAATAATGTATTGTTTATTTGTCCAATATAAATTGGCAACGTCCAAAAGGGGCACGTCGTCAGATAAGTCCAAAAAGGCTCTGCACGCAATATACGGATGTCCTTAACAGTGATAAATGCCTAGGGTTCACAATTCACAAATTTAAATAAATAACTAATTGTAAGTAGATTCAAGTATTCTTAAGTCTTATATCTAATAAATTTGTAAAAGTTGTATATAATGTATTTGTCAGAAAAACCTGCTCTACATGTACTAATACTACGTTTGTCAATGATAATTGACCTGTAATATAAGTAGAGGGGGCCTGGGGATACGTTACCCCGAAAACCGCAGTTTTCTACGACGTCTCTGTGAGAAGCTACGGCCTCCCTCTTTTAACGTGATGACGTTTCAAGATGGCGGCCGAAACTTTCCCCAGCGATATCTCTGGGAGTTTTTATCGTAGAGCTCCGAGCGAGGGCTTGTTGGAATGGGCTTTCCGGGCTCCGTCTGATGGTGGTGTTACCTAGATTTGGTAGAGCTCTGATCTCTACCCAAATTTTTGAGTAGAGTCAGTTACCCACCCGAATGTCGAGTCCAAAGAACCCCCCCTCCAGGCTCCACCACACTCTTTATTTCAACCGTAGAACTCTATCTTTCTTTCTGCTCTACCTAGAGCAAAAAGTTTGAGACAAAAGTTTTAGCTCTCGGATAGCTATGCAAAACGTCGAAAACCCCGTCAAAATTGGCCTAATAGTCTCCGAGTTATAGATTTTAGAAAATTTTTGTGAGTTTTAGGTTACGTCATTTGAAACCGAAAATCGCCCCCCCCAATTTTGAAGATAGAATTTTGAGATATATATGGTAGTTGATTCTTGTCTAAAAAATAGGTTCTACGGTGAAATTTCTCAAAAACAACCCCTTTTTATGGTTTTACAGTACTAACAATTTTTTAACTTATAAAAGTTGTTTTGATTTTTCATCCCTTATATTTAGGTAGGTATGGGTTTTAAAATTGCAGTTTTTGCTTCGTTAAGTAGCTTGCTTATTAAACTGAGTAACTTGCTTTTAAAATTTTGAAAAGGGTTTAGCACCCTCCCCTGTCCAGGAGAATGACCATTTAAGTTAGGGGTAGTTTTTCCCTCTTTGTCTTAATTATTTAATAACTCCCTTGTTTTTAATTTCGCGAGGACGGAATTTTATGGAGTTTACAGAACACAAAAAGGGCTCTTTGCACTCTGAAATTCAGCTTCGCGAAAAGCTTAGTTTGGGACAAGGGATGTTCCAAAGTCACAATATATCAATTTTTTTGTAAATCAACCCCGATGAAAATTAAAATTATGCACATATGAAAAATTTAAACTATTTTAAACACTTAAAATTACGTCATCTACGCTTCCAAATTTTTTCAGAATTTTAGGGGTTGGTTTTCACCCTTTTTGAAAATTAGCCTAATGTTTGACATTAGTTTCTTAAGAAACTACAGGCACTAAAATTCTGAAAATTTGGATATATGCTAAAATCAATATAAACAATTTTTTGAACAAATAAAAATACTACGTCGCAGATCTCTTTTTTAAGTTAGGGTTGTCACAAAAAATTACGATTTTTAAGAGTCTATATCTCTGTGTACACTTAACTTTTTGAGTTTCTGAAAACGGCTCCCGGCTGCTC
The DNA here is from genome assembly GCA_954871355.1 of Cabera pusaria. NCBI lineage: Eukaryota > Metazoa > Arthropoda > Insecta > Lepidoptera > Geometridae > Cabera > Cabera pusaria. The sequence continues at coordinate 31,512,198 of OX940886.1, forward strand.
TTAAGGTCCTTTCGGATGCTGTGTACCAAGTTTCTCCAGAAACCAGCTGGATCGGTGACCTCGTGGCCACGTGGTTTTCGGAAAAACTGTTGTATTTCCGATATTTCCCAACGGAAAATTTTTAAGAATGGCTCGTTGGAAAGGGATCCCAATCTCCCTAATTTGAGCAATTGAAAAAATATTGGTTGCCGATCACTTTCACGAGTTATGGTCGAAAACACTGTGAAAATTCCACTTTTGGAGGTTATAAATCACACTTTTTTCCAAATTTTTGGATTTTTATTTCACTTTTTGGATTCTCGTCTACCACTCGCGAAGCGAAACCCAAAACAGTTTTCAAATTTTTGCTAGCGCGAAAAATGCCGTTTTTACCGATTTTTAAAGCGCGGAGCGGTGTAAAATCGTGGCGCTTGGGCTTACGGCTCAAGTGAGACTGGGTTAGGTTAGGTTAGGTTAGGTTAGGTTAGGTTAGGTTTTTTTTTTTTTTTTTTTTTTTTTTTTTTTTTTTTTTTTTTTTTTTTTTTTTTTTTTTGTGTGCCTATTTCCTCCCACGAGATGGGAGCCTTTGCTACGAGCCTCTTTCATACATGTCTCGCATTTATCGGGTCGTCATTCACTCTTCATACTGTGTATCATTCTCGCATTCATCAATCTTTCAGTATACTATTGGTGGGGGTACCAATTCTGCTTTCCCTAGTCTCTTTAATGTTTTAAGTTTGTCTTTATTATTAAATTCTTCAGTTACAAGATTAAGGGTTCTAATTTATTTGACACAATATTATTTATCCTTATTTTCGTTTACAAATATTTTTACATCTAATTTTTACATATTATTTTTACTCTTATATATCTATGTGTACTTATCTATATACTTAAATATATGATGGTACAGCATCTTACTACTTTTTATTTTTATTTACACATTCACTTACAATTATTTTACAGTAGTTAAGAAACTTATCTCTACAATCTTTATTTTCTAAAATCTTACTTAAATTATCAATATGTACAGTCTCATTTATTTCCTGTTCTATATCGAATCTAATTTTACCATAGATTGGACACTCTGTTATCACGTGCAGGGCACTCTCTTCCGTTTGTCCGTCGCAGGGGCACGCCGGATTGTCCTTACACTTAAATCGGAATAAGTAGGAGGAGAATCCGCCGTGTCCTGTCATGAGTTGTACTGTAATGGGGTCGGGGCTTATTTTTCGTACAATATTGTAGGCTGACACCGCATCCGGGAAAAAGCATTTTGTGGTCGAGGCAGTGTTTCCATCTTTATAGCGTCTATTCCATTCGTCAAGCGACTCCGAGCGAATTTGTCGCTTGACGAATGATATAGGGCATTTGTCATAGTCCGGCCTAGTTTTTAAGTGCAACGCTGCACTTTTTGCCAGTGCATCTGCCCTTTCGTTGCCCTCCAGCCCCGCGTGTGCTTTAACCCAAAAGAGGTTTGTTTCTGTTCCATATATTCTCAGTTTGCTTAAGTTCGCTCTTGTTTTTACCGCTAAGGGGTGGAGGGAAACGTTACTAACCACTGTTTCAAGCGCTGACCTAGAATCACTGTAGATGTTACAGCTCGGTGGATTCTTTTTTAGTGCTTGATTCGTCGCCTCGTACAGGGCCAATAATTCTGCTTGATAGACGGTGCAGCATTTTTCCAGTTTGAACTTTCGGGTACTTGTCTCCACGTCATTGTCCCATAAGGACAATGCCGCGCCGACTTTCCCCTCAAGTTTACTGCCGTCCGTAAAAATTTTCAGGCTGCTGTTTTCTGTTTGTTGTAATGCTGCAGCGTCCACCAAGCAGGTAAAGTGCAGTCTTTGCAGCTCCGCTGGGTGTGGCGCATCCGTGAAGGCTACAGGAGCTTCCATTTCCCGGTCTCCTATTACTCGCTGAGTATGACCTTTCTTTATTTCATAAAGCAAGGCTGCTTCCCTGACTCGTATGTCAAGAGGAAGCAGCCCAGCGAGTAATAGTGCCGAATGCAGGGAAACTGTTCTGTACGCCTTCACGAGTTTCTGCGCAAAACCGCGCTGAACAGTGTCCAACTGTTTTTTGATTCCCAGCTTATGTGTCGCGGGAGCCCACACGCTCGCGGCGTACAGGATTGTTGGTACAACTACCGCCGTGTATATAGACCTTATGATTTCGGGCTGGAGTCCCCAGTGTACTTTTGCTGCCCTCGACAACTGCTTGTAAAAATTTAGGGCCTTCCTACAGACGTTTCCGGTATGTGCATTAAAAGTAAGTTTCTCGTCAATTGTAAGGCCCAAAATTTTTATTTCCTTAGACATTCCAATTCCGATCCCGCCCATGTTCAGGCGTGGTGTGTCGTACTTAAGTTTCCGTGTTATCACCATAGCTTTTGTTTTATTTGGTGCAAATTTTAACTTGTTTCCGACACCCCACTCCTGAACATACCCGAGAGCGGCATTGGCGTGTCCCTCTATCTCTAAAGCTGTGTTCCCATCAAAAATTAAAACAACATCATCGGCGAACGCTTGATGATAGTGTCCTCGCTCTCTTAGGCCCTTTAAAAGTGGGTCCAGTATCATATTCCACAATATTGGTCCACCTATGGATCCTTGGACACATCCTTTGCTGGTTTCCTTGACGCACTCTTCACCGGCATACCTGACCCTGACCCTTCTATTTTCCAGGTAACTGTCTATAACCTTTCGCAGGTTGATAGGACAGTTTTCCTGTGCCAACCGTATTTTTATCAGTGGCCACCAGGCGCTGTCGAAGGCTCCCTCTATATCCAAGGAAACTAATGTAACTATGCGTTTTTGCTCCAATTTAGTGCGAATGTGTTTCATTAGGGTATAGAGGGAGTCTTCGGTGCTCTTCTGGGGCATGAATCCAAATTGGTAGGGGCTTATATGCGGTACTAGGTAGTACTTTATTCTTGTCATCAACATTCTTTCGAATACTTTACCCAGTACCGGCAAGAGTCCTATTGGGCGGTATGATTTCGGGGTTGTATATTTGTCTTTTCCCGGCTTTCTCAGCGCGATCACTGTTGCTTCTTTCCAGTAACTTGGGAAGTGATGATGTGCCAAGCATTGATTGACTATTGTCAGAAATAAGCCCGGTTCGTTTTTTATTGCATGGCTGCAGATGTCAGCCGTAAAACCGTCGGATCCCGGGGCTTTTTTTGGGTTGAAAGCATCAACAGCCATAAGAAGCTCGGTCTGCGTGAACGGTGGATCACAGCTATTATGTTGTTCTCCATCGTTCACTCTCTCCGCTTGCTTTCTTATGCGTTGATGCTCAGTGTTGTCGCTTTCTATAAGGTCTTCCGGAAAAAACGTATCTGCTAGAAGTTTTGCGGAACCTTTTGCATCTAACACTCTACCCTCTGATTCCAGTGGAATATCCTCATCCCTACTTTTTGTTCTACCTATCACTCTATAAATTCCTTCCCAGACCCCTTCCTTGTTCTGCTTTTCGCAGAACTCCTTCCAACTCTCGACCTGAGCCTTTTGTGCTGTCATCTCATATTCGTTTTTCTTTTTCAGGTACTCGTCGACGACTTTCGCTCTCCGGACCGGCGCTGCGCATCGGATTCTATGTTTCCTGGTGGTGACTTCTTTTTTCATCTCTTCGAGCTCGGTGGACCACCATGGGATGGTAAGTATTTCTATATTCTTCTTTTTAGGCATAGATATATCGCACTTGTATATTCGCGCACTTTTGCCT